>OZ012662.1:104789-524789 GCA_963942545.1 Oxycera nigricornis | reverse complement strand
CGAACTGCTTCGAACTTCAAGCTACACACGTGCACGCGTACTCCCGTGGCGCGCCACGGGGTCTTCGAACTGCTTCGAACTGCTTCGAACTGCTTCGAACTGCTTCGACAGACATGACTTTCGATCAGTTTAGAAACATCTGTGGAAAATGTTGGAGCGATAAATATGGGTTCTGTGTAATTGATAAAGACAGTCCCTTAGACAAGGGTCGATATCGAAAGGGGTTTGATGTATTCATAATACTATAAAAACATCGAAGCAGTTCAAATCAGTTCATTACCAGTTCAATACCTGTTCAAAGCAGTTCTATACCTGTTTAAAGCAGTTCAATACCTGTTCAAAGCAGTTCAATACCAGCTCCAAGCAGTTCAATAGCAGTTCAATACCTGTTCAAAGCAGTTCTATACCTGTTTAAAGCAGTTCAATACCTGTTCAAAGCAGTTTAATACCAGTTCCAAGCAGTTCAATAGCAGTTCAGATTACTAGCTTGATGCAGCTCGATAGCTGTTCAATACAGTTTGATAACAATTCAATAAGGTTTCAGTACAGCAGCAACAGTGAAGACAGTACCAAACAATTCGAAAAAGACACAAATCGATTCAGGTACAGCAAAAACCATTTCAAACTCAAATTAGAACCTATTGAAAGAATATTTCAAAATATTGTAGATACCTTTCGAAATTTGACGACGAAATGCTGCTGTTGTATTCATAAAAAATGAAAAAAACAATGTCTGATAAGCAACAACAGACGCAGCTACTCAGTGATATTGTAGCAACAACTAATTCGATAAGGAAAAAGTATCAACAGCTGAAAGCTAACAAAGCTGGAACAGTGATTCAGCTAGAGGAAACATTTAAACCAATCACGCGCCCTCTCAAAGAATTAGTTAAAAGAACCAAGTTGTTGCAAAATAATAAAGACATAAAAAATGGAATTAAAGAAGAGCCTCCATCAATACGAGATGAGGGAAATAGTCACCAAGAAGAAGAAGAAGACAGTTTTAAAACTCCTACACCAAACTTGAAACGAAATCTCGCCGCCACAACATCCAACTCTTCTTCTACAAAAGTTGTTCGTAAATATGTTGCCACTGCGAAAGGACGAGAATATTTTGAAGAGTACATGAAGCAAAACCAATTTCCGGAGATTCCTAGGCATTATCTAGATATTTATGTAAATCAACCGTCTGCAATTGACAGTGTTTATGGAATATATAGGGATGATGATGATGATGGAGAGCAGTGGAAAATAGGAAATTCGAATTTCGTAATCAATGGCAATCAAATACTTGTAAATGAGAAATCCTACATAGGAACTCGAGGTTTATACGAACTGCTTTTTATGAAGTATCCAGATGAAAAATTATATACCAATGAAGATTTAGCAGACTATAAAAGTATTATTCTGCACACTAATGCTTACAGACGTTCTTACGACAGCAATAGTCAAATAAATGGAAACCGAAGCTTTAAATATAGAAAAATAATTTCGAAACTGTTAGATAACATCAACAAAGAAGGAAGAGGGCTAAGACAAACACCTAAACACAAAGATTATAGTTTAATGCAAACATCCGACAAACAGAAAGACTACATATATTGGGATGATCCGAATGAATTAGTGAGTCGATTGCAGTTACTCATTGGATCGCAACAAGCCGGTCACAATAATCATAACAACGAAATTATATCGATCATTGAAGAGTTGAAAGAAGCGCAAATAATAGAATAAATACGAAGAAATCACCAGCTGTTTCAAAAAATGAGTGTTGACAAATTTGGTCGATTTTCAAAGGAAGGTGGAGGCAAACGAGGGCCTTCAGGTCCCAAGGGACCTGAAGGTCCTCGGGGGGCTCCAGGTCCGCAGGGGGCTCCAGGTCCGCAGGGGGCTCCAGGTGCGCAGGGGGCTCCAGGTGTAGGATTCGACAAAGCGGAGAACAGTGATTATATTCTTAAATTCAAACGATTAAAGCATCTTGGCACGCCCCTAGATGATGATGATGCTACAACAAAAGTTTACGTTGATACATATGTTGAGAAGCTAAAGGCATATGTTGACAAGCAAATTCAGATTCACTGCGATAATAATAATAATAAAAATGTTGATGTTGTTTGAATTAACGTTACATATATATATTAATAAAAATACAAGTAAACAAGCTTAGTCTTTTTTATCATGAGCAAACGACAAGTTATTAACGAATTGCACGCGTCTGCTCGAAAAAATTTTAAGCGACGGCGTGTTATTATAAAAGGTTTGGATGACTTGTGGCAAGCGGATTTAGTTGAAATGGGAGCATATGCTAGCGAAAATACAGGTTTTCGTTTCCTTCTTACGATCATTGACACGTTTTCTAAGTTTGCGTGGACGGTTTCTATCAAAACGAAGACTGGTAAAGAAGTTGCCAACGCAATTGAACACATACTTCAACAGGGACGCATTCCTAAAAACTTGCAAACAGACGACGGAAAAGAATTCTACAACAAACATTTCAAAAACATTATGGAACAATATCAAATAAACCACTATTCCACGTATAGCTCTCTTAAGGCGTCAATTGTTGAACGATTCAATCGTACACTGAAGAACATGATGTGGAAGGAGTTTAGCATGAATGGAAATTACAAGTGGATTAGTCTCGTTGATGATTTGACCAAGGAGTATAATAACAAAAAACATCGAACAATAAAAATGGCTCCTTCTGCTGTAAATAGCTCAAATGAACTGTCACTTCTGTCCACCGTGTACAACAATATTAAAGTAATGGGAAAGTCGAAATATAAAGTGGGTGACTATGTACGAATTAGTAAATACAAGCATATATTTGAAAAAGGATATACACCAAACTGGACAACGGAGATTTTTAAAATTCGTCAAATTCAAATAACCAACCCCGTCACATATCTTTTGGAAGATTATGAAGGAAATCCAATCGAAGGAGGATTTTATGAACTTGAACTGCTAAAAGCTAAGAATCCGTCGTTTTATCTTGTGGAAAAAGTTTTAAAAAGGAGGGGAAATAAAGCATTTGTAAAGTGGTTGGGGTTTTCAAAAGAACATAATTCCTGGATAAATGTTAAAGATATGCAATAACTCATTCATTGTTTTAGTGTTAAGATTCAAAATAAAACATTGTGGTTATAATAATTGAAAAATAAAATTTATTTATTTGTTAATCGTTTATAAAATTGAACAAGCCTTTTAACTTCACACAATCTCCTATGAACACTGTAACATTCACAAGTATCGGGACCGCATTCTGCATCATCATAAGCCCAAGGACAGTTCACATAATGTTTACCAAACTTGTTGACTTTTTGTTGCATGTCAGCGTAGGCTTTCAAAAACGTGTAATTGTTTACAAATTTATCAAAGTGCTCCGTTAAAATTAGTTGCTTGCTATCAACAAAAAATTGTTTATATTCCTCAATAGAACGCTGAAGATCATCATTATCGTCTTTAGTATCCATCGTTGTGAAGCGGTTGACGGTTCAAGGAATACTCATGGTATATGTTTGCTTCATGTTCTTTAAATCTAAAAATTCTACATCTGACCTATAATTGAGGTTGAATTGCTGTTTCTGTTCTTGTTGAGCCTGTACTTACAGTCATTAGTCGGAAAGATAATGCTACTTGAACCGTATTGTTATCAGGTAATGCGAGATTGAAAGCTAAATTGTTAGTACTTTCATTTTCACTAAGAGTCACCACTGGTAGGGGATTACCTTGAAGAAAAGGTATTCCGATACTCGAAACAACAACAAATATTTTCAAAAACTCCATTCTCTGCTTCATTCAATTTTATTATTTATTTCAATCTTCCTATTCTACATCCATTACAATATTATAATGTCCCCATGCATATGTGCTAACCCCATCTTCCCTTATATATCGCTTATCATCTAAATAACTTAAAGAAACCTTATTTATACATTCAGTATATAAATTGTGAAGCTTAGATCTAAACACGTACATACTACCTCTAAATATCTTTTTTCTAAACAAGCAATCTCTATAATCATCTAAATTTAGTCCATCCATAATAAGCTTTTTTACACCTTTTGCTTTCTTAATTGTATCACCATTTTCTATACTTAAAGAATACATTTTAGCTCTTAATCCTATAAACTCCTTCATGACTTTTCCACTATTTTCGTCTTTCATCATACCCAACACTTTTCCATTTTTCAGCGGAATATTATATATGTTATCTTGGGGGTACTCAGAAGTATCAAAGTGATTGTCTATATCCGGTATAATATCACTGTAAAAGTCGTTTGTTTGAATAGTGTAGATAAATGAGTCCGTATCCATATAGTTGAGAATAATTTTCTCATTATATTTGGGCTTCATGAAACGATAATGAAAATCATACATTTTCAATTTTGATAGATCAAGCACGGTGAAACCAAGATAAGTCGGTTTGTTGTAACATGTGAATACTCTATCCATTTGAATAGCTGCCATATTGGGGGTAAAAACGGCTGCACTATGAAAATTTGGCTTGGATATAAGACTTCGTGCGCCTGAGTGTCTGCCTCGGCTTTCCCAATCCGTCACAATCTTCACATCTTTCCTTTTATCCACATTTTCCATCGTTTTGCCATATACTGCGTTGTTTAAAAGCTTGAAAAAGTTTTTCTCAAACAAATTTTTACTGGCTTTGCGATATTGGGTGTTCAAGTCTATGTACTGCTTCATCCAAGTCGATTGTTTAAACTGTAAAACTCTATGGACACGGGTCAATTTCAAACCATTCGCAATGCATTGCTGTAGATTTCTATAGTGAATCACATAATTTTGTTTGTTAGTTAAGTCAGTGATCAATTTCGCAGTTTTCGAACCAGGTGCCTTTTTATTTTCTGCACAGAAAGGTAAATCGTTATGCTCATCGTGCTTTGTTGATGGATACTCCAAATCAACTTCCAATATGTATCCAATGTCTGCGTCTATTGCAATATTGAGAATGTCAACCTCATCTATATTTTCAACCCACTGGAATTCAGCATGGGGAAGTGGCTGCGACATTGCCCAACCATATAGATTGTTTGCGTCTACATACATCAGATACTTGGAAGGATCCTCTTCTTTATAATCTTCCAAGTATTTGTTGTTAGCTTTTGAGTGACGATGTGAGCATTGAGTAATACCACCTCTGATTCCTCGTTGTATGAAGTGATGCATGTTTATATCTGTTAGAAGATCAAGTTTAACAGATGTTATTTTGAGCATGGCATCCCACGATAAACCAGGAGTTGTATAGTATTGGCAAGGGTCAAGTCCATAGATATTTTTACAAACTTTCCTGAAATTTTCGAAAACGTCTGTCAGAAGCAGCACATCTGTCTTCAGATATAATTCCAAATAGTCCCAAATCGTTGTGCAATTGAAAACTTTCCATACATTTTCAGCATGATTATAGTCAATCTCATTGCATTCGCTATTTGTCATTTTATTGTAAAAGCTTTCTCGAGGTGGTGAACAAACTTCATTCAATCGATCCCACGAGTTAATATAATCGTAGGGAAATACACCCTTTCTTGTAAGCAGTTGAAATTTCTCCCCATCTTCATATACTGATCTTACGGTTTTCAGATCTACTGGAGAAAGGTTTTTCACTAGAGCATCCAAACTACTCTGCATGAATCTGGCTGAGTCTAAGAACCTAAGCTCAATCGTTTCAAACAAATCGACTTGAATTCGTTTAGATAATGAAACGTATAATTCCTTATTAATGGGTATAATAGATATTTCCTCATCAATGCTATCTAATTCTTTCACAAATAGATGAAAATCATAGCCTGAGAGGTTGTGAAATAATATTGGAAAGAATTTCGGTACTCGATACAATAAATTGCATTCGCTATGAGCGGGGCTCTATATGTTCCAGTAAAGTGACAATGGTCTCGGACTCTATCATTGTCAAGCTCTTTTTACAAATGTGACAGAAAATCGATTCCCTTTGAACCTTTTCTTCTTCCGACGATAGAGCATCCATTGACTTTGGGTTCTTGATATGATTTATATAAAACCATTTTACATCATTTACAATGGAATTAACGAATTCTTTGGGTGAATCTGGGCCTTTGTATAATCTGAATCTGTCTAATTTTGAATCGAATGAACACTTGATGAAATAAGAGAAAGCACAAGGGGTATGTTCTTGGATTGTTGACGTTGATGAAAGTGTCGGATTGGGTGCACATGTATCGACGTCCTGAAGAAGGCATTCAAAATCTGCATAGATGACAAAAGGTACCTCGAGTTGTCGTCCATAGCTATTATACTGCAGCGTTGCTTTCTCCGGTTCCACCATTTTCGTAACTACTCTGCTACAGCTGTTTTTATGCAGTTGCAGTTTCTCGCTCGAAATAAAATATTGCAGGCATTTGTTGCAAACATATATAGAACCTTCGTGTAGCGTTTGTTGACTGCGAATCAACCTTTAAAGAAGAAGAAGAAAAATAATTCATGTAATCACACACACACACACACTATTCACTATTACATACCTTGAAATATGTTTAATCCAAACATAATGACAATCTTCATTGGATTGCAGCAGGAGCAGATTGATGTGATGCGATTTTTCTTGCTTTGCGATATGATATGGACCGATAACCTTTCTTAACTCTTCATCGTATGCAAATAAATTAACACTGATTGTTTGGTTTAATTCCTCAAATTTGTCAATATCTTGCACCTGTAGCGGAAACTTGAGTCCCCGAAAATTCAACACTATACCATTTTGAAGATGTATAACGCTGTCTGCAATGTCATCAATTCGGTATAATGTAGTTCTTTATGAATGATGATCTGTCGGACACATTGCGGAAATTATGCACCATTTAAAACAATAACTGTCGCGGTTCTCAATATTGATGCAAGCACGCTTATTGGCCAATTGTTTTGGTAGTGGAATATAACTTGTTCCTCTCAATAGTTGAGATCGTTTATATTTAACTCACAGTGCATAATTCTAACGAGAGCCCATCCACTGTCTTTCTCTTGGAATTCCTCCATTTTGTTTTGAACTTCATTAGCCATATTATCGAAAGTTAATTTCAATTCACTTTTTTGAATTATCGCTTGCATTTTTGTATGGAACGACTTAATGCTTATCATGCAATCGTTTTCATCATCATCATTCATTTTAATGGATTCAGCAAAGAGTTCAATGTTGAATTTGAGTGTCACGCGTTCATCTAGTGCACTCATCAGATAATTCACTAACGGATCTTCCATCCTCTTCAAAAACTCCGCCGAATTTAAAAGACCTTCATCTTTTACCCTTTTAAAATGTTCGTTGAGGGGCTCTATAGATTTATTTTTGTAAGCATTGGTTCGCACATGATAGTTCCAACAAGCACTATTGACTTCGATATTACAAAATTCACAAAACATTTTAAGGAATACAATTCACTTCGTGTTTTTTCACTGAGCTCAAAATAAAAACTTTCCTACATTGATATGCAACAGTTTCTTTTATATGGCAGAGAAAACATCCGGTCACATGTTTCGCTTATCGTAAATAGAAAAACCTCCTACAAACATTTTTCCTGTAATGCCTACCACCACACCCACACATATGCATTGGAATTTAATTCTGATAAATACTGATATGCTCTGCTGGTATAAATAAATATGAATAACACACACAGTGCTTTCCCCTATGAAATTTAAGAAGAAAACATTTTTTTTTCTTCTATATAAAATTTTTATTTTTGATTATTATTATTATTATTATCTTATTCATAAATTATATATACAGTAACACTTATAAATTTAATATATTTAATTTTTCAACTATTTCTAGCAAACTTAAATGACTAGAAAATATAATGGGAATATCTAAATTACTAACAAAGTCGCTTAATATACTAAATACAAAAAATACTTTTTTTTTATTGTCCAACGTCTTAAATGTCATGAAAGACGTTTCATTATCGAACTGATGGCGGAAATCTACATCGAAACAATTCAGTTTTGTTTCGATGTAAGATCCCAGTACCTCCTGCATTTCGATGTTATAAATGAGTTTATTAGATCCAACGCCTGTGAATAAAATAAAAAATAAAAAAAATAAAAAAACCTAAACATTCTTTCAAATTACCTTTCAATGTGATGAAATACTCATCGTCCCCTGTATATTTTAAACAATGAAAATATTCATTGTTGAATATAAGGGACGTTTCCAATGTTTCCTCAAAAAATATGGAGTTCATCTTTAGATGGTGGCTTCGTTTACAAACTTAATTTTAATTCAATAAATACAGTTTCTTTTATATCAAAAAGTTTACACTCTGCACTACATATTTATATCAATAAATTTTCAGCAAAACTAGAAACGCACAATATACAATTCTATAAACATTTAAAATAGCCCTCACTCAAGCTCTTATCAACATATCGAATTTCTAATTTTGAAATGTCTGTAAAATATTCGAACCCTATAAAAGAGATTCCGCAACCGGCAGCAATAAAAACTCACCTCCGCAGCGATAAGAAATGAATCCAGCTGCTATTTTAAAACACATCTCACATATTCATCAATCGCTAATCTTTATTTATTAATTCCTTCTTTTATCTTTATCTTTCAAATAAGGGCAATTGTTTACGTTATGCCGATCCGATTTGCAACTAGTGCAGTAATACGATCTTTTGTGTTCCACCTTATCAGTGGAATTTCCGGCGGTTGGCATTTTCGTTTCTGGAAAGTTTACTTGATCTTATTGGATTTCAAGTGGATGGTTATTATTTTTGTGTTTATGGGAATATTATGTGCAGGATGTTTATGTAGATGATTCAAGGTTTAGGTATTTGGGGTAATGTGATTCAGATATGACTCAGAATTGAGATATGACTCAGAATATTGCATTTTGTTGCGAAATCAGAATATTGCGTGTTGTTGCGAAATTGAAGATGATGTCATAGGTGTTTCCTGGGATATGACTCAGAATTGAGATATGACTCAGAATATTGCATTTTGTTGCGAAATCAGAATATTGCGTGTTGTTGCGAAATTGAAGATGATGTCATAGGTGTTTCCTGGGATATGACTCAGAATTGAGATATGACTCAGAATATTGCATTTTGTTGCGAAATCAGAATATTGCGTGTTGTTGCGAAATTGAAGATGACGTCATAGGTGTTTCCTGGGATATGACTCTCACCGCGGTTGGGAAAATTCCTTTCACCTTGAACTTTGACCTTGACTTCTTATCACACCTATTCATCAGCATGACTCATCGCGGTTGGGAAACACCTGCCCGTGAGAAACACCCCGACAGCGATAAGAAATGGCGCCCCAGACAGCGATAAGAAATGGCGCCACCGGAAGCGATAACAGGTGACGTCATGCGGGAGCGGTAATCCGATACCCGTGGGGGCGGTAATCCGATACCCGTGGGGGCGGTACCCGTGGGGGTGGGCGGTACCCGTGGGGGCGGTACCCGTGGGGGGGGGCGGTGGGGGGCGGTACCCGTGGGGGCGGTAATCCGATACCCGTGGGGGCGGTACCCGTGGGGGCGGTACCCGTGGGGGCGGTACCCGTGGGGGGGGGGCGGTGGGGGGCGGTACCCGTGGGGGCGGTAATCCGATACCCGTGGGAAAAAAATGGGGACCGTGGGAAAAAGTGAGTTAGAAGCCTTATATTCTAACTACTGCGTTACAGTTGACAAACACTCAAGGAGTCAGCCAGCGGACCATCGCCAGCCCAACTGATTTCGGAGAGCTGCTGGGATTGCAGGAAAACCCACCGATGCTATGGTACAGTGTGTGGTGCATGTGGAACGCACCATGGAACAGACGTAGTCCATGTACACCACTGGCTTGGGTGACTCGAATTCAGGTAGAGTAAGCTTCCCATTTGAGTGAAAGATGACTCTGGGATCCAAAGAAACATAAGCTGATTCGAGTGCATGTTATTCGATTTGAATGGGCTCTACTTGGACTTCTGCTTGGTCATAGCTACTCTCAGATACGCTCAGGCCGTCAGCTGCCCAAAGCAAGCAACATTCCAGTCCAAATGGACCAGGAAGGTACTTTAGCTGCGCGGGCACTTTTCCCGTACAAACTACTTCGGCTGACCGCCCGCCCGCCCGCGTCATATGTGAACAATCCGTCAAGTGTGGGAATGAATACCTCAACGTTAAAGTCACGCCTAATGTAAACAGGCAAAAAGCGGTTCCTTTCACTTTTTGCATCGATGCTGTTTTGTGTTCGTACAAAAGCTGACTGTCGCGCCTAGTACCTAATACACGCAACGTGACCAATCAAATTTTGAAACACTGCCAAATTGTTAGGAGCTCATTAGAAGGCTGCGAGCTCATTAAGTCAATCAGCGTGGCCAACAAGATTTTCGCAATTAGTTATCAGACTGATATTATATGCAGATATATTCAGGAGCAACTGAGGAAGTTTCTTTCGCAATCCTGTTAGGCGCGTATTAAGGATAGTTACCAACTGATATCTGGTTGGTTTGCACTATACATCGACCGTGATTTAGAGCAGTTCTCTCCGAGCCGTGCCGAGCCTTTAGTTTATAACTTGAATACAACGCTTGTAATTATTACTATTGATGTGTTCTATTTATGTCTGAATTCTCCAGCAACTGGTTCTGGTTTATAATTACAAATCTTTTGGTTATTTTGCGATGAAGTCAAATATTTTCGATTTATTTTGTAGATTTTAAGCTTAAATATCATATCTTTCGAGTCTAGGCTCACATTACTCATTTTTAAAATCAAAAGAAATAGAGACATTTCTCAGACCACTACTAAAACACTAAGACTGACACCTGCAGTATGATTTTATTGTCCCTGCAACTAGTTTTTGTTAAGCTTTTCAAATTATTTAAATGTCTTAGCAAAACTATGGAGTCTTTCCAGATAGAAGCTGGACAAGTTGATTCAAGGATTGCATAAAACTATTATCATAAATCTTGATTTCTTTTGTGTTTATTTTTATCACTATGAGTGCATTTACTTCAGTAAAGAATGGTTTGGATGACATTTCCGGGATTTTTTGGTTAGGATTCAAAAGATTCTTGTCAATTTAGTGCTGATTTCCACACTGTGTGCATGCTGTTCATTTCACATCGGATGTTTAATTTTTAGTTAGTCTACCTCCAATGAAACAAGATCCAACCCTTTTGCTGATAGATCTTACGAATTGTAGTTTAATTGATTTTCACCGTGCGAAATTCCAACCTATATTTAAAAAGTAAGCCTAATTGCACTTTCAAAAATGAAAATAAATGGAAGTTGTCGGAACATAACATTATTTCGAATTGAATTCCAGCCATCGGTAGTCGCCCATAATGCAAATCGATATTTTAGAACACTCCGCAGAATTAGCTAATTCAAAGCTCTGCTGAACAGACTAAGTACGAGATTACTTCCGAGCAATTAGCGAAATTGCCTTTGACATCGAGACGTCGGCTTTAATAACATTACCAATTAAGAGGGATGTTTTCAAAGAAACAAAAGCGAGTTAGTAGATTGGTTTCTGTTCGTGACCTAGTTGCCGAGCTCTTTAACCTATTAAGGGAAATTGAATGGTATCCATCCGACAACGTGCTTTCATAAATGAGCTGTAATAAAGGCAACTTAATATTCTCTCATGCGACTTCTACAATGATATAGGGGTTGGAAAGTGAGGCCCCCCGAATTATAATTTCAGGCGGAAAAGTGGGCTTTTATAAGGAAGGCGCACATGAAGCTGCATCTTTCAATCAGTTACAGGGTGAGGTAAGTGATTTATTTGGTTTTCGATGCAGAGAACACTATTGCATAACAAGACCAAAGAGTAAGCGTGAGCTCGTCCATTCAGGTGATTTGATAGTTTAAAGTATAATTGCATAGCATCAACAAGACGATGAAATCCTTTGCTAACATTTGACCCTGCAATGTCTCAGGTTTCCTTGCTCAGTGGAAAAACCATCAGCAAGCCAGACTATTCTAATTGCACAGCTGCAAATTTATAGAATGAAAAATGCATTGTGGTCCAAACTTTAAATCGAAATGTGCCACTCAAGGGACATACGAGTAGTTGAATTCGCAAAAGAAATGTTCAACTTCAAGTAGTACTAGCAGCGGAGCCAATACCGTGCACAGGGGAAGTGTTTTTCATCAGCGAGCAACTTGAGTGTGCTTGGAAGGACCCTTGACAGCGCCGTGTACGCGCTGCCAGCCTGCAGGGTTGAAATGATCAAAAGCGGCCTTGTTAAGCGTGATTTACCAAGGGCAGTACAGCGGAGCGCGTACGTGTGTGTCGTAGTCATTGCAAGAATTAAGCACTTCTCTTTGATGGCTTGTTGATTTATTACTTTACTTTTGCGGCTTACGCACAAATCTCGCAGGGTTTAATGCATAAGTGAATCCACTGCAGTTTATGTAATGCAAGGAGTTGCTTGGTTTATTTGCAGAAATAGATAGACCACTACGACAAATATAATAATTCTAATGCCTCGTTATCGTTATTTTGCATTTCTCGATGAGTCGGTGCATTTGCTGGCTGTTGAAACTTGAAGAATATTCATCATGATTTCGATTGCCTGCAATTCGCAAACACTTTATGTGCTATTCCAATAATTAGGCACAACTATTCGTTTATAATTATGTAATCTCACATAACGATAATTTTACGATCATCACCCATTCCAAACTCGTGCGTACAGCTGAATTTACCTTGCATATAAAGAATATTTGGAAACGAGGAACTAAGCAACAATTGAAACATGTGAGATATCTGGTTCGCACAAGATGCTCAGGAGAACGCCATAGCCAGGAGGTATCACTAGGATTTGAAAATCTCACCCCAAAATTTTTATTGTATAAAATTGCTCGAAAAATGGAAATGAAAATAACGAGAAAATTCGCAGTTTACGTTTTTCAACCCTCTCTTCGTCCTTGGAGACTATAAACAAGAACAATGTCTACCATAAAGATGCTTTGATAAGAAGCACTTAAAGGCTAGTTTCATGCTATCAAATAGAACAATCAAGATATGCTCAAGCGCAAGGGCTCGTTTTTCAGCGAGATAATGACGAGGACGTCAAGAGAAAATAAACACACTGCTTGTGGTGTATATCATTTTAAAGAGGACATTTAGGCCATAAACACGCCTGGTTTATATGCAAAAAGGAAATTTCCTCAGGTTGCAGGCAGTATTATCAGTGAGGATCGTTCGTCGTTATTCTAGTTGAATTGACTTTCATTTAGGTGCCTCTAAAAGTGTGAAATACATTTGTATCTAAGTCCGATAAGCTTTAGAGTTAGTTCAGTTGAAGAAAGTGCTAATGTGAAATAAGTTAATCAGGTCGTGGCAATACATGTGTTTCCAATCATTTAAGTGAATCAATATCGCTTCAAGATGCGATTGGCGCAGGAACGCTCCGAAACAAATGATCTCTAATCAATACAACAACACTAGTGGAACCTCCCACACATCCATAATCACAGCTTGAAGAAAGATTTCGCAAAAATCTCAATATGCTGGTTTCTGCGAACGTTACAAACATTACTCGCTTGCAATATTTTTATGTTGTGCTCGATTTCCTTCTTTATCTTCTCGACGATATTAAATGTGAACAAATATATGGTTTCATATTCCGATTTTATTGTTTATGCGATGATATAAAAGTTGATGGCGCCATCCTTTCGATACACCAAGTACATGTACGAATTGAATGCTGCGATAAGGAATAGGAAAATCCGATTTCAAAAGATGATGCTGATACTGAAAATTGTCATAACCGTTGAAAATGTGGCACCGACAGTGGATTGGAATTGATGCTTTGCTTCGGTATTGCCTATAAATTATCTATCAGTTGGACGGGATAGAAGATATTTACCTTTCATGCTTTGATAGTTCTGATCAATGCTCCGAGAGAAAGATATGTGAGTCACTTGAGATGGTTTTATTGCTGAATAGCACAACACTACGAGTTCAGATACGTAAATTGAGTGAATCATATGTCTGGAATAAAAATTGCTTCGAAAAATAAACATGATGTCTGTGAATAAACCTGAAATGTATGAATTCACTTGATGGGTGCAGATATAAAAAATAGGCAATATTTTATTACTGCGGCACAGGTGCCTGCAAACTACGGTCAACGAAAAATTATAATTTTCCATCACGAGATTCGGCCTGCTTTAACTATGCCTAGTATTTTCTTTCCACTGAAACATCCCTACTGGCCACGAGCAGCTCGCTGCTTATTAATTTCAATTGGTTTTTATTAATCGGAAACTTAGAAGGGTACTTTGGAGGGAATTCTTTTGAATAATGTCTTGGCGGCTTCTGCGAGTTGCCGTCCGAGCTTCTCTTTATTTACTTGCCCTTTCTTGTATCTTACTTGATGTACAGCTCGCCGGGAAAAAAAATATTAACAAGGAGCGGGGCCTCTTGAAAGATTCATGATATCAAAGGAAAAGTTTTAATGAAGATCAAATATTTGCTGGGGAAAATTCGCAATGTTTACATCATGAGAAGACTTCGTCCTCTTTGAAAGAGCTGGCGGACTGGTATCCTTTTACCTTTTATCCTTCGTTGCTGATGAAATTAGATGTTATTTTGAATGTTGCGTAATGTTGGCTGGCAAGAAGATTTTCAAGTTGATGAAAATACAAGAGTAAATTTTGCCAGCTGATTATTTTGCTGGGAACTCATGATAATTTTAATTGCTGTATACATTGATAGAGATTTTCGTTGAGAACTAATGACTGAACTTACCTATTACCTATTAATTCAGTGCATTGCATTCGTATACTCTTAATAGTATCATTGTAAATGCATATTGGACATGAAAAACTTATGTTATGAATACTTACTACTTAGGCTACGTTTCTGAGGTTCCATTCAAATTTTGGACGCCATTTCAGCCTGTGTCGATTAAGTGGACAGAAAAACGATGACTGCTAGGGGAAAATAATTGGTTTTCACACTGAAATCCATGTCCAATTCCAAAAAATTATCAACAATTATCAATAAAGGAAAAAGAGAATCTAGGCCAATCTCCACATGATGTACCACTGATAGTTGTTTGATTATAATTGCCCACAAATCAAATTTCACAGCTAATATTTTCTAATTGAATTTCTTAAGCATTGACCAGATTGTGCAAATCGAGTGAAATCATTATCAAACAGAGTAAGTCCCGATTGATATTTATCATTATTAAAACCGCTGACCTTCCTTCCACTCGGTGCTGCTTTCGTGACGGAAAGATGGAGAGATGCGATACCAGTCTCTATAATGAACACTGTCTTGATTAAATTACTGCCGAGCCACAGTGTTGGAACCAAAGCTTAGAAAATAGCACTGAACGGCATGAAAGGAAGCTTGTATACACGAGAACTAATTGCAGTTTATTCGATTAAACCCACTTAGAGGCAAATTGAATTATTCGAAAATTACAAGAATCTGGCCGATGCACAACAGACATGCTTATTCAACCATCTATTCGAAAGCAGTGGGGAATTCATTCGCCCCTGCCTCTGTGAACTGTTTTTTGCATATTTGCATACATTAAGTGCGAGCACTACTGCATTCTGGCGAACCACTTTTCCTGAATGCAAAGCAACGAGCGGAACAATTAAGCGAAAAATATAAAACATGAAATTACGAGGTGATTTGTTCATGAAGAAGGAATTTCATTCAAATCGTCAAAAGAGAAATCTAATAAGCGACATTGGGGTGCGCGAAACAGGCGTTTTTTCTATCTTCTCGAAAAAGTAAGAAATGGAAAGAAGCTAATAGTATGAGAAATGCATGAATAATGTTTCGCCACTGAAGAATTGAAATGATTGAAATTATTCATAACACGTCAGATTCTATTAGAATGTTTGGATTTTTCTAAGCTGAAATGCTGTCATGAGAAAACATAGTGTTTCACTGGAAAATCAACTTCTCATAATAGGAACCACAAATTTTGGTTTTGTTTGTTTGTAAACATGTCGAATTGCACTTTTTTGACGCGGTACAAATAAGTATACTTCTGTCAAATTTTCCCTAAAAATAGTACACTTTATCGCTAAGTGTGGAAGTGGTAGCTACAAAGATACCTTAAAAATCATGTTGCCTAATTCATCAGTGGTTTATGGCTGACTTTATAAGATACCTTCGACAGCGTAATTTCGTTTGCACAAATTTCAGCTTTGTATCATTAACGCACAGTAAAAAAAGTTATGCTTCGTATAAAACAGACTTTAAAATAGCATGTTAGCGTCGTTCCTCCGAAATGAATATAATCTCTCACTTTATGTGTTTATTAATATTTTGTTAATTATTCAATAAAGATAATTACATTGCATTTATTACTCATCGTTCGAGCTTTTACGGCATGGCATAATATCAGATGCGGCTCCCGAGCTATGGTCTGCTCAGCGGAAAATTAGCTCTAAAAATATCATTACGACGGTTTTATTGTAATAATCAGCCATCGAACGTCCATCTCGTCAATGACACGGCAGGGGCTCGAAATTAATGTCAGCAGCAAATCTTTCTCGTGAGTTTATGGCCTCGATTCTCATTAACGCCTAATTAAGACACTGAATCGAAAATCAAAGGGCAGCATTAGCTGTGCCCGTTCCGTTTGAAGCAAACCAGCCCCGCGTCTGAGAATTCGGTTAGTGTGAAAGTAGTCCAGTTTTTTGCCGGCGGGACCATCTACTCGCAAAAAATATTTTGTCTGCCCACAAAAAACATTTTTTGGTCTCTTACTGATTGGAACGTAAGAGAAAATGTGTAGCTGTGTCCAGTCCAACTCCATACGAGGCAGTGAAAAAAATAAATACCGCATTTGTGAGCTTCAATGGCACCACTTGCTATCTGCATGCGAGCACTGATATTATTCAGATGTGCTTTTTTGCAATAATAATAATAATTTGGAGCTTTCTTTGGATTTCGATGGAAACAAAATACACTGATGAGCGATTATCTGAAGTGAAACCGATCGTTAAATTCCGACTAGATTTATGAAACGGTATGAAACCGAAGATACGGCGAAAATAATGTGGTTATCTTGGCATTCAGTGTTTGGACGCCTAAGTCCGATAGGCGACATGTTTTTTCATTACTGAAATTCTCTTTTATCGCTGCGAAATCCCTTGGTATGTTTAAAAGCACACACCATTTATCCAGACCCCATTCATTGTAAAACTATTTAACTCATGTGATTGTAGTTAATGTGACACGCTGAGTACTTGTGCTGGTTATGCAACGAAGTATTTACCATATTTTCCTCAGATAAATCTAGCCTGCAAATCATTCCCGCAACGTGAATGCATTTTGTCTTAGCACTAGATCTATGCATCGTGTCCCGTTTACTAGCGTCGGTGGCATAACTTATCGCCGCGGAATGACAAAATCGAGGAAAACGAAACAATTGACATTTAACGAATTTGAAAATAAAATCCGCGTTATACTGCACAGAATACCAAGTACAACACACAACCAGGTGCCTAACCTTTGTTTGAGCGGAAAGCTTAACTTCAATGCAGCCAAAGGTCGCAAGTTGCTCATCACTCCAACCAGTTGATGGACTTCACGTTTGCGTTTCACTGCGCAGGGATCTAAACTGGATTTTTACGAAGTAAACTTAAAGCCAAGAAGCCTCATTCCAAATGAAATTTAATGAATGCTTCTGATTTAGAAACAGTGATGCAATTCTTGTACGGATGCTTGGTAGCTACTGAACCTTCGCAAATGTTAGACTCGGAAAAACGGCCCAAATTGAAACTTGATGTAATTTAGACACATTTGCGGTAAGTATTGAACTCGTAATCATACCACACTTTCTTGCAATTATTGAATAGAATCTTTTGGCCGATATTATTCAAATTTCTTCATCAGGTCATTTTCAAAAGTCATCATCTTTCTTTGTAATTAGTCATCATCACGATAAACCACAGCTCTTGATCAGCAACCTCCTCAAATCATGACATATCGTAAGATTCGGATGTTGTCAGTTAGTTTTAACGAAAGTCAATACTATAAATCATCTTAAGCGAGTGCATTTTCGGGTTCTCTAAGAACTGTATCTGAATTTCAAATTCGTCAATTTTATTTATATTGCCAAATCTTCTGTTGATTTATAAAGAACAGATTGCATCAGTCGATTCATCAATAAACGTTTGGTACTTCTTTCAAATATATCCCATGTTGTTTTAATTGGAAAGTCCTTATTTTTCGTTTTGAGGCAAATGCTTCTAAAGCCTCAGGTGGCGGATGAAGCGCCTTCATTATTTCGGCATCGACATCTTGAAACAATTCATAAAAGCAGTTAATCTACCACCACAAATTTATCAACGAAGACAGAGGATACCGCAAAGGTAAACATAGTGTAGTCTCATACACCATAAAGATTAATGCCATCGAATTTCAACTAAGCAATTTTCTAATCTTTTCCGCAAAGAAAGACATACATTGTTCGTGTAAGGTATCAAATCAAAACAGTACAAAGATATCGCTTGGCTCACGCACTTTTCAGGCTCCT
Organism: Oxycera nigricornis; assembly: GCA_963942545.1. Classification (NCBI taxonomy): domain Eukaryota; kingdom Metazoa; phylum Arthropoda; class Insecta; order Diptera; family Stratiomyidae; genus Oxycera; species Oxycera nigricornis. The sequence goes on along the minus strand of OZ012662.1, from coordinate 506,284 downwards.
AAAAACTTTCAGCTTAATTATATGTCGGTCCGATTCCTGCAATACTTGTTGGCATCCTTTACAAAGTCACTTTCAAAAATTGCACTCCTATTGTAATGGAGCAATAACTTTCGCAGCCTCGATATGAACGCAGATCGGGATGTCATAAATAATCGGCGAATCGAAAATTTATCACCGACGGACTATTAGCAAATGGCTTTGTATCAGAACCACTATATTCTTGAGTTGGATTTCAGTTGCTTTTGTTAGCTGTCCTTCGAGAATGGAAAGTTGCAAAGCTGCCTTGCAATCATGTCCTTTACGCTTTTGAATTTGCTTTTACGCTCGTTGAATTTGCCCGGCTTTGGCGGATGGCCCGATTCGAGGACATGTTAAGTAAATAGTACAGTGCTAACGGTCTCTGCGTTTCAGACGATTGCAGTCCATACCAAATTTCAGAGTGCTCTATGTTGCAATATATTGCTTTGAAAAGCTGCTGCTGGTGGTCTCAAATAATTTGGAATCGAAAAAAGCCCATAACAGAGGAGCCATCACTTCAACCTCAAACTTAAATTTTCTACACTTTTTCATTGAACTTTTATCGATTATTATATGTACTTGGCAAGAGAGAAGTCCTTGCTAAAATCACCACTCCAATGAGCAAGTTAAGGACAGCTTGATTTTCAAGAAGTTAATCGCTTTTCAATATGTGGACACCTTTCCTATGTTAATCATAAATACCAGTCGCCTAGCATCACTCAACCTCCACAATTCCTCAAAACAATCGATCAATAACATGATCCTCGAGTTATGTCACGATGACTGAAGCATAACCAACCAGCACTTTGATTGTGTTCTCTTAAAGTGAAATGTAGCGCTAATGGCATATCACGAAATTGCTAAGCTGTGCCAGTAATTGCATCAACTTTAGATAAGTGTTCGCTTCGTGAAAGAAAAATACTTGAAGGAAATTGTAGGAGCACGGTAATTGCATTTTTCATATTGCGGCTCATACTTTACTTTAGAGTGAAGCATTTGAACGGTTTCGTGACGACGGCGACGATTTTGCCCAGCTTTATTCACTCTATTAGTACTACGGCTAATTTTACCTGATTTCGAACTCGGAAATGTCGAGTGGTCAGATCTTGAATCAGGCTTGAAGTGCTTTGAAAGTTGTGTATCTGTATCTGTATCGTTAGCTATGAATGACTTCCTGGCCATAGCAGCCTATTGTCTGTGAGGGGGAAAGAGATGGAAAGCGGAGGAAAGAATTTTCTCATTTTTGTTTCAATTAAAAAAAAATTATGTTATTTTGTAATTTTCATAGCAAAGTTGAATATTTCGCAGGTGCAATATGGCAGAAGCGGTTAACACTTTTATGGTTCGTGAAAAAAATCAGCACAATAAAAGACTCGACTATCAAGATTGCTTCACTTCGTAATATTCAGGGAATCTGCCTCATTCTGGAGTTCATGTTTGTTTGAAAAGTTCGTTCCAGTTCTAAACAGACTCAAAACCATTATCTTTCGAACGAATCGTATTTGTTTAAGCATAATGAAATTATGTAATATTCTCCCATTTGCTGCTTCTTCAGAAGAATATATTTTGTGTTTATTATGGACGCAGCATAAAGTAAGGGCGGCTCAACATTCCAACAACACACAAACTCGCCAAAACTGAACTGTAAACATCATTTCCCAAACCAAACATTTCAAAGAGCAATTACTTGGAAGTTGCAGCCAAAATACTACGAGGCAGCCTAAATAATCGTCTAGCGTTCATATTTATTTGCGGACTGATATGAGTACACACTTTTAGCACACACCATAAATAGATTCTATTATTCCCTACGAAATGAGTTTATAATTCGACATGTAAAGTTACTATCCCGATGCTTGCATATGCGTGAAATCGTAATTAATTATAAATGTTTGGTTTTCATCAGTTTCAACGCAAATATTGGCTCCAATTGATTAACGTTTCGAGTATTATTGATTCATAAATATGAATATTTATTCTACTCGGGATAAACCACTACTCGGAAAAGGCCCCCGACCCCAGTAATAATTGGATTGCAAACCGGTTCATCGGAGTAAAGTGGTTGCAGGTTTTTAATCAAAAATTAAATGTTTGCCGGCGCTTGAATTTAAATGGGTACCAAGCCTGAATGGCAATATGTTTGAAAGCTTCAAAAGGTGACGTGTGATTGGTTTTAATTTCATTATTCTATCAAATTAGGTTTGGCTAGTGTAGATAGATGGATGCGGTGTGTCGAACATAATTTATTTGTAGCCCGAACCAAATTCTTTGGTGTTGGTGCTCGTAAATTAGATTATTATTGGAATTTGCAGAATTTTAATATAATTCGATATGCAATTGTTGTCTTCCGATAGTATTTCTTTCTTCATTTGCAATCCTCAAAAAATATGCCGAATAAATGATGTTCGTCCCACTGCCTGGGTTTCATTCGCCGTGAATGAAATGTCAGAGCTCAAGAAAATTAAACCCATCATCTGTCTAGGAAATAAATAAATCTTCACTAATGTAAAATCTTTGAATGAAATTCCGGTAAACAGATCCGTTGAAAAAGGTAAGTCTTTCATGTCATTATTTTCAAACTAGGTAAATTCAGACTTCACTAGAATTTGTCACAAGCTCCAAATGACCTTTTCATATCATCTCATTCAGATTTCCAATCGTCCGTTTCCAATGTCCCTATCAACTGCCTACCGAGCTCAGCGTGTTCGAAAGGCCATGCCCGGGCCCGTCAATTATATTTCTTAAGAATGTTAACGAACGCAAACTTTTCCCAAACAAAGAAAGCTTCTGCATTCACCGAAAAGAAGCAGCCGAACATCTCCTGCCAGGCCAATAGATAAAGGGCAATCATCACATTTTCTCATTTGTTCTGAAAGTGAGTTTTCCTTCTCTGGTGCGGCCCCGCCGTCACAGTTTCCCTCGCACCTCAACACTTTCGGCACACCTGAATTGAAAGTAATGGAGAGCGTTTCCTACATTGACGTCGACAAAGTCGTTGGGGCTTGCCTGGAAAACCCGACGTAGGAACCACATGAATAGAATCATTACAAACATATGTTCGTTTTCTTTGAACCGTAAGAAAAGCAGATATCCTTATCTGTCACGTTCTGCTTACGCTGGACATTTATTGTAGGTACATCATCCATGTAATTTATTGAAAGAAAGTTCTTTGTGTAAGCGAGGGAGAAAGCCATTTCAGGAGAAAGTTTTTGCTCTTTTTTATTCTCGACATGACAATTTGTTGAAGGAAGGTCATATCATAGAATGGGGATGAAATGCTTCGAGTAACAAGAGCCAAGAATCAGCCGCCCAGGATCTGCCAGAAACTTATTTAATAACTTAGTGGCAAACGAGGAGAAATAGTTTCTTGTTTCTTCTGTCATGCCACAATAATATGTGAAGAGTTCCATGAACTTTGGAACATTGTAAAAGGAATTTACAGCAAGTGATTGAAGCATGAAGTTATTCTCGGTAGCAGTCTTTGTGAAATATTTGACGTGAACAAGGGGATGTTGAGTACTATGGTGACATGGCTTACTTTCATCGCTCGCATGATAGCAGAATTCGAAATAAACTTGAAAGCCCGTTCTTCAGCACAGATCTTGGCAATCGCTCCAACACTTCTTCACTCCAATCATGAGTTCAGTCAAGGATATAATTTTCTGAGAACGATTCACAGCAATTGCTCTGAACCAGTAGCAGAGCTCAAATCCAGGCACGACGGAAAAAAACCCATAAGTCATGGTTTTCATCAGGGCGATAAAACTTACGATTTTTTACTCATTTTTTCATAATTAAAGTTTGTCTAACTATCGAAGAAGTTACATTAAAACAATTTGCACAGCAATGTAGATCGGCTGGGTTTTTTTTTACTTATGTGCTTTTTTCGTGCGTAGATATATGAAGTGGATGTATCCTCGCTAGCCCTCACCCTCGCCGATCCGACTATTATCGTAATGTGCCAATTAAGTGCCAATTAAATACCTACAAGAAGAAAAAAATGCCAGGGATGACTAGTCGTAATCGCACACTCGGCTCACACGAGCGTAGTGCACGGCGTTGCATGTTTATTATAATCGCATGGCAATTATCCAAAGAACTACTTTGGTCTGGATCTTCAATTTTCAATGGGACCGGCTAATCGCCATCGAAAACAGAAAAGCAACAAAACAACAGCACATTATAATCGACTCAATCAATTTATGAAGTCTTGTATAAACTGAGGCTGGCTCCTTAAGTGGCTGGGTCAGAAGGGAATTCTTTGGGTCCGACTAGGCATTGCCTTCATAAATGTTATAATTTTCATAATAGTCGAAAATTCAGTGGAAATTAAATCACTGTTATTGCGTTCATGGTGAAACGTACTGCCTAAGGCTACAAAGAGGAGTTGTTTGAGACGAAACTGAAAATATTCACGTTAAACGCTAGACTTTTCTGTATTTTTTTAATAGCACACTCTCTGATGATTATATTTATGCTTTGATTTTTTCCTATTTGAGAATTTCTCGGAAAAATATTATGAATTTAAATGAATGCACTTCGCGGTGATTTTTTCGATTTCAACCTACAGTGAAACCATGGAAAAGATCGGGAAAATCTTCACAAAAACATTTTCGGAGGAACAGATTAGATTTTCCGAATCATGAAAATTACGATACCATATTCTCAGCTGACATTCAATTTCATTCATTCAATGTGATGCAGAGGATTATGTATTTGGAGACCTGTTAGTGTAAAAAAATCTTGATGGAATCAATTATGATTCGGTTTAATTCATTTTTTTCCGGCATAATTTTTGCCACGACCTTTCGTTTCGTTTTCGTTTTTTTGCTAAATAATTGTGCTATCTCACCTGTCTTTTGTAGTTTGATCAAAACAAAACAAAACAAATTTTCTGGACGCTCGACTAGAAGATTCATAAGCAACTTTATGGAGAAGAGTCTATCTTGGTCTTGGATTTTTAGTTTATAAGTTGTTGCATATTCTCCACGTGAAACCTCATTCGATTTGAATGGATAATTTATCCAAATAATCGCTTCCTTCTTCACATCACAGTATTTGATTTCAATCGTGTTAATCACGCTTACGGCAAACGGTGTTTACTAGCAAAAGAGCCCATAATTTCTGCTATGAATTATCTAGAAATCTGTTTGTGAATATCCTGGAAATTTTACGTTGTCGGACAAAATATGTTCTGATATGTAAAACACTTGTTCAAAAACGTGAATTTCAAATGAAAATTGTGTGTTTGACTCCGCATATTTCTTTTGTATTTTTGACAGTCATTTCCTAAGACATTCAGTAGAAGTATGACGAGAAAAGCTTGATTGTAGCTCAGATATGTTTGGGAATGGACAATTTGTATCAAGGATGATAAATTCCGTTCCTAGTTAGCAACTTATACTGCTATGACTTTCGAGCTTGTGTTTCAATACGAGAGTGTGCTTCTTTAATAACGACATATTTTTCGGACCGTGGCCATAATCGCTATTAAATTCACCATTTTTACGATGCTGCAAACCTACCTGTCGCAATGTCGTCAATACGTTTTCATCGTTCTCCATATAATACCTGAGAACTTTTGATGCGCTAACTAACAACGTGCAGCTAAAAAGATGAAACCAGACGTAGACGTACATAGAAGTTTTGGCACAAACCAACCCTTTCTTTCGTCATTGCGAACCCTTTTAGACGTATTTCTTTTCTTCTTTAATTAAAACCACGACAGGGAAATTGAAACATTTGCACTTAATTCTCGTGAAATCTCATTTACTTTAACGACACTATGTTTATATATAGAGCCGACAGGACGTTGTATTTTCAAAAAGGACCTACAAGCATTCAAGTCACCGAGATAAAACCGAGTAGTCCACTTCAAACACACGGGAAATGTCTAGAAATTCATTTTCGTTCATATTGTATGTAAGCAAGCCTTCGGTCTTCTGGACAGTATTCTTATTCAAGCTCTTAACCAGACTTTTGCAGTGAAGAGCTCTTCTATTGCCGGCGGGCAACTCTTTCCTTTTCGCTTTTTGCGACCCGGAGCTGCCAAGTAATTAAGACGTTGCTTCGAAGAGGCAGTTGAGAATCCTTGTAGAATTGTTAAGCTAGTTACAGTGCGGATGGATGTGAAAATGGTCTATAATTTCGTTGTAATTCTGGGAAAAGAACAACAGGTTGCATTGTAAACACCTTTTGATTAAAAAAACACAACATACCTAATGCTTTTAAAAAATATGAATCGTTCACGCTGTCTCGAAATGCAGAAACCAAGCTCGCTTTTTTCGATTTCATTATCAGCTAGAAAAAAATCCTGGCAACACTTTTCATCTCGCTATGAAATCATGCCTCCCATTCACAAAAGGGTATTTCCCTATTATAGGCCTAATTAAAACTTATGGTTATGGTTGCGTCCTTTCCAGAGCTTTAGGCAACTTATCACAAATTTTATGTGCTATAGGTTCAACTCTTTCTCTCGTTCTCCTCCAAACTTTACGTCAGTCTTCCGGTTGAATTTAAAACCGAAATTAAGGTTTTCGCCATTGATTGTGATAATTTGCAGCCCGGAGGCGAAGGACTCGTCGCCCAGCTTTTCCGCAGATCCTATTTACCAGAATTTATGTCATAATCGTCAAGTTTCGTCGTCTTGTATCGGGTGTTAATTATATGATAATGGTGAAAGTTATTTTGTAGCAGTCACGACTTTTGAACTATGGATATGACATGTTTCCGTACACAACATTCACTTCGGAGTACTTTGTTCTGACCGAAAGCGTAGCTAAAACAGTAAGTTTGTTTTTGTAAAGATATGCAGCAACTTAATTTGGTGCGGATGTACGAAACGGAGCTGCCATTAGACCGAACATCAATGACTGAATTACTCTGGGACAATATTCCGATTGCGGTGGGAACTGCTCAGTCAATGTTGGAAATTTCGTCGTAGTCTCTTTTGAAATTAAGTTGAATCAGGACGAAAGAGGAGTATTTTTTGCAAGATGTACGAAAAGATACTGGGCGTATTGATGAGGCACTCGTTATTCTGGTTTCTTCTCGTTTTGCAGTTATTATGCCGTCTCATCAGTGTTCTTCATGAGAAGATAGAAGTTGCGTCATTTATCATCTCATCAAGAAGGATTTGTGGAAAAACGAATCAAGTTTTAAAGCAATTGCATTTCGATCAGTTGAAGGTCACGAAATATCATTCATTGAAAATATCACTTTCAACTGCAACACGTTCATATCATCGCGAATTTATGAGAAACTTTTGCAAATAGGAAAATTAACTGAAGGAATTAGAATGTGAGTCTGATTTTAAACTCCCTTTGTACGATTGAATTGATGTCAGAAGGAATGAAATTCCAACTTAAGATGTCTGCCGATTCGTCGTCACAGCAGAAACCAGAAGTTGTTGTTTTCGAAGTAGTAAAATTATGAATTGAAGTTGTGTGCCCGATTTATCGATCCAATTAGTCATAAACATGTGTGAGTCTTTTGAATACGTGGCTGAACAATCACAATTTTGGACGATCGAATCTTTGCCTTCCCTCTGGCCATATATCAAACAGCCCTCATGCATGTTCGAGAGTAATTCCCGTCCTCATTTGACACGCATCGAAATCGTCGACTTTCTTCCATTTATCCCTCATAAAATCAAAAAGGCATTTCACTCAACATCATGCGCTGTTAAGTATTCCCATCATAACTGTCTTGACAATTTCCGATGGGTCCGGCGTGTCTCTCCGGCCAGGGGTTTTACTACAATCGTGTTATTTAGACTTTAAAGCCCGTAAACTCCGAGGAGCCATGATGCGACGAAACGTACTTAGCATGCAAGTGCCCACTTGAAACTTTTGTGCGTTATTGCGCAATAAATCAAACATACATTGAGCACATCAAACCGCCATTCCAGCGCAGAATGAAGCGCAAGGTGTAAAATCGAATGGGAATCACTCGAAAATCAACATAAATTATTCGGGGACCATTTAGTGGATGGCTGTCAAACGAACAGGATACTTGTGCCGCGAAAGCAGCCATCGCCTGGTTCTAGAATGTGACTAGCACTCGGAAAGATCGCCGTAATTGGAAATAACATGGCGTTGCGCCCCACTTGATTGTTCAAAACACTCGAAAATGCTGGGAAAGGCTTGGCTCGAGTGTGGGATACATGAACATGTCTATTAATTTCATAAATTTCCAAATATGCGTTCATTTGATGCTGGACGTTGTGCCGAGCATATCAAATGAGAATACCAACTGTTAAGTGGTATTCGATTCGAGGCCCGTTTCTTGTATGAGTATGAGTCATAAGTTCTGAATATCAAAGTTATTTATGAAATTTATAGTAACTTCTTGCGTATCACCATTAGGGCTAATGCTCTCAGTGAATATTTTGCACAGTTACTGGCATTAGCTGGATCTGTTCCCATCCGTCATTTAATCTCGTCGGTATGTCAATCAGAAACAAGGACGGTATCGACCAGATTTGAACAACCCCTTGCTAGCTCATTGATGTGTAGAAGCTCGTTGGAAGTGTGTATGTGTGTGTCCTGGTTCACAATGCAAGGGTTCGCATCGCTGAATGATTAGTCGTCATTCTCTCGACTAATCGAAAACATTGGCTGGTAAGTAGCAGTGAAAATTCTGAGCAGTTTTCCTTCCGCTACCCACATGTTGCATTCCTACTCCTACGTCAGACTTAACAAACTTTTAGCTAACATGATAGCAATTTTGCTTTGGTAATTGGCATACTCGTTACGAAATAAACGTTGTTCCACTACATCTTTTGGTGTTCGGTACTGCTCCCCAAAGGATAAGCAGTGCCGGTGGCGGCAACAGTGGCTGCAGCGTCCTCAGTACCAAGATGCTGAGTATCATTTTGCCTTCGCCTTCTCCGCACACAGTATCGAATCGACACACATAATGTGCTAGCTTCTACATATCTCTTGTGTAACATAATCACGACTTCGAGTTTATACGATTTTAATGAAGACTTGTTCGCCGCCCAGACAAGCTGTTTTAACAAAGCGCCACATGAGCCCCATTATAACAATCTAATTAGAGATATATCGGGTTCGGGCTGGGCTGGTGCTCGGGTTCCAATGCGGGACGGGGCTCAATGAGCCTCTACATATGTCCGATAGTGTAACAAGGTCGACATGCATTGTAGATAAAACTTTCACCTGATATGAATGCGGCGGTGCAATGGACTACGCGGTAGCGCGGGAGTCAATCGCGTTTCAATTGAGATTGAGAAAGTTCGCCAAAAGAAGTGGAAAACGAGGCATCGTTATTCCCCAATGATTTGCTGATCGCCCCGAAAGTTATTCAGGGAAGTTTCCTATGTTTCGCATATTTTCTTTCTGAAAAGGATTCGCAGGCATTATTGGCTCCACATGAAGAATGAAGCGCTTTCAGCGATCAACTATGGAGTTTATGCAATGTTGTGCAGCCTCTTCTACTTTGTCATATATCACTCTTCACCAGAATTCATATCATAGCCCGAACAGCGCCCTCCTCTCGTATTCAATCGAAATTTCTGCCCATTCTTCTGAATCACAAGCAAGTCAAGCTCGATTTTGTTTCCAGGGGCTTACATTAGTGTAAGACATCTTGGCTCATTGTTTATAACCTTTGAAAGTATCAATTCAATCAGAGCCGCTGTGCGAAAATGTGACTACAACAAAACTCCTATCCGACTGGGGCTACATAATGTTCGGCGGTGCAACTTTGTTGCGATACATTTCATACAAATGAAAGTCGATGTTCTCGGAAGGAGGAATACACTCGTGGAGTTGCAGAAGTTTTTACCAGCCGGATGATTTGATGACGATGGAAGATACCCTCCAGTTGATCAGCCGGTTGACCTTCTTGTAATATCGTGCGGTATCCTTGCATTATGTTATGATTTTTTGATATTCAGAATATCAAGGGCACCTCTCCTTCAGAATTTGTAAGTTTAAGCTTCCATGTGAGGTTGTCTAAAATTTCCATGACAAGAAATAGATTCATACAGCTGTAGAGTGGAGTCGATCGGTTAGCCATGCTTTATGTGTTCGCACAATCCTCATGTCGGGCCACGTTCAACACAATCACTAGCGAAACACGAAACCCAAATAATATTGCTTCCAAACGATTATTTATTAATTATAAATTGCCCTTCATCATCAGACCGACATTCTAAGCACAACACATTTCGGAAGATTAACCATCGCAACGCAGATAGTGTGTACACAATATCTCTGATATTCCCAGTCGGTATCATTCCACCGACATAATACGTGCCACAAACCGTCCTTGCATACGTAATTATCTCATAACTAGGATGCCTGCTACTCAGTTGGGAAGAATAAATTTATCATTAGTGTTATGGATGTCGACAGACGACACTCTCCGAAGTGGGATTTATCTGATCTCAAATTAAAAATTCAAATTGTCTGCCTCCGAAAGAAATTCATTAATCATTTTCACCGAGTCCACATTACACATGCAAGCTACCTTGTAAACATGACCTACGATTTAAAGGACGATTTGTCACTGCCTCGATAATTATTCTCACTAGTAGGCGCGTGAAGGCGGCCCCCAAGAAGATCAGGTAGGTGAGGTTCATTGAACAGCTCAGGCGGAACATGTTACGACTGCATGAGCTCGATTGCAAACACATTCTATTTGGTTTCAACCCTTTATCCATGCTTCAACGCTATTTGACCTAACTGAATTTTCCAGCCAGCAAAGATATTATTGGTAGCCCGTTTTTGTGTTCGCCTCCTCTATCGACTTCTTTCCGAGCTTCTTGCTGACAATTGTTTTATCCTTTTTATCAGGTAACTTAACAATGCGAACCAGCTCTGAATACAAATGACTTCATTCAAACCAGATAACACTGTGATAGTGTGAATATTTGACAAGGATTCTCTTGTTCGGGACATGTCTATGCACTTTAAATGAAAGCTACCCGCTTATGCCACGCACCTGTTACATTTACGGGAGACATAAATCAAATATCCTCATTGAACACAGATAAACTATCTGAAATATTCATGCTACTTGCGAGCTTGATATTGAAGCTGCTTCATTTTCTAAAGTCAACTCAATTCAATCATGCCATGCTATTTGAATCAATCACATTGATTGATCTTGTTATGATCGTATTCGCGTTCATCGCGGCTCGTAATGGTTGAAAAATAAGCCGTGATTAATTTTCGCCCGCTGTGACAGTAAGGCAAATCGCAGAAACTACCCCTAGGGGCAAAGCTATCGACAATTAGTCACTAAATTTTGAAACATGAAAACACTCCACTATGGCTCGTAGAGTAGAGACATTATTGAAACTAGAATATTGGATTTGTTAATATGTATGAATTGGTTATGGAAAATAAATTCAACTAAGAAAGAAATTGTATATTATTTTTGGGAGGTTAAGTAATTTTAGAAAATATTCAATTGCAAGCATCGTGCTAACATTGGGAGCAGCCAATGACACTACCCTTCCCGCCATGGGCGTAGTGTGGTACGGGCAGAGTAGGGCAGCTGCCCCCTCCAAGACGATGGAGCTAAATCAGTTTTCATTATATGTCTGGCACTGATAGCCAAATACTCGGGCATATTGGAACCTGTTGCCAATGCGTTACAATCGAAAACGATTGATATGAATGCATGCATGAATCATATTAAAGGTATAATTTCTGTTATAAATAATCATCGAAGCAACGCAGACATAGAGAGCCAAAATGTTGTGGATATTTCAATCAGGGCTGCAGCTGCCCTTGGATCTTATATACAAGTCCCACGCATTGTGTCTCGCCAACAACATCGGTCCAATTACCCCGCTGAGACTCCATGCGATTTTTGGAAGCGATCGGTTGCCATTCCTTATTTAGATTCCCTAATATCCGCACTGGAGCAGCGTTTTGGTGATCGAAATCTGGCTGCATTCGGATTAATGTCGCTACATCCCAGCAAAATGTTGAATATGTCGTTCGTTGATTTCAAAGAAAAAGTACAAAGGTTCTGCCTATACTACGCTTTACTTAATTTTAATCAGGAAGCCGAACTATTGTATAAAAAGTGGCAGGACATGCTGGGCAAGGGTATGACCACAGAAGATCTCGGAAAACTGGATTTTACTGAAGTGTTAAAGGAGGCGAACATTTTCTTTCCCGCAATAACAAACGTAATGCTTATTTCCTTGGCACAAGCTTGCACTACAAGTAAGATAGAGAGGTCCTTTTCCACACGGCGTCGTGTTAAAATGTGGCTGAGGTCAACGATGACTGACAACCAAGTCCAAGTAAATAAAAATGCAATTGAATTTTTATAAAATAAACTTAGTCACTAATGTTTATTTGTTTTTTATTTTTAACGTAGCCATTGCTCGTGCATCATATACCTTAGATATATTCTTGTTTTTTTCTGCGCCTGCCCTCCCATTCAACAAAATCCTGGCTACGCCCTTGCTTCCCGCAACTGCAGCAAATTTCGGAGCGCCCGAAGTTCATGTACTCAATGCTCAAGAGGACGACAACGACAACTCCATTGGGTAGTCGCAATCCGCTCCAAAATTGCTCCAGTTTCTGGTGTTGAGTTGATTCGAACAATTATGGACGCTACTGTTTTCGAACTTTCATTTAATAGCACCCGTTTCTTGGTTTTTTTACAACAAACGAGGAAAGTAAAATAAGTTATTGTCCCAACAAAAATGATTCTTACAGTGGCTCCTTTCTAAACATTCAACCATTCTACGTGGCAGTTAGTCAGTCTGAGTCCAGGCAACAAAAAGGCATTCATCGCCACTGGCAAATCCTGTCGAAGAGTTTATTTTGCATCGTACACAGGCCGAGACGAATCCCTGAGTTCCCGGTGCCAAACCAAGCAGAATAATATAAAATAAATCTCACACTGTTGACACATACGTGCGCAAATGAAATTCATCCAGGTGAGGTATTATCGCCCACTAATGCTCCGTCAGATTTGATCTTAATTGTTTCCTTGCCTGGCCAAGATGATGAGGAGAATGTTAATTAGGTTCCGAGCAAATATGAGATTCAATTTGCATTTTGGAAATTCAGCCACGGACGTGGGTTTTTAGAATAATCACGGCGAGGTGCAAATTATATTGTTTGCCTAGCACACATACTCATTCGCGTCAAGAGAATGAGCGCGGCTTAATTCAATTTCATGCGAATTAGCATGTGGAATCACTTTTGTATGTTAATTAGAGAGAGTAACACGAGATTTGGGGGTGTTGCTGCAAGCCAAGTTGTGATGTGTTGGTGGAGAATATTGCAATGGACGTGAATAAGTTTGAGTCAAGTCGAGTTATTATAAAAGAACTCTTGCATTGGATAATTTTCCCGAATTTCAGTTGCTTATGAAAACTGAAAGTATTCCTATATGGCTGCTGATGAAGTTTCCTTAAAAGCTGCACATCCGCGAGCTGTTCAATTTCCCAATTTAGCAAAATAAAATTTCAAGTCATCTATTTCGGTACAGTTGATTCTGATCAACCACCCGTGAATTCACCCTAGACAATGTGAAGCAGCTGCAGGGAGTGAATGTCTCACTGCACGACATGGACAAATTCTTCGGGACTAAAGTTCTCAATGTGATAAACTTGTGCTTTCAATTTGATAATTTCAAGTTTCGAGTTGGCCGGAAGGAAGACAACAACTACTTGTTCTCGACAAATTCACTAACTTGTAGTGTTACAGCCTAGAGCTCACTTTACTTCCGCCGGGCTAGAATACTTATTTCGTTGTGACATCGACAATCTCCCGGCTTTCTAGCTTTGAATAGTGAGAGCGGAAGGACAACTATACACTGACTCAATGTGAAATTTACAGTCACAAAATCCAAGCGTTCTGTTATACTATTTTCTCAGTGCAGTGTCTCTATAGTTTTTTAACTTGAGAAAGTTTCGCCAGTGTTTGTAAGGGGTGGCTGGTTAGAACACAGTGAATGGGTGGCTGTGTGGGCTTGCTTAAATATTCTACTATTTCTTCGCAATTGTTTCTGTGCCTTGTTAAAAGTATATATCCCCAAGCGGGGCATCTGAACATTAGCGAGTGGAAACAAAAACAACAGATTTGCATTTGAATACAAAGAAATATCCTTAGGGCAGGAGCTGGCTGGTAAAATTTCTTTCACAGTGCTGTTATGTTTTATTGCGATGTTGCTCCATATTGACAATCTTACTGAAATCGAAAGTCAACGTCATTTATTCGAAATTCTGCCAGAGAACATTCAGCAGCTGTCTTAAGAAAGTACTTGCACTTCTATTATGAAGAAAAAATACTACACAGCTCATTTATGGTCAGAAGAACAACGTTTTCTTCCGACACAAAACAAAAATATGTATTGCAGTTTCTTCGACCAAATTTAGTTGGCCTTTTTTTCCCGCCTGTTCGCTATTAGTGTGTTTGAATTTTGAGCCGAAGGACGATTGGTTGCCAGATATTTATTATAGATAAGAACTGAAAGAGGAACGAGGTTCATTTTATACAAACAAAGAAGACAAAAAAGTATGTTTGCGAGGAAATATAGTTTTTCCTGTTGCATGCTTTCTCTGAGTTTTAATTTTAAATTCATTTATTCTTCTCCTGTCGAAAAGGAATTATCCGTGGCAGTTTAGCTATTTGTGCTTGGTGAAACTAGCAAGGACTTGTTGGAGGAATGCGATCTCTTTAGAAAATTGAGATCTGCAAATGAAACTACGACAAGCTCTTTCATTTTTCAATTAGAATATTCCCCGGAAACTGTAATCATATTCATTACAACATCTTTTTCTGAAAGCACTTTGCATTATAAAAACATTCACTCGTTTAGCAAAGCGTTTTTCGTTTAGCATGAACGTGATTTTTATTCACGAGTTATATAATTCAATGGATGCAAAATTGAATTGCTAATGAATTTGAAGCTCAGAAATTTTCACAGCAGTGATGTAATGTTTCTTTTGGAAAGTAGTAAACGTCTAAAAGCCAGTTTCCAGGTTCACATTCTTGCATATGTATACATTGCCTCGGTAAAAAACGGAACTGGCAAAAATAATTACTTCAAACTCAAAAGAAACGAAAGCGTAACCTATGGTATAAAAGCAAACTACTTTCGGTTGAGGTAGAAGAATTTTGAAAATGAAATTCAAATTAGTAAAAAGGAATCATCGGGTATGAAGTTTGACTATTTGAAATTGATTTATTGTACGCTGAAGCAGCTTAATCGTTAAACTGAATATATTTTTGAAGCGCGCTTGTTCCCGTTGTTCTGAAATTCATTTTGAAAAAATGCAGGCCCATTGCAACTGGATTAGATATTAATGCCCAATTTGTGGTAAATATATATGACATCAGTCATAGCTCGGTCTTATTTGTAAGTGCTTTTTAAAACACACCCAGTCCCAAAAATATTTCCGTTTTTAGCTCAACGTGGCTACAAGCCGCAGACGGCAGGTATTTGGTAATTGAATTGGCGTTTCGGCAGTCCTTGGCTAAATTGCAAAAGTGTACAATGTTGTCCACTGATAAAACAAAAATTATTGACCAATATTACTCACCGGAATAAAAGCCTTTATCAAGAGCGTAAATGGAAACCACAGATCAATTCGAGCAGAAGTTAATCTGAAGAAATTTCAGAGTGTTTTGCACCTTCTTTCACTAGCGCACCTACTTCAGCGCTCCAAATTGAATGCCGTATCCCTACAATCTGAGTACGCAATAGAGAGATTTGTATGACTGAGCAGACTTTTGGATGTGAATAAACAACAAAGAAAAGTAGTCGTAACGCGATCACATTTCTCTCTCTAGCCTTTGTACTTGAGACTATTGATTTATTTATGATATTCACTTTTGATTGAAGGTAAGTACCAAGGTGTACTTTAATATTCCCCCAAACAATGTTTTCTAATTCAATACGCGTAAAAAAATAAAGTCAGCAGAGAAATGTGGCTTCCTCGTCGAGCAGTTTCTTAAGTGAAATATTTTGGTCACTACCATCCATAAAATGAACAACTGGGTTTCGTAAGTAAATTGAACACAAAGAAAATCATCCATTTTACTTTATTCGCTATACTGGGTGATACTGGCCCGCTGGTGTCAGAAGTTCTTGTTCATCAAAAAGAACTTACAAGCTGCTACTCATGGATAGCCATTGCAATTATTATCGCGACAAGCAACTTTGCCCAAGGCAAACACAGTGTGTAATGTTTATTTATTTGATGAAACAAGAATGGTAAATTTCTTTTAAGCAGCAATTTTTGGTGCAAATTCAAAATTTAGGTTTGAAAAATAAGTTTCAATGCTTAAGTCAGCCGTCTCAAATTATTTTCAGAGACCGTTATTGAGCTCACAATTGATCCTTAAACTCGACAGAGAAATCTTATTTACGATTCTTTAAAAAACATTTGAATCATAAGTAAATGCTCTACGCTCTAATCATTCAGACGGTGTGTAAACGAGCTGGTTTTGCACAGAAAACTTACATATGTACTTGGCTGACGTGCATCATTTTGGACGTGGTGGATGGGGTTTAAAGCCTGAAATTACAGATCTCATTTGCTCTCGCTAGCACACAAACGATGACATTTCAAGTCCTTCGCATGTGGTAAGCTAAACTCTCATCAACCGCGTTTTCATTAGCACCAACCTCGTAAAGATGATCTGAAGCTCAACTTACACCTATCCATCAACTTTTGGTTTTTTGATCTTTTTTGGTAACAGACGAGAAGGATGTATATCCATTGGTTTGCAGCAAAGAGTAGACATAAATACAGACATTGAGTAATGACTCAGGGTTTTTGAATTTGGTCCCTGAACAAATGAAAATTAATCGGTCTTCAGAAGAAAAGCTCGATTCAAAAAGATTTCCGATTGGACTCATCTCTTATATGTCAATCTTGCTTGTCAATCTTGTCAGCATAAAACTTCGATGCTATTCCGGCAGACAAATGCGATATTCATCAATACACGTGAAGTAACGAGGTCTGCTCATGTTTTTGTGGTAAATTAAATAATGTATACAATTTGTTTCATGCTCCTCAAACATATTGCACTGCATGGTCAGCATCATTTGATCATATTTGAGGTAAAAATGCTAGCTCGCTTTCCGACACATTTATTCATCATTGGCACCGAGCTGCGATTTATCGCATAGCTTATGTTATTACTGCAATTAATTATCCACGGAACAACTGCGACCTTTAATGTCCACGACTATGCATCAAATCACATCGAATAATCAATTTTCCATCATGACAAATAGGATGTGAACAAGGAAGTAGCATTACATAGTTTTTGATTTTCATCGACACATGAGCTAGTCCATTGAAACAGAAATTCACTGGAAAATCAGTCCGAGATCGGCTTCCGCGCGATCTGCAGATAAAGTCGTTTGAGGTTTGATACAATCCACCAATCCGCGTAGTTCTCCAGACATATTCAGTTTCTTCAGACATATTCAATTTCATCCGATTAAGTCCAATTGTCGCTGAAACCTTCTCGGCTTTTATATTCCCAATGAGCTCAATGCCATGTGATTAATAAGCCCAGAACCCAAAAAGAGGAAAGGGCTCTACAATTTGTGGGTGTGTAGCCGATCCGACATGGAGAGATTATTACTACTGATTGTCACCGTCACCTCATTAGAATTTCTCGTTGATATTGGAGAAAAATTCGGCTGGAACCCGACTGCATGTAGCATTAATAAATGCCTCGCGCAAGCAAAAGGGTCATCAATTGTGAAAAGTTGATTGTTCCGAAACTAAAAGCATGACACCTTCACCGGCTCAATCCCTAGATTACCGAGAAATCTGATATCAAGTCAATGATTATTTCGACATCAATATGTCATGTCCTGGGTGCTGACCTTTTATAAAACTTGAGTAGGATTGCGATAGGCAGTGTATTGTTAGGTGCTACGAAAGGAGAAACACTTGGGAAAACTCTACGAAATAATTTATATCATATAAAGGGCACCTTGCATACAATCTACTTTTATTAAATCCCTTGCATTAACGTCGTCTTGTAATTGTATGCATTGTTGTCTTATTCAAACTAGTCACCAGGAATAATGTTTCTGAAACGTTCATCTTGGATAAAGATTGAAATCGAAAGCCTTACCTAAACGTTTTTTTTTTCATTTCGAAAAATTGGTTCAACGGTTCAGGTCTTCATTGATATAAATGATTGATATTTGTTGGAAGATTAACAGCAGTTCGAGTGAATCAGCCAATTCAATAGCTGGAAAACATTAGCTACAATGACTAAGCCAAAGTTACCCGAAAACGGGATTCTGCTCGTATCCCAAGCTCAGTGTGACATTTAACAGTGCTACTCCATTTTCACTTTGACTCAGCAGCATTAAATATTTATCGAATAGTTCCACGTGAATCTCGATACCAGATTATAGCATGCTCTGTGGATTACAAACACACATGCAAATACCATTGATTCATTTCTGATGTGCCACTTATGCCCACACGACACTTTCCGCATTTCCACGGAAAAACACTACTAATCAACATCAAAGCCACGAAACCTGCGAGCCTAATAAATTATTGGACTTTATCATGCATCTTTAATTTACGTGTGTTCACAGAAATATGTCGCTATGGAAATGCGAGTTGTGGCTTAGTGGCACATTGGCTTAGTTTCGGAGCATCAAGTCGGGCCGCATCTTAATCCTCCACGCCACCTGTCAAGTCGCGGACAGGAATAAGATGACTCAGTTATTAAAAGATAACTTATGGGACTCGCGGTTTGGGAATCCTCGATGATCCCATGCAGAAGGTGTTGGAGTGGCTTAACACCAATAAGCTGTGTCCGGTCTCCGGGATCAGAACAGGCAGGCAGTGAGGCATTTTGACAAATGAGGGTCCAATCTAAATTGATTGGCCGAATAAAGCGTTGCACGTATTTCCATGGTATTTCAATGCCGCCGCTTTGTTCTCAAATCGAAATCAGTCCATTATGAATAACATTATCTAGATTCAGCGCTTTCGTTGGAAAATGACGTAACTTGTTGCGAGACAGTGCTTAAAAATATATAGGTATTTTGAATCACATACGGAGCCTGTGAGCGTGTTTCATTAAATATCGATGGGGTTTTAAGAAGAATAAATGCCGGCTTCAAGGTGACTGAATTGGAGCATTTGCACATTTGATGAAGAGCAGAAACAACCTCAATTGCAAGATATTATCATTTAAATGTGCGGTTGACAGATTAACCATCTTTAGAACTTTTAAAGTAGTCAAGCTTTGCGTGAGGCAACAGAACGATTGAATACAAAAACTGCCAATATAGGCATTGAAATATTTTCCTTTCTGAAACTAATCAATTTTCTCAAATGTCGCTCAACAAATATTGACGCAATTTGTATTCTACGAAGGTAAAATAGATTTAGAATTTCAAGTTTAAATTCGCCTGAACAACTTGAATAAGCATTTATTGTTTTTAATGCATCACGATCTACATATACCGGATGAAATACATATTAACTGTATCAGTCCCATAAGGGAAAGGGAATGCATTAGTGTTTATTTGGTTATTTCAGATAGACTTATTTAACAAATTAGGCACCAAAAACACTGAATGCATATGTTGCCGTCAAAATTTCACCTTCAAACTCCTCAGCAAATACCTAACGACAATTTTGGAGAGGAGCAATCTAATGAGCCTCTAAATCAAAATTGTTT
Source organism: Oxycera nigricornis (assembly GCA_963942545.1). Lineage (NCBI taxonomy): Eukaryota > Metazoa > Arthropoda > Insecta > Diptera > Stratiomyidae > Oxycera > Oxycera nigricornis. Next base: position 486,587 of record OZ012662.1, on the reverse strand, counting down.
ACAAGTTCTTGAACAGCCCCAAGTAGTAGTTAAACAATCTCAATTGAACGCATTGGCTGTAAAAAAACACAAACACAAGATATATTAATAATACCTGGAATTCATTCTTGAAATTTTAGGCACTCTAATAGTAGGTACATTCAGAAGTTACAACATTTTCTAAATATGCATCACATCAATGCAGCGAGTACGAGCATACTATTTGAGAAATAATAAAAACTCCTTAAAAGTCCTGAGTTCAATTAATTTCTGCTTTTATCCAACGATGTGAATATGAAAGTCCAACTAGCCGCGGATGTGCATGAAACTTGTTGTAAGTGTCTTGACTATAAATCAAATCTGTCCGTAGTGGGGTCCAACCGTTGTTAATGTAATAAAGAAAGTGAAGCGGTACATCGGCACAAACAAGACTAAGCCACGATATCTTGCGGTAGATAACAACCGAAACGAAATTAATTAGTGAACATGGGACATGTGTCCTGTAGAATGTTTAGCAAGTAACTTGCGACAATCGCGAATGACAGTACAATAGGGGATCTAATTAATCTTGACATAATCTGAGCACGGTTAGTATTGGTATACGCTTTTTATGTTCACTGTCTTGTTTTTTCTTCATATCTTCCACACACTAATCCTGGCCTGGAAATTATCGTTCGCCAAGTTTAGTTCGCAGTCACATAGGGTGATGGAGATTCGCATTGTTGGCGAGCAGAAATCAAATGCAATGCTATGATTTCGATATGTTGCAAAATAAAATATTAATATTTATGCCGGCCCCATTGCTTCCCGATACGCTTAAGTTTAGAAGGAGTTAAATCAAAATTGAAATAGCTTACATCGCACGCAAATTGGACCATTGGTTTGCTAACAATGGCAAGGAGTAGGTATGATTTTCTGAGAAATTCCTTAATTTATTTCAATTTATCAAGAGATTGTATTGCCGACATCGCCCTGCATTGTAAGGTAAGACTTCAATTGATAAAAGGTGACCTAATATGGCTCATTTGAACTTATTGTCCACGTCTGAGCCACCAACTTCGTCTTCCTTCGGTCACAGGAGTGCCGTTTCTCCATTCGCTCACCTTTTATCTTCATTACAGCGTGCATACAAAATGCCATCTCATATGTTTCCCAGATAATCCAGTGCTATACTTCTGGGATCTCAGCGTTAATTAGCCGAGCAGCCCTTCAAATATGTCCCGATGAAGAGTCAAAGTCGGAGTCATCTTCTCGTTTTTCACGATTTGTTGTCATGTTCTTTAAAACTGAGCGGTCCGAACTCGGAGCGGCCTCTAGTAAAAATGGCAAACTGTCTTCCTGTATGTCCTCATATCTAACGTTCTTTCTGGTCCCAAGTCGTTTATTATCTTGGCGATGGCCTTACCACGGCAACTTCACAGCCATCGCCGCTGTGAGCATTGTGGTCGCCTGTCGGCCACATACATGTCAGCCATACATACCGGCAATAATTTCTTTTGGCATTGTATTCCCCGGGTTGCTGCTATCTGCACGGTGGCGGGCAGAACATCTCCTCCAGGTTGCCATATAAAAATGAGATTACCAGCTGGATAATGTTAATTAAATTTTTTGCTGCCATTTCACGTCCATGTTTCCAATGTTGTTGCCACTTTTGTAGCCCACTCATATGAAAAACCATACAGAAAAATTCTCAGGTGGAACATTGATGCATATCGCAAAAGATGACGTTAGCTTGTTGCTCCACCCAACGAAATCGGCGAAAACTAAGAAGTGTCCACATTATTGTTTGAATGGATTCTGCAAGATTCCGTGTTGAAGCGTTGCATGTAATGCCAGTAAAAGATTGCGTTCTCAGATGCATGAGTCTCTGGCAGCAAGGGAAGGTTACATTGTTTAATTACACAATGGAACTAATCGGGAAGGCTTTAAGCATAATGAGACTGTTTTTGCGTTCAAGTTGCCTGTCTGTTTGCTTATCGTATCTTTGTGAAGGGGCTAACATATTTCAATAAGATATTATACTAACTAACACAACTACAAATATTACAAGTAAATAATCATCTAACACTCTCAATATCCATGCTTCACTTAATATTTCTACGCCATACTAAGTCAATCAGAACGTAGTGTTGAGGCGAAGTATGAAAGAAACAAACGGAAAACAATAAAGCTACCAAACTATTTAAATGCCGATTTATTGATACACGAGTGCTTACATGAAAGGCAAGCCAACGTTTTAAAATCTAATCTTGATTCTGCACCCGTTAGGCATCATTTTTCGTAACCTAAACAGTGAAATTCAACTATGAACCGAATATTTTTTAGGATGCTTCTAATTAGGTCCCTTCAGCTCATAGGGCCTCCACTTATTACCATTTGCAAAAATCACATTCACGTCTTTGAAAACTGATTAAGTTAGCTTGAATCTGGTCGGAGGTAAAGTCTTTATATGGTTTCTACGTCGGGAAATCACAAAATGTTGGTGAAACCTCCATCAAGTATGTTCGGACTTTTCATTTCATCAAGAGGTATCTACTTTTGGGATGCTCCAACGACAATACCAAATATTTTAGCCGGCTGAAAAAATGATTCATTTGAAATTTAGGATGAGTTATGTAGGCCTCCATTGAATCTTGCACAGGCGGCAGGTATAGGCAAAGACTTCAATTCCTGGTCAAATGAAATGAAATAAACAACAAAGAGGACATCAAAGGCCTTGAAAATAAGAACTTTGAACGAACAAGGAATTCCTTTTAATATATTAAAGCTCATTCGAATTTATCAACATGTTTTGGACTGGAAATCATATTTTGAGTTATTTATGAAGACGAAGTTTTTTTTGCAGCCTGCAAATTTTATTGGATGGAGTTGTGATTGTTTCTGTCTAGACGATTTCTTGATATATGGGTTAGGCGTTTTGCTGTTAGTGTTACTCTTTGATTGAAACAAGTCAAGAGGTAAAATCGTTCACTCGGACAGTAAGATAACGTTCCTCAGGCTTCTTTGGCAAATTAACGTTGAATATTCAAATGGTGAGTCTTTGCGGAGGTCCATAGCAAAACGAAACATTTCAATTCTTGGTAAATTGTGCGATCATCTTTTGAACAATTAAGAGATTCAACATTCTTTGTTGGTGAAAAAATATTCGATTTGAAACAATCACATCAAGAAAAAAAAAGTCCGATTTTTCTCAAGTATTGAACAATAATTTCGAATGAAATTAGTGGGTTTCGCTATGAATCTCTTCGATTTAGCTCTTAGAAAATATGAGATGAAAAAGATGTTCCAATTCATTTTGAATATCGTACTATGAATGAAAATGAATATCAACTTTTAGATATGCAATAAAAATACGTGTCAAAGTCTTTTTTTTTTAGATTTTCGCTGTGTATTGTAAAAAACGTATGTTTTCTACTTAACATAAATTTCATTCTGAGTTATCTTAGTCACTGTTACATCGAATGAATTCGAAACATAGTAATCGACTTAATGAAATGAAAGCTTAAAAATTTCTTTTTTCATACGGAATAAGGAAATTTTTTACTGAATGTGCAAGGAAGTTCTAACTATCTAGGTCACATTGTGCTTCATTACATAGGAGCAAAACACAATAAATTTTCAATTCTTTAAAAATAAAGCGTTTTCACGTTTTTGAACCAACTTTCGGTAACTGACACGACATTCAATTTTTCGTAAACGATTGATTCACTGCAATAAACGAGCAAAAAATTGAACCATACTGTTAGATTCTTACCAAGGAATTCAATATAAACATCATTTGGTCTACATTCGATCTCTCACGAATTTACATACCAACAACCATTTGTCATTCTATGCAAGTGTGCGATGTGAACCTTTCCTTTTGCTCTTGGCGAATACAAGTCTCATCGTCACTAATCATTTCCGAGGAATCCTCTTCGATTAAATACAGATCATGGGAAATTGCATTCGATTACAGCAACGTCTAAATAATAATATAAAGTGGCATTACTTTAATCGCCCCTTAAAAATATTTGTGGTATCTCTAGGTAGGAGCACATCCAAGTCAGTGCTGCAAAGGCTACTGTACAATGTCCTCTGCTACCCAATAACTGCATGTACAAGGCAACGAAGTCCTGGTCCGGGTTAAGAAGTAAACTTGAAACATTGCAACAATGAAAAGAACTTCAACTCAAGATGATCTGATAAAGATAGCAGAACATGGAACTTGTGCATTGCCAAGTGCATCCTCATCAAGGGTCAGTGGTGCCATCTCGGTTTCGTTGAGCGTCGCTAGTGTCGAACATCTAGGAATTCTTCCAATGCATATACAACTTGGCCCACATTTTGGTGAATTATTGTATAAGAATGCTTTTCAAATTTAAAAAAAAAAATATTTCAATCACGTTAAAGTCACTTGAAATTTTATGTAGTTTCTGTGCAATTTAGTAAGCCGCTATTAACAATGGAATGTTTTAGCCAATTGGCACCCCTACTCCAGGATCAAGTCAAACCACGAACGACCTGGCTCCCCACTAATATATGCATGTATCCGATTCTGACACAAATTGGAATTAGGAAAGAAGATTGTCTCTGCTGCTAGTTTGTGAGCTAGGAAGCATGGAGAAGTCATCGCCATCAAAGAGCGGCGAGCCAAATGCGACTCGACGTAAACGGGAAATGCAAGAAGCAACTCGACTTCTAGTCTAGATGCAGCACCGAAGAAGCGCAACTGCGCCCAGTTTCGGTTTTGTTTCATGCATGTCAACAAGAGTTCTTGTGTCTCATAACAATAATTGCTGTGCCAACCATATTTGCACTCGACTATGTAGAACGGCTAAACGATAGCGCAAATGTCATGGGAGAAATGAACTCATGAATCGGGTGGTCAGGATATGCAATAGCAGCATGCAGACTTTCAGATGTGTGCTTGCTTTGTATCAGATGTATTTATTTTAATAAAGTTTCCATACATTTTTAACGACATGCCTGGAAAAACGGAAAAAAACATCATCTGCCAACGTGCCTTGGTATGTTTAGAGTGAGGCTGAAAGTGAAAATTGGCGCAAGGCTGAAAGATTAAGTGATGAAGCATTTTCTTTGAAATTATTCAAATAATACGAGTTGAGTGAGAAAAAGAATTTTCAGTTACGCGCAGGATCACAAAATCAAAGATCGATTGAAATTCCAGTTCGCTTCACAATATGTAACATTCTTGCCAGTATCAGTTGAGATGACAATCTTCATTAGCACCATCGTCACATGCCAGCTACTTATTTTGAAATGAATCAATTTAGCCTTGCCACAAATTGCTACTGCGTATACTTTTTGGGAATTTAAAGCATAACGCTTGTTGATTCGCCGAAATTTCAGGAACAAACTGCAGGTCTGACGTTTCACTTACACACATTTGAGCTCCACTTTAATTTATATATCATTGTTCTCAGGGTAGGTTCAATCACAGATAATTCGCATTTCGGATATTTTGTTGTCTTAACAAAACTCAATTGTAGCGTCGACACAAGAACATCACTTTAATTTGTGCGGTGCAATGTGAAGTTGCAATTTAAGACATCACTCAGTAGGATTAATCTTGCAGACACGATTGACAACGGCCAAGATCGCCACGAAAGCCACATTCGCTCCATAAATTGTCTGATGTGTGCAGCCACACAACCGCAAAATCAAATAAACAACTCAAAGGATACCATCGATATATGTACCTACATATGTGAAAGCATCCACCGACAGCGTGCATGGACTTTTGACCACATGAACGACTCCTACACATATCCACCTTGACATTATTGTACGCCGTGCATTTGGGACATGGTGTGTGCGTTTTGAATTCGGCGCGCAAAAAATTGCTCATTTGCAATTAAGTAAAATTGAAGCAATAAACAACGTAACCACACATTCTCGAATGTTGCGGCATGATACGCTTCAAATCGCCACGGATAATAGGTTCACTAGAAACTCTGTCATTAAAAATATTTATGATCGTAATATTGCAAAATTTGACAAGGCAGGGTCATTTATTACAACCAGAGCTTTGGGACCACAACCAAAAACTCATCTACACTTGACGATGTAACTTAAAACCCAAAAGCGTTCAATAGTTCGGAAAGGTCTGGAAGGAAATGGTTGAGTTTTCCAGGAAAATTCTTCGAGAGATCTAGATTTGCTATGAAAATAATGGCATCAAAGTCATCTTCGTTCAGAAGTGTAACGAGATGTATCTACCCGTAACTACGATTAGGACGAGTGACCAATTCTGCTAGGAGATCTCAACGCAAACTACACGGACAGCGTTAATGTCTCAAACATCTGAACTCAGTAAATACTACAATAATCAATTTGTATGGTTTCCACGTTTACTTCGCATTTCATTCTGAGTTGTCACAGCATTCCTGAGAACTAAATGGGCGATTGAAGGAGCGTGTTATCTTACAAACAGTATCTTCAAGACAAGTCTACCATAAATTGCCGACAACAGATTTCTTTTATTTCCCTAGCCAAATTATATCGATAACCTTTGGACATTTTTGGTACGTGCATGTGATATTATTTTCTAGCCAATATTCGTCCACAATCTTTTGCTGACACTTTTTTATACCCGATTACCCTGGCTAGTTCCTCAATAAAAAAAAGAGGAAATTAGCTCTGTACAGACCCTAGCAAGACTCTCAGCCACGAGTGGCATCAGCTGCGTGTGCATGTGAGGACATACATTAAATACCGAACCAAGTCCACGCCATGAATCACCTAACGGGCTTTCTAAGAGTAGACCTGATAGGACGATGCGAAGGCCATTTATTAGGCAACATTCTAATTTTGATAATATTCACAACAATATGAATGACCTAAACCGGCGATAGCCCCGGGTCAGTCCTTCTGTCGCACAACGCACACAATCAATTGAATATGAATGGGTTAATACCCTGATTTGCACGCTCATTCCTTTTGAAATGAGATAAGTACACATATGGCCAAGGGACGGATCCAATTTCGATAAGTCTATAAATTTACGACTGTGGGTGGGTTAGATTCAATTCAGCATGTTCAGAAAGGGAATCGATTTGCCGAATCCTATCCAGTGGATCGCTTCTGACATAAGTTTTTTTGAATCATTGGCAAAATTGTTTGTTAGCTGACGGAAATGGCACAGAACTGAAAACGTGAGAAAGATAGCAATTGTGTTGGCTGAATATTCAACGGGCTTTGTTCATGTTTGTTGTCCATTTGAAACTATGGTATGAAATGAAAATAAATACTAATAAAATTGAAATATTTCAATTGAATTCTGAAGAGAAATAAAAAAATATGGCTACCAACCCCGAATTGAATTCACGACATCGATAAATCACCAGTGCAAGTTTGATGAAAGTTTTTTTTAGCTTTACTGCTGACTTCTTAAAAACAAGCAATCTCAGTGCCATAGTCAGGACCCCCGCCCAAAGTTTTCGCTATAAACTCTATTCTTTGTACGGCACGCATTAAATGAGGCCGCTGCAACCCTTTCTTCTAAGGTATACTCTTGTGTTATGCCTGCCACATAGCACTTACCATGTTTCGCTTATGATCTACCTGTTATCGCACACCTGAGTCTCATTGCACCCGGAAATTTTCCCCAGCGTTACAATTTATTATCCAAGCTCCCACTGAAGTTATGTGAAAATGTTTTAATTAAGAACTTTTGTGTCCTTTCGGCCCTTTTCAATTTAAGACGGTCCTTTCAGTTAAGCTCATATTATTTTCAAGACAAAGGATTCACTGGTGTGTACACGATCAAATCGAGGATAAAAGGAGCACCTCCAGTTGGAGAGACTTGGAGTGGTCGAAACTAAAGAAGGAGCCGGGTAGCAAATTTAGGCACTGTTTTGCCAGCCTCCACATAAGTGACAAGCATTATAATGCGAATACAATAAACCAACGTGAGTAAGGCCAGAGCTTATTGTTCGCCGCTAATAAACTGTTTACTAGATTCTGCCTTTCCAGGTTAATTTTCAGATGACGTATTCATCAGTAAACCCGGTGGCTAACTTTAGGTTCAAGACAATAAAAGTTTCTTTATTGTGGCACCAGTAGGGCTCATTAGCCAGTGTATTCATACGTTAAGTCTTTATAAGCACCAGTCAAATATCCTTAGGTGGAAGCACTTTATGTGATGCTCACGTAAAGCAATTAACACTTAAACGTGTGGCTATTGAATTGTAAAGTTTTGCAACGTGCTCTCCGAATAAAGCATTTTGATGAAAAATAATGATAGTGGTGAGACACAGTTACATGGTCCTTAGACCCACCAAAAATAGGATTGGTTTATTTTGTGCTATCTTTCATCAATTAAATTCTTTGTTTGAATTAACTTCCACATCTAAGCTACGTTAGTTCGACCGAAAAGCATCTTTTGTAGTTATTAATGCCTGGCGACGTTGCATATTAAAATGACTTATTGTGAATTTAAAGAAAGTTAAACGGTCTTCAAAGAGATTTGCTAGTAAACAATGTTGTTGACTAGACTAGGAGGTTCTAACCAATGATAAACTTAAACTTAGCAACGTAGCTATATACGAACCCATTGACGGTCGTTATAATTCGCAGATGTAAATTATAAAAATGGTTGAAATATAACGAAGCTTAATCCACCAACAAGCTAACCGTGGTAGTGCTGTTTCGTGGCGGATGGCTTATGACAGCACCTGATGAGGATGCCATCTGACACGCCGAAACCACACTTTCCATTAAATTAACGATGTACCAGCATAACCTGGAAGCTAAGAACTCCCATTAATGTGCATCAATAGTGTTAGTAAGTTGCTAACCATAAAGCACAAAAACTAGTAAACAATGTTGTTGACTAGACTAGGAGGTTCTAACCAATGATAAACTTAAGTTAAACGGTCTTCAAAGAGATTTGCAACCACTTGAAGGTCCAAACTATGCATACAATTTCAATGAAAACATCAAATCCAACGTATATCATCACTAACATTTAATTAATATTCTATTCACAGTCGTCAAGCAAAAATACATTTTGTTCTGCACAAAAAAATATATTTAGTTAGTATTTCTAAAATTATTTTGCACGCTTTTTGAAATGATTTATTCGAATTCGAACTTTTTTTTGGTAATCGAACAAATATTTTTCACACATTACGATATGTAGTACCAAATTAATTCCTACGAAACGGAAGATACCCTATTCCATATACCTTGGCTCTTGCCTCCGACCAGTACGAATCTCTTCGACATTTTTGATTTCATTATCTTTTCGGTGATTGGAATGGATCCCTTTTATGCAGTTAATTAGTATTCGTTGAAATCGTCGTAGCAATAAATTTAGACATTCCACTGGCGAAATTCATATTTCCCATACATACATACATGGAAGTGGAAGCTGATGATGTTCGAAGAGTAGTATTTTAATGTCGCCGTTGGCATTGTCCTTACCGGGCAATCGAGTGGGACGGCACTTTTTTGAAAAGGTGCTGCCGCAACATGATATGCATTTAACAATTGCTCTTGAATGCGAATCACCATTAGCGCTGAAATGCTCGAATATTAGACATCATGTTGCGCGATTATGCAGCACATCAGACGGTGAAGCAGTGACAAGCGCAGTCTGCATACCAGATCCGCTGGCCATCGTCCGTTTATTATGAATTCGAAATTAGTTTCAATGAGCATTCTCGCGATTCATGCTTGATTCCAGTTTTTGTGGCGGTTCAACTCCGAGGCAATTTCTCATCCAGCGTTTTTGTCTCGCAACCCATTGCCTTTTCCACGTCGTTGTTTTCGCAATTTCTGCGGCCAACAGGCAACGTTCAGGTGACGTCTTCGGCATCTACAATCCAACTTCGGGTTGGGTTCAGAACGGGCAGCGTCACTCAGTACGAGTACCCAGCTTCTACGCCGAAGATACTGCGGCTATAAGCCCTGCCAACGCAGTGCTGCAGCCCCGGCTTGGCTGGGTCCAACATTAAAAATGTATGCTACCCGTCCGGGGTATATTTCTTCATTTGGACAAATCATTGTTCGGAATGCTAGCGTCTTTCTATATCGATGCAATTCGAAGATGTTTCCAGTGTTTGGGGACGCTAGCTGGCCAGTAATGGATGAGCGTTGCCAACAACATGAAACGAAATGCGAACCTACCAAATGGCTTATGCTTTCCACAAGCGCCCATTGAGGATTCACAGATCCTGCCGGTTTTGTTCAGTTGTTTTCGCTAGCTGACAACATCATGCACTGGAGAAGTACCAGCCAAAGTACGTTCTGTACGCCCTGCGATTGCACATATATGTGAATAACACGATTATGAGGTCCTAGTGTGGATCCACCAGGAGTATCTACATAATAAGACGACGACAACAACAACACCAGCAATGTAATCGACGACCAGCAGAACTTTTTCTTGGAGGGCACGCCATCAAAGTGCTCGGGAACAAAGTACCGGTGATTTATTAGATGTGTCAAGTAAAGCGTTCAATTAGAACTAAACTCCCTGTGATAGTTACCGTCTTGCTGCGACCCACTCGGAAAATATGGTAAATGTGCCATAACAAAAACACCGAATTGCACATCATTTGACGTTATTTATTGCGTCCGGATTTCATGAGGCGACAATGGCAACAGCAACAATCACAGCCTCTGATGGAAGACAAGTCTATGCGGGGTTGCAGGTGGACATATGAGCATCAAATCTTAGCAAAAGGATTGAGAACTGAGATAGCTGAAGCAGGATGGGCTCATGCAATCTTGAAGTTTATTTCTAGAAATATAAAATAATACGTAACCGTGAATGCAAATTTGGAAGGAAAACCATCTTCAGAGTTGAGTTCGGCAAGAAGGTTTCGTTCTAGTTGGTCTGGGTTACGTCACAACAGCGCCCAGCGTGGGCACTTTTGTATGGAAAATTGGAAATTACACATGCAGTAGATTACGGAAAAATTAAATTTCATGTGAACATCGTGTAGGTTGTCTGGTTATTATAGAGGAGCAATTCGGTTTCGTCTTTACCAAAATCAGTCACTATTACCTACCTCCATCCAGACAAATTCAATGAACTTCACTAATTTTAGTCGTGTCAAGTAAATGCCGGACTGGCTTACGAATTATTTATGAAAAAATGAATGATGGATATACTTGTTACAGGGTTTTAAGGAATGAAATCGTTTGAACAGTACCTCAAAATGAAGTGCTATTACGGCGGCATTCACAACTTTAATTAACAAAGTTTTTAATTGCGTCCCCAGCCTGGTTTCGTTGCTTCACGCAGCTATCACCACCCCTACAACCTTTCGAGCACCACCCTCTTATCGGGCTGGGAACATGTTTATCGCATTAATTTCTTATGGATCTGTGAACGTGAATAGCGGAGCATATCGAGCATCGAGCGCGTCTGAAGCAACCTCAAGCGAACTTATTAAGAGAACTTAATTTTGCATAAAATTTTCTCGAAAGGGAAAACTTCCTTGCTTATTCGTAGCGGAAAAACTCAAAACTTTTAATTAGTTTTCACTACATAACATGCCCCTATCGGGTTCGTGGCGAATCTGCAGCCAATGAATTTGGATTGGAAATGGTTGCCGGATTGCATTGAATGCATAAGCAGGATACTTGTTACGGCGCTGATGCGTTTTTGCATCTCTGCTTCACGTGACGCCAAACTGTCGATCGTAGTTTTTATATTGTACATATTTTCCCTGTTTCTAGCGGAAATCCTTTTCACGACAAGCGTAACTCAATTTCATTTTCTAGGAAGCGATTCAAAATACTCGCCCTAGTTTGCTTGACTTTAGATCGAGATACATGGCTTTTGTCGAGACCCGGTCGGGTCAGATGAGGCAACTCAACCTAGTGACTCGAAATGGTAGTTGGATGTTTTTGGTTGATTTTGGCACACATTAAAAAAATGCGCGTTATGATTGTTTTAAGTAGATAACTTTTATCGCGATAATAACATCGTTTACAAACGATTGACAGCCGATGTTGCACAATATTCTGAATGCTTGCGGCACCTTCCACAATTTCGTCTCATGTCAGAAGCAATTTAAGAGGACCTATTATTATTATTATTATTATTATTAACCTTAAGAGGACCTAAAAAGGCAATGCTATGAACTATCATCACTGCATTAATTGGGTGTACAAAATCATGTGTGCTTGCACTAATTATCATCTCAAACACACGGGCAAATCAATTTCAGATACTTGGCAAAGAAAGGTGATCAAATATAACGCTCAGAACGTCGACGCTACATACGCTTCTTAATTGATTTCTTCGGTTGCGTTAGCTAATCACATTAAAAGGCCAAGTTTTTTTGCAGCCAGAACATTGCCGAAGGCAGCCTTGGAATTGGAAATCAGCGAACTCGAAAATGCTTTCAATGTCGCTCATATGAGGAGTTAATTACTTCTCGGAATGAACGGTTGGCTTGACTTATCACATTCACCATTTACCGCCTCAATGTTCCCAGATTAGCATCATTCTCTGGAGCGTTAGTTGCATTCCCTGTCAAAATCGCACCTCCTTGTTCTGCGATCTTTGGATTTCCCTCGAAACACACATGAATATGCAAATCTATTGCTGATAGCATTCATTACTCCCGACTTTGTTAATTGATTGCAGCAATTTACGAGTATATTCCTTGCACTAAACACATGAATTAATTAGAATCCCTCCGAGTGCAGTGCAGTAGAGTCGGATGCGATGTCTTTACTCTGTCTCTACTTCGATTGTAATCGTTAAGCAGGAGCTGAAGTTTTCGAGGCAGGGTGCCCATGGTGGAGTTATAATTTAGTTTACCATGATCAAACACAAGATTTGTCAACTTTGGAGGCTAGTTGCAAACGCATGGACGATAATCGGTTTGGTTTCGTCATAGCATGGCCAGGTCTTACGAAAAATGTCAGAAAACAATAAGTTTTCCGTTTATTTGAGATTTGTTTTCAGGTGTTCTAAATGTTTGTAATCTAAAAGTTATGGATGCCAAAGCAAAGTTTAATGCTAATAAATGAGTCCTTAACTAACGCGGGAGTGAAACTATCAAAAACAAGTGGGGAAGTGTGGTTTCGCATAGTGTTAGTAAGTTGCTAACCAAAAAGCACAATAGTAAGCGAAAGTTGTCGGCTAGACTAGGAGGTTCAAATCCTTACTAATATATCAAAAACAACCCACGAATTTCGTCCTTTTAGGTACACAAAACTAGATTTCCAATAAGATACCTACCTAGAAATAACAATGATAAAAAAGTTAAAACAGTCAACATTATTCAATTTATCACCTTCATTACCGCAAGTCAAATAAGATCGGGCAGATCATTTTTAACAAAATAATTGTGTAATTTTTCTTACAAAAACGGCTGACATAAATTTGATGAAAATTCAATCGACATAAAGACGTCGATACGCTGTGATTGGATTTACAATGAAGTCGATATGGCTTTTCTTTCGTGGTATATTTTATACGTAAGAAATGACCATGCACGTGCACACGTACACACATACGCACGCATGCATCCTTTCGAAAATAATTTTGAAGCACTCCATCTTGAAACATGAAAACAGATTCAAAATGTTGATTTTGCTTTTCGGGTTAACTGCAATAACTACCCTATGCACTGGGAGCTCAATAAAAAAATTTGCCACTGGATCAAGCTTGCCTTGATTCGATGAGTTTTATTTCTTCAGTACTGGACAACTTGAAAAATCATCGAATTCTATACTGATAAAAATTGTCAAAATTGTCCCTAGATTTTAAAATTTACCATAATTAAAAACTAAACGTCTATCATTAAGGCAGCCATGACGCTCTTCTACTAAACATGAGGTTTTGGATATATCTGCTCACATATCAAGTCCTTAACTGAAGATCAACAAATTTTTGCGGTTAATTTGCCGATTTGCCTGTTTATTAATCTGTTCAGCTGTGAGCGTGATAGGCTTTTGGTCATAAATTTACTACTACAAATAATGCATACGAAACAAGTAAGATGCTCACATTATTTAGAACTAGTATTGCAATCGAACTTTGAACTAGATGCTTAATCTCATAGAACCGCCGTTTACTACGAAACGGAAAGTTTGTAGGTCCACCAAAACGCAAGCAATTCTTTTCCTTTGCTTGTGAAAACCACGATAACACTTATTTTATTTGGGAATGATATAAATCAAAAGTTTGCAAACTCTTGAAATTATTTACCCGTTGTGTGTGCGTTGCTGAGTGCTGTTAACCAGCCAGTATGTCGGCACTATAAGCCTTTCATTCGCCTCATCACTTACCTAAAATCTTGATGATTGTTTTCCAGTCTACTAAAGCTTCAATCTCTAAGACTTTTGATTCTCATAGAGTAGCTTAGTAATTGAAACTGTAGGAATCGCTCATGACGAGATGATTTCTCCAGCAAGTAACTTGGATCACCTACGTAACATCTATCTGTCGTAATTAGACTGGTAATTGATTCCCAATTGACTTGTGAATGGCTTTAGTTCGGAATTCGAGAAATGGCATAAGAAGCCTTTCCACAATAGCTGGAGCAAATTAGGAATTCTGATCAGGAAGTGATAATGGTAATGGGAATCGTTTTACCCTCACGATTCATTTCAAGTACGGAGACATAAAATGAAGGCATTCAAAACATCTCCGTCGTTTTCGTTTCGTGCGCAGCGTCATTGCAAATCAAGCTCGCGAGTGATTTTTCATTAACGGCTGGTTTGACTTAAACTATTAAATTAAGTCGTTTCACGATCCTTCCATAATTTAATGGGAGCGTAGTCTCAGAAATCACGGAAGCGATAATCTTACACATTGGTTTCAGATACGCTTTATTTCAATGAAAGTCATGGTTTTATTGGATGACAGTGTTATGCAGGACGCCACAATTTCGACACAAAAACAATGCCATGAGGAGTGTTAAGAGCCGAGTTGATTTCAAAAGACAGTAGATTGATATTCTTATCAACAGATTTCATCCAGTTTTTCTTTTGTCAGAGTTCCGTTTTCATTGGAAAATAGCTGAGAGGAACTCGCGGCTTGGAAACACAGGACCTTGTCATAATCGAGAGGAGCCATTAGGTGTTGTGTTCTAGTGTTTCATAAAGATATCCTCCCTATCCACAGCTTATCCCATTAATAGCATGAAAATAGTAGTCAGGCCAATGTTTTTTCCGTAAATTATCAATATTTATGGGCTGCATGAAATTTTGTGTCATTTATTAATTCTGGCAATGTTTAGAAATCATATAATTAAAATAAATGGCTGGATTGCTTTATCCACTGTCGGCCTCGAAACTATACTAGATAGACTTACTCGGCTTTAAGTGGTATAGCCATACGCGCTGCATCGATGTGCGTTGTCAATGTTTGTAAACGTTGGGACAAACTATCATATGTTTGTGTGTCAAAAGTTTTTGGCGTGACACATAATATTTCCTTCGCTTTCGGTTTGATTTAAACTCAAACCACTTTTCACTATCTTGTTTCTCTAATCTTGGATCATGAGCCAAAGCAAAGAAGCAAAGAGGCAGATAACGTATCTCTCAATCGCCTCTAATTAAGACGACTGACAAATGTTTCCTTTGCCAAGTATTTGGCTAAGAGGATATGATCCATACGTGCGTGAATGCCAAGGGAAATACATGGTGAATGTTTAATTTTGGAGAATCTTTGTTAAGTGCGTTGTATGCACGTCTTCTTGCTGTAAATTGTAGAGAAGTGTTCATGGATCAGGGATGTGTGGAAAGAATCGATGTTATCAGTGCAAATTCTCACAGCTGATTATTTGAAATTATTGCAAGCCTAGCGTAACTTAAAGATAGATACGACATTTGTAACGGCCTTCATATCAGTCCATATATGTGTGTATAGACTGCTATTGGAGAATAAAGTCATTTCTCTAGGAACAGAAAAAAATTAAGCTAGTGGTGGCAAAATTTTCATTTAAATTGTGCTTGTTTTCCGTCGTTGGGAGGTGAAAACCTTTTTAATTCTTAATTCCTACGTTGTGCCGTTAAAAAGCACGTATATGTACAATCTTTTAATTTCAAATAGTTTGTGGACAATAGTGACCTTTGACAAAAATTCAATCCTCGAATACGAATTCAAACACAGGGAAAGTATATTGATACCAAATTATATTTGTCTATGCATTCATCTGGATATATCACGTTGAGGCGAGTTCCTTATTCCCAATTTTGATTTACTTGCGAGGGTGCCAACGGAAATATAGACGCAACCGGAGACCGAGTTAATTAGCAATATTTCCCGAGTGGTTGGAACTTCTCGAGCATGTGCGACTATGCCAATGGAAAGCCGCCCACTTAATTATGTCCGAACAAATTATTCAGTACTCCCGCTTGTAAAACATGTGTCGCGATCTGTACCTGTGCCTTGCTTGTCAAGACTACTAAATCATACCAATTTAAGATCTGCCGCAAAACGATGGCTTCAATCGTTACCATACTCGCAACTAAGTGGAAAGCAGACGTTATGATGAATTCTCTCACTTTGCTAACTGATGCAAACATGACATTTACGAACACTTTTCGGCACTGGCAGACATAATTCCATTATGGATTCATTAAAAGCGTTTAGAAATGCCTCGAAAACGAGGGAGCTCCAAACAGTTGTCCATCCAGTTGATCTTTCTGACGTGTGGAGAGATTCTGAAAAATGAATGCGGCTGTTCGTATTTCATGTTTGAACAGAATGCATTTACAAGATTGAGAATGAACGCAACAAGCAAATGCACTCGTCGTTTTATGCTACAGATACTTCTTTTCGGACTCAATGCGATGTGCCGATGTGTTTCCTCTTCCTTCAAAAGAGATTCAGGGTTGTTTGAAACTCTTTCATCTATAACTTCTTTCATATGTTAAATCAAACATTAATCAGCCAGCAAATGTAAAAAAAGAAGAAGGTCAACCAACCCCACCTGCCATTGGTACCAACCTCTCTCCGATGGGGTCAAAAAGAGCTCAATGTCTGACTGTGCCCTTATTTATCGGATCGTCCGGTCCATCACCATGGCAAGTCCATGTGCAATATCGAATTTATTAGTTTCGTTTCCCTTCTATCACATTTCAAACGTGATATCCTGCCCGAACTCTTCCATTGCAATATCGACATGATACACTAACGGGATACTCGTTTAAATTGACTTGCTGCAACTCATACGGATATGCTATGATGCGAAAAAATGTATGTGGTGAATCGTTCATGCATCGCAACGGCTTCATGAATGTTTGAATCGACCTGAATGCGAATCCTGACATAATAGGGCTAATAGTATTATAGGTGAAAGAGTGCAGATTTGTGAGAGTTTTTGCTCGTTCCACTCCTGTTCAGGACGATTGGTCTGGTGAAAAATGGCAACTGTTCTGCGCGGATGGCTAGCTTTTCAGTGATTATCGCATTATAGTCTATGATTTCGATTCTCAAAACCGTACAATACAATGAATATGTGTTCACTTTTAACTACAGCTTTAACATTAAAGTTTACAGAGAGTTTCACTTCGAAGGCAATCCATAAAAGTTCGTTTCCATTTTCAATGTATATGACCGTTATTAATTTTCTTTTCTAGCTCACTAATTATCACGAGCAACTTTGACGCAAGACTAAGCAATAAGCGATGCGTTAATGTTCCATTGAAAAAGTACTTTGGTGGCTCCCCATAATTATTTTGATATCGGGTAATAATCCCAACCTTTCATGGCAAGCAAACAAGGATATAAACAGTTTTTTCCTACTGAGTCGTTAGGCTCTGATTCATTCCAATATCGATTCAAAGATTTTTCCTTAATTTGACTTGTTTGTTGGGTCAATGTGCATATCAAATATCTTTCATACGCGTTATTACCCCCCTTAAATCTTAAAAAAGAATTGGGCCTTGTTTCCGATCCCACACAATTCGACGAAAGACAAACATTTCTAATGAATGCAAAATTCAATAAATAAGATCAAATTGCGACCATCAAAAGATCGACGAAACACGATGTGTCTTGACAAAATAACAGTGATGGAATTCTGCTTTGGGGGAACTGGGCTCTAATATTAAGTCATTGATTTTCATTGTTTCCACGCTTGACCTCGAGCAGCTGGTAATTTTCGAGGAATATTCTTCGGTATTCGCAAATATTATGTGAACTAGAACCCAATGAGACAAATGACATGTGGGAAAACGTGATGTGTGCTCTCTACTTGTGTTGCCTGTCTTACTTATTCTTGAAATTCGGCATTATTTTAGAAAACAAGCCGCGAGGTGCGACCCTTGAGGTCCACACGGTCAACTTCCCAGTAATATCTACATAAACATCAACAACATTACAACAATGAGAGGTATTCATAGCAGTAACAGGAATGAGTTAATAAGAATCATATCGTCTACGGGAGGGTCCATTGATTACGTAAGGTTTTTGGTCGATGAGGACAGATTGAATATTCACGCGGATCAATCGGTGGGGGCCTTTTTGGTCTTGAAAATTTTTGTTGGTTTTTATAATTTAAGCATTTTTTTTAAATAAAAGACTATAAAAACTATGTAAAATCTGCTCAAATTATGCAAATATTTAAAAACTTTGATTGAATTTACAACAATTTTCTAGAATAAAAAAAAATAAAGTAAAAGCATTCGTATGAACCCTCTTTAAATGGTAACTTTGAATGATTTTTTATTTTTCATTTATTTATTTTATAATCAAGGAAGAAAATTTTGCCGGTTTCCCTTCAAAACCTGATAAGAATGTATACATTTTATAAACATTTATTACTGTGCTGTGCAAATCAGGTTAAAAAATATTTTTTATGAAAATAACTATAATTTTTTGCATTTTCTTCTATTAAATTAAAAAAAAGCTGAAACGAGTTTTTATAATGTATAAACTTCACAAAGATATTAATACACGTCAACTGACACCTTAATGATGCAAATATTATATCTGGTTCGTGAGATATAGAGAATGATAAAAATGACCTTGAAAATCATGATGACTTTTAGTGATTTTTTATTTTTAATTGAATTTTTTACGTAATCATGACAAAATGTTTTGATGTTGTTTTTACAAACATTGTTTGGAGTATATAAATTTTATAAACATTGTCTACTTATTTACGCAAATCAGGTTAAAAATTTATTGTTTATGAAAAAAACCCTAATTTTTTGCACTTTTTTTTCTTAAATTAAAAAACGGCTACAACGATTTTTTTAGAAATTTGATAGATTCACACAAATGTTGATACGCGTCGATTGACACCTTGATGAAGCAAATCGTATGTTTGGTTGGCGAGATATAACGCATGACAGAAATGACCTTCAAAGGGTCAAAACAGCAAACCCCCCCGACCGAAGTATCCCAAAAACTAATCAGCTCTTAAGATTGCAAAGACGCTTCGATTGACACCTTAACGAAGTCGATATGATTTTGTTTACGTGAGTTATGCTCGTAGAAAAAAAAGTCCACGAACGTACGTACGTACGTACGTACGTACACACACACACACACATACATCTCCCTTTCTAAAAACACTTTATATATACTCTATAGACCTCAAAACGTAAAGAAATGTTGAAAATTTCAATTTCGATTTTCGAGGCGATTACAAGAACTTCCCATATACTGGGAAGTTAAAAATAGGTCGGAAAATTCGGGCTACTTGGCTAAATAAAATTAATTTCAGTAGTGAGCAACTTTCCAATCAAAATTTTCATACAAAATACAAATCAATTTTGAACTAAATCGAGAGTCAATGGAATAGAAATTGCAATTGAATTCAATAAAATTCCAAAATCGTTGGTAAGCACTGAAATTGAATATCAAACGCAAACTTAAGTTCGATCGTAGATGTATTTCATTTGTAAAAAAAGATATGTATTTGTGTTTCTCAAGCAAAAAATTTGAAAATCATATTACACTCAAGGAATAATCTAATCGCTCTGACTGATTAACATTCACTCGCCTCATCTGAATCGATTTGACTTCAAATCGTGGAAAATGATGAAATTGACAAAACAAAGAGGACTCCCAACGGAATCCGATGCTGAATGACTCCAGTCACCTGTTCAAAGAAGAGCACCAACGTTATCTTCACTGTGCCTCAACTTCTTTCCGTTTCGGGCAAAATCAGCAGCTTTTCAATTTATTATCGAAGTGGTTCAATTGGCTTAGCCCCAAATGGGTTTCTGATTTATGGCATAATGGCACGCAATATTTATCCTTCACTTGGCAGCGCAAATAATGATTTAGTCCAAGCCGCAATATCTATTTGTGGCTTATAACGTTATGTAAGCATTGTTGGTGGAACATTTTGTAATTGATAGTAAATGTTCGATTTGACTTTCGTTTGCATGCGTTCTCCTTCGGGAGAAGCTTAATGAAATTGATATCTCCTCACACTACGGAAATTGATTTGCTGACAAAGCACCGTCTTTACTTCACATCAAGCAAACTTACTTTGAAAACAATTGTTATCAAGTATTAAGCACGGCGCGTTGGTGAGTATTCACTTGAAGACAATTGAATGGCTATTGTGTTAGTAGGCCACGTCTGTAAAGGAGTTTTATTACGAATTCCTAGATACTTATGATTTGCGGGTACAATTATCGACGTTTAGACAGTTATTTTAAACTCTACTCGGAAAAGTCACTGGGTAAATGCGTAGTTAATCCATTCTGTTAAATTTGATTATTCATAAATCTGAAGGTAAAAATCAAATTCTTAATAATTGGGTTCCCACTAAAAAATTGGAAGGAGCAGACGCCAATGAAAAGACAGATGAAAATTGATTTTTTCAGAAGTCATTTTCGCTGGACTAATGCAATTAAAAACCATTGCACGATACATACTCTTCAATTTCTCCCCATATTCGTTCTACCATCGTACATCTCAATTAGTTTTCGCGCTGCCGAATTAAATGCATTTAAAATTGAAAAGTTCCCATTTCGTCCGTTCGCCGACTTGTACAAAATAATGAATGGATACATAGGGCAAACAATGAACTGTTCACACATGCAAAAACTGAATGGGATCGAAACAAATGAAGTAAACGTTGCTGTAATTTTTTCCAGGGTTAAGCCGTTAATTACATGCAATTTTTCTATTCAATGTTCAAGCGATTCCTCTCACCCATTCGATCCTTTCTAATTTCCTCTATTCAAGCGTGTGTCGTGCAGAAGCTGATGATCGCTGAATGGAACACGTCACGGATGACATCCAAGGAAAGGATTGAAGGCAAATTAGAGTGCTCTTCATCAGGCGACAGTCGTTTTCCATTGAAGCAAAACAAAAGGACCTCACGTGCATCGACATCATCCTGTACCAATTAGTTTCTATTCATTAATTTCCCGAGAGTGCAAAAAGGACCAAGGCTACATCAAAATCGCGTTGAATAGTCCATTTACAATCATTTCTCTCCGATTCCCTGCCCCAAAACGCCTGCTCCTTTCCGGAGCTCCCGGCTCCTAGTAGGTTACCATAGACCAACGGGTCAGTCCGCAAGTTTGGTCTGGGTCATGCTGAAGCCACCACATTCCTTATCAGTACTCATTGTTTCTAGCCCCTTCTCGGTGGTGGTGGACAAAGTCTATTGACAGTAATTGATTTAACACTCCGACAGTGAGTAATTGAGCAGGGCCCACTGAATTATTTGCTATTTGGGCCGAAGTGGATTTTGTTCTAATAGAGTCACATGATAATTAAATTTTGTTATCTCCAAGTTTATTGCTGCTACCACCGAATATTTGGACAGAGGCCATTATTTTGATAACCGGACATTATTTATCTGTGTTTGGGTGAAATTAATGGCATTTGAGCAAATTTTCGGCCACTCTCGTAGTGCTTTGGACTCTGTTTGTTGGGATTCCATCATGCAATGGCAATAGAATCGTACGGGTGTTGAGTGCGATGGAATATTGCGATCCATAGATTTGGTGAAAACAGTTAATTTAAGACTCCTAATCACATTGAGATGGCGATGGGAATGACGCAGGAATGAATCGATGATGTTATTAGAAATAGCAATAACCTGAAATAGCCAAGTCAGTCTGAAATGCAAAGGACATCTACAACAGGAATGATGTTTTTAGCCAACATAGCCTAGACTTAGTTTGGCACAATTTTCACATCAAGGCCAATTTCTTGGACTCGGAACATATTTTCATTCTCAAATCGCCTTCACAACGTATTCTAGACTATAAACTCACCTTTTTCAATATTGACAATTTTCCGGGCTAAATTTCGTCTGCCTTCGTTATACTCTACATCTCCTTATCAATTTTATCAGATTACATTGAAGCTTCCAGCGAAACCAAGAAAATAAAGTGCTTAAAAATTAAATACTCGCCATTATCCTCTTCAAAACTTTTGCTAACAATAGCTTCATCGATTTTATTTGCCTCGAAACCCTTCCTTGCAAGTATAATACTTGTTCTCTGTTTCTACTTTGGAACTTATCAGATAATGAGATTAGACATTGAAAGTGTTAATGGATCGGTTTCATTTTCTTAAAACTTTACGGCTAGTTTATTCCCAAGCACTCGCTATTTTCTTTGAAATTCACAACATTCTCAATCAATCCATCATTAAGGCATCGAAAAGTTTTCGAAGGGGTGAAGATGGACCAGCGAAGTAAAGAGACCATCAGAACGGTTTGGGTTCTGAATCAGTGCAGTTTTTGGCAAAGTCAATCGTTGCGCTATCTTTTAGCAGCATCGAAACAAAGTGCATAAGAATCGGCCATTATGTCAATTCGTTGTCCTTATTTATCAATGTGGCTACCCTTTAAGATTGTACCTTCGATATTACTTTGAGAGTTGGAGACTTGTTACTGAATTGTGGCGTTTGAAAAAGAGGGAGATCGGAGCATTGTCGGACTTCCGTATGCATGAAACGCGATGCGCTGGCTCGTAATTTAAACTATGATAATTTTATTTGTTCCGAAAAATCGGCTAAAATATGTTTCGTTCCCTAATCAAGTAGCATGATGAAATTTTGATTTAAAACATCACAGGAAACTTAGTTTGAAAATTTCGCATTCATTCACATTGCTTCAATTTCCAGCTCCCCTCCAAATGAGTTTTAAGTTAATGCAAAAAAGTTAATTCAGCTGAACTGCTTAGCCATTGACTTTACATCTCCAAAGTCAATCTGCTCAGTAAATCTATTTCTTTTTGACGCAAAAACTGGTGTAAGACAAATTTGCTAGGATTTTTATTTGAATTCCACAGTTTTTCAAAAAGAATATTATTGCCAAAAATATGAACGAAAGGAGAAGAAATTTTCTGAGTATTATTTTACCTTACGGTTTATATCTGTTCTTATTTTTTAAAACTATATTCACTAGAGTTTTCCTCCCACGACAATCTTTTCGCTAGGAAAATACCCCGCTCTCGCCTACAAAGAATACCACTCAGATTTGTCGCATAATGGCTAGATTCTTCACTGTCCCTGGGCTGGCATTAACTTTAACGTTTGTCTCGTTGCCTTGAAAAACATTCTCTTCCAGATGGCGGAACGGAATCTAATTTGAATAAATTTTTAGTTTTTATCTTCTTTGTGTATCTCTGAATTGCCGCCATTTGAATTAAGTGTTACGCTCTCGTCTGTTTGCCTCGGGGAGTCTTACGACTCGCTAGTGCCTAGACACTGCCTAGAACAGAACATAACACAACAGAATAATACAGGACTCTACCAAGAAAGTGGTAGCTCACTTCGACTCAAAAAGGGCTCGATCAGACTATAGCCAAGGAGTCCATTTACTGATTCAATGAAGCCCATTCATTGAATAGATCTCGGGCATCGCATTCAAGTATCGTAAATTATTTATTGTGCTCAATAAAATGTTTATCTGGCGGATTTATTCGGACATCGATTTGGGATTGTATGACCTATGCCTGCTTCCTGCTAATGAGAGATATCTCTTTGAATCAGATTATTAATCACCCTTTGGTGTATCTGCACGAGGTTCGAGGAGTAGTCCATCGCAACGAGCCCGCTTTTTCGTGGAGTGAGTTGGAGCCAATTTAGTTTGCTTTCTGCCTAAGAAAAGTTTATCTGTGCCAAAAATGAGTAAGAGGTAGTAATATCGATAATGATAATTTCGGCGAATTATATTTTGGTATTTGGTACCTGGTGAGCTGAATAATTAGCCAAATGCTTCAGGCAAAAGGAATAACCAATAACAGATCCAAGAAAATGGTGTAAAACTTGGGTCTAAAATAGACTATTGTAATTTTCCTCTCACTCACGTTACTCTAAACATATTCAGAAAACCTCAACCTTCGATGCAATGTGTTGAATTTGTTATGCAAGTCAACAATACCAGGTGCAACATTTCAATGATTGACGCAGTTCGTAGAAATAAAAAACAACCTCATTATTCAGTTCTAATACTGTTTTAGGAATTCATCTGCTCTTGTCTACCATCGATATTTCACTAAACCTTAATTTAATGTTTTAAAATGACTGCTTTCCACTGTCGACATATTTTCAAAAATGAAGTCGTCATGAAGACATGTTAAAATTTGCTTCTAGTGTGAATTACGAGGTATTGCCGTTAAGCAAAACGAACTCGATAAGTGGAAATGTACACAAGGAAATGCCAATGCTCTGCGCCTTCGTATTTCTTTTTACCACTGGCGTTCACAAGTTTTGGAATTGAAAGGTAGCAACAGCATGTGTGTCATTCGTATCTATGCTGTGCTTTAATTTGCCCATTCATGAAAATTAAAGTACAAACATCAATGAGAAAGTGTTGGAGGTGTCAATCAGAAGAGCAGCCCATTCAAAATTTCCAAGACCTGATCGCTCCATTATTACAGACTGATATGCATCGCGAACAAATAAATGGTGACTTTATTACCATCGACCAGTCCATAAATGACCGTAATGCTATGTACACGCATATTATCACCTACGGAAACCGTAAGACCTTAATAAAGATGTTAATCTCGTGGTGAGCAAACAATGAACAGCTCAATCCTGATGGGAAACGAATTAATGGACATGAATGGTTTCTGTCGGTCACCACAGGCCTAGGCTCTAATTTCAACATTGTTCCCAGAAGACACATTACCAGCTCATAGGTGGTTCAGGTCCATTAGTGCGTAGGCTCGTCGGCGTGCTGATTCGTACTAGCAATCTGCTAGAACGGTAGTGTGCTCCATTAGCGTGGACCCGAAGCAACAATGAAGCAACTGTGAATAGCTTCCTCGGCGTATCTCACACGACACTGATTCCCTCAACATGTACATCGAGATGTGCCGCCCTCGTCGGCTATTTAATAACTTTTTGAATTTCTGAGACATGTGGCGGAGCTGATGCGGTTCATATATATATTAACCAATTTACACTGTGTTTGCCGAAAGTTTTTCAAAATAAATATATTTCATTTAGGAATCGTGAGTACAAACAAATGGACAAAGACAAAGTAGTGTAATAATTTTAAATCGGCCGTTCAGATATTTCAATTTCCATTAGTATCAATTTAATTTAACGATCGAGAACACTTTTCGCGGATTATGCGGAAGCTTCCGCTCTCAGCGTTTGAAGTTGTTTGTGTTCAATTCCGATAGTAATTTTGTGAGCCAGTGTTTGTAAACTCGATTAAGTAAAGCTTAACTCACATGATGAGCCTCACTATTTGTGTGTTGTCACGTATTTCTTCCAAAGATTTCATTACAGGTACAAACTCTTGCTATTCAGCGCTCCCTATACTTATAGTAACTAGTTGCAGTATGGTGCAGCTTGCAGCATATGGGACCAAGCCTAGGATGCCAGTTACATCCAATGTCTTTGCTTTCGATTATCGATACGGATGAGTGTTTTTGCGGGTTGAAGCGGCAAACACATTTAAGTGTGAGGCAAAATTGAATCGGGATATGTCACTATACGTGGGTTACATGAAAATTTCTTCCATTAATTCCAATTATTTCCTAACTGATTATGTTCGGAATCATAAAATTTGTGTAAATTTGTTCATCTGCAAGTCATTAAGATCAACGTTCAATATTTCCGTGTCACTCCTATGATGCAAAGGCAAAATAAATTTCCTAGTGGTTATTGACACAGGCAGTAGCTTTCTTAGGCACTCGTCCCAACAAAGGAGGATCCAGGGTAGGGTTTAAGCGGTGATTTTTCTCTGCAATTTTTAGCATATTGTTATATTTCACGAGATCTTGACTTTAGACTCACATGAGTTTATATACTATAGATTATTGTGATTTTCGAGGCTGTGCTGTTGTCCCCACCTGACTCGAAGGCTGTATCCACCCTTGCGTCTCAGTGAGCAAAGATAGTGTGTAGCATCACTTCATAGAATCGGTTGACCTAATCTTAATTAAGGATTACGGGTTCATAGACTTTTTTTTGTTATTGTGCTTCATGAAATTGATAGTCATACCACTCTATAGCAAAACAGAAATGCAATCCCTTGGCTTGTAGGTGAGAAGTTGGAGACTATTGGTAGTCTATTTACTCGTGTTGAATTTGAAAAAGCTGCTGTTAACAAAATTTGCTTGAATAACAATACAAGTTCACGCAAGAGCTTTTGATCCCGTCTGCAAGAGTATTATGCTCTGAAATCCGAAACGGTTGGTGTTGAAATTCTGTTGTGTCCTCTTCACCTTTTGATGGGTTATTATAAGTGATATTGCCAGGAGCGACTATCAATACAAAGCAGCTACTCTCATCTTACAACAAGAGTCCTTATATATGCCAGCAGTAGTACAAGTATGTGCTATGAAATTGTTTAAAATACGATCCACTAACCCTTCACGCAACACCTTCATACCAAACACAACCACAGCACCGTAGGTACGGGAGTAATCACAAATTATATCTGGTGCAACATCTAGTTTATGCCATCTATCTAGCTGAATTTTGTTGAGCAGCTACTTTGTCTCGGCTTTCCGCTCGACTAGAATATGCTGCTCACGAGCGTATTTTGAAACGAGCGCAAAAGCTTATCTCGAATTTCCAAAGAACGTTCTCCGAAAAGGATGAATCCTTCACATTATTACCGCACATTAACATACACAGCAGAGCATAATAATATGTGCACCTTGAGTGATTCCACATGAAATTAAATACCTTGTTAAAAGTAATTTATGGAAGTATCTCATTTTGCACCCTTCCGAATGGGAAGCTTTAGTATCATCCAAATACTAACTGTTGAGAAGTGCAGGAAATGCCATACGGAGTTGCCAATTAATCCAGGAACCATGAATATGTAAGTGCTTCTTGTCGCGTTGCCAACGCTTTAATGCGCGAGTATGTGAGCTCCAGCTCGAACTGAGAATGTAGTGGGATTGTAACGATGCCCATAATGATGATTGCAGTGACAAAATGACAAGAAGTAATTTGTTTCAATTACGTTTCGCGAGGCGATGCCTTCGTTAGCATGTTTGCATACGAATGTAGATGAAGAAATGCGAATGGATGAGCAACAAAATTTTGTTACCATTGCGAATTAAATTGCCGGTATATTGAAAGCAGCCCCATCATAAAAAAAATTTGACTCCACTACTCTAAAGTAATTCTTTTTGTGTTTTCCCCAAATCTCTTAGAACGTGTAGCTAAGATTTCAACACGGAAATGCCGTTTCTTTGGTCCGAATTTGAAATCATACGGACTTAGCTCACGCTACCAATCTTCTTCGATTTCAAAACAAAATATTTAATATATTTGCTGGATACGACAGTTAAACTACGCAGACATTACATTTGAAATAGAAATGCGTTCCTCTTCACGCGGTTTCAAATTCTCCCAAACACTGAAAGCTTTATTAAGGGTAGCAACCCTAATAGAAACCGACAGCAACCACAAGGGATGTGTCAAAGGCGAACAATTTTTGCATGAATGTGTGATGCCAACTCGCAAAGATAAATTAGTGGTTGGGCTTTTCTTTTCTTACCACGCACACAGCAGCAGGTGGGTAATTCGTCCTGTTATACGTTATTCTCAGAGACTAGTTGATTTTGGTTATTTTTATGGCGTAATGTATGGTATCTATGTAGCTAATGTTCACCCTTTTTCGGTTGGAATTTCTCAACTTTCGATGGAGTGGCAAGACGAAAACTAGGAAGCACAGAATAAATATGAGAGGCAGTATTCTGACACATTTGTTTCAATTTTTTTGGAAAGTGAAACCTGCTTAGAAACTTATGGAATACATTACACGAGCGCTGATTCTATCGGTTTCATGTGAGAGGTTGTTCTAAAGCGGGCCTAAGCACTTTGCTAAAGTGCATGTAAAATAGTGGTGTTTTCCGTTTAATGGGATCATCTACATCAACTTGAACCACCTTCCCATTGCCAGGCAGTTGATGTGTCAGGAGAAAATGTTGCTCAAGATAAATATTATTACTGAATTGGTCCCGACATGTGCACTGAACATTAGTATTATACTCATATGAGAAATAAGATAAAACTAAATTACAATGAATCTTTAATAAAGGAAAAAATATTTTTATATTATTTTACATTGAAAAGTTTCAAGTTTTCTTTCCGCGAACTCATTGGCGTGAAAATATCACATTCACACCGGGTTAACGTTTTCAAAATCATAATCAGATTACAACAGAAAATTCAGTCTTTCCAATCATTGACGATTTGAACTGCGTCTGTTAGCTTCAATCAGTAATTCACTCGTAATGTTCATCGTTTGATTTGTGGTTTCGGTAAAATATAATGAGAATAGTGTCGACGAGAGCCCAGCGCAAATTCTTTATATATTTATTGAAAGAAGAAGTAGAAAGAAGAAATAATTGAGTTGAAATTCAGTCGAATTGACTATTGGATTTAACAATGAATTTGATGGTTGAAGAGATTGGAAAGGTCCCAGTAGAAAAATACACATATCCAACATACATTTCCTCGCAATTCTTTAACATAAGTGTAAATAATTTGTATACATGTGGTTCAATCCAATTCAACTGTTTATAATAAAAAATTGTGCGTTACAGAGCAATATTTTCGTACATTTCAAGGTTTATTGTTTCTCATAAATTCTTAATTCATTCGGACATTGTGCTAATATAAGTTCTGACTTAATACGTCTAGTGTTAATAAATAAAATTATACTCTCAAATAACATTCTACTACACCAACTGAAGCTTTTGTTTTTTCATAAAGATACGTGTATCTCCAAGGTCTGTCATCATTCCCGCTGTCTCTACAGCTCTCAGATACCGTACGAAGCGTGCCGGCCGATAGACAGTTAATATTTCCGTTTACCTGTAGAGTCTAAGAACTTACCAACAACAGCTAGCGCTATGGCTTGAACCACAAAGTCAAGAGCTTCCGTCTTCAAAACATTTAAAATCGTTAATTAGCGGCATCCGCAACAAAGCGATCGACTAATTAGTTTGCCTTCTTGTGTTGTAAAGATGTTCCTTTTATCTAGTGACTAAAATCAATAATCCGATCTATTAGATTGTTTGACCAGTGCTCTGAGTATGTAGATACACTTATGCTGTGATTCAACAAAAAAGCAAAAGTGAGGCTGACGGAACATTTAGTGGTTTGCAAGAAGAGATAAATACAACTTTAGGAATTTAAACGACACCGACTGATTTTTATTTTAATGAGGACAGGAAAGATATAGATAAATTTGAAATGTTCTTTAATTAAAACAAAGATAACTTGCCATAATAGCGAAGCTTTCGTGGAGCGCATTTGTTTATTCGACTCGGCCAACTTATTTATTAAAATTTTCCATAATCCTCATCTGTAAATCTATCTACATATATTGTTATTAAAAGGTTAACATCCATAGAAGGAAAACGCTTCACTCGGCTGGAAACTTCCTTATGAAACTGTTATGAGCCATCATTGTTATGAGCAATGCATTTGCATGATTTGTTAGCTTAAGTTTTGCAAATCAGGATGCGCCAAATAAAGTAGGCTTTTAATTTGGAAGTGAGCATGGTAGTCTGATGTGTTGTAGAGCGTTCGTTTTTCGCCCAGCAAAATATGTATGCTTTGTTGATAAAAATTATTAACGAAAAAAGGTTAAGCACCTTAATGGTGTAGTTTTTTGAGTAGATAAAACGTATTTTGGCGTAGCTCTGTCGTGAGACTGAAGGCGAAAATTCTGCCTCGTTTCTTCTTCCCTCCTCCAAATATTTCTTAAGCCACTTCTGCACAGAAAGAAGGACTTCAACAAATCCCGTGTGGATGTCGTCCTCCTTCTTCAGCTAGCCAAGACCTTTGTTT
This sequence comes from Oxycera nigricornis, assembly GCA_963942545.1. NCBI lineage: Eukaryota > Metazoa > Arthropoda > Insecta > Diptera > Stratiomyidae > Oxycera > Oxycera nigricornis. Next base: position 456,421 of record OZ012662.1, on the reverse strand, counting down.
GGACTTTTTGCTAGGATTTCGTGCAGACGTGCAGCATTCGGTGTGTTTTCAATTTCCTGACATAATAAATGCCACAATCTCCTCTTAGCCTTCCGTACTTCACGGTAGTGCTTTGTACAAGCAGCTCCATCGAGTATCGATCGAGTAATTATTAGAATTCAATAGCCGACCACTAGTTATATAGTTTTCTTACATTTTATCGTAGCCTTTCAAGGTCTTTACTCCACCGGGGTGAATTTTTAGTGAATTTAGCTACCACGGTTGTAAAAGCTTTTCTTCACTGTATATTTGAATTGGACCTATCCATATATGTACATACTTATCATTGCGGGGCGATGTGAGGTCATCGGTATTATGAGTATACTTTCAAGTTGAGGGAGTTCCGTTTCCAATTTTTTGAAATTGTTTCGGTTGAGTTGGGCTTAAAGTCTCACAAAATCGCCCTTTGACAAAGCTCTGCTCATTTCACATGAGTCCAAAGTACTGTTGGATTATAAACACAATTGCTGCAAGTAATTTGGTTGCATACCAGCAGTTACACATTGGATATCATGTAAGTGTAGCGGCCTAACAAATCAAGTCCATTAGCTCATTCTTCTAGAAGTAAGCATTAAAAGTATCTCAGATTGCAACTTTTCTTTCAATTGATCAGTATCAGCAAACATGGTTTTCCGAAACCCAAAATGCCGACTTCGTGTGCGGCTCCTTCAACTGAGCTCCCTTGCAGGCTGCAGTAAGTAAGATCGAGACCGCATTGGCATTCAAAAAATGTTCATTGAGTAAAAGACAATGTCCGAAATCAGGGTCCAACAACGCTTTCACCAAAGTGTTAATGGGCGCAGTGTATTCTCTCGAGGCCATATGAAAGTAGCTGCCGACCACAAATCCGTAGGTTTGTGCCACACCTGAGACCTTGCCCGAGCTTCTGGGACCTCTGCGCTGCATCGTTTGTGCAACTGCCGAACCTTAAACTCGAAATGCACATATCAAACGGGATGCCCACATACAAAGTTCGCCAAGAATGTGAATACTAATGTGGAAGAATGAACACGTTGAAAGCACAAGTGTCTAAGGCTTACGCTTTTGCGGTTTTCATTGAACTTATATGGTTTTTGTTCGTTTTGGAAAAATGCCGCGAGCATGATGAAAAAGTCTGCGGTTTGCATTCTTTCCAGGTGTAAAGTGACCGCAGGACGTGTTCTGTGTCGCATGCGCGTTTTGTCACTTAATTAATTCGGTACACAGTGTAGGTAATTGCCAAGCCAAATTGAGCAGTATGTCGATTAGGAATAGGTTATGCGTAATGTCTGCATTACTGTTCTGCCAGCGTCCATTAATTATGTAAAGACCATTTTCGAAATTTTTTATGATAGTTTCTTATGTAAAAAACTTTGTAAAAATTTACTCTGCTTATGTATTCAATTGGAGCCCGTCTTCTCCAAAAAGCTTTACGGTATTAATGGACGCTCCATCCACCTAAAGTGTTTTCAATCGTTAATTGCTCTCGATATCTACGTGGGAAAAAATATGATGGAAAAAAATTTGTTACTGGTTTATATCTAATTTTTTGTCTATATTTAGCAACGTAACAGATACCTTGAAGGGGCTGTATAATTTTCGTACCTTGAACCATCTTTTCACAAGTCCACGAAAATTGTTATAAATTTTCATAGAAAGTGAAGAAACAGGATACTCTAAGCCTCTGCCGTATATTAGACCGGAAAGTATAAGTCACCTGTGCTGCCGTCAACAAAATATTTTCTCCCCGACAAATGCTTGTGAATAGCAGAGTAAGTCGCTTCTTGGAAACTTTTCCATTAGACGATGAACTCTTAGATGATATGATAACAAGACATCACCTGATTTGGATAAACCAAAAAGCAATTTGCGAATACGCTCCCTTTGACTAATGAATAATTCAAATGCTGTTTGCAAATTTCCCTGTTTTCGCATCCTGTTTGTTAAGAACTAGGGAAATGAACCTAAGTACTTCAAATACCAAATACAAGAGTAAGGTGGAAAGTTTTGCAGCCTTGATAAATTCAGTCAACTCCAATTTCCATTTCATCAGCTCGTTACTTTAAAATTATCGGGTGCTACTGATTGTAAGGGGTTGATTTAATTGATATTTTGTTCCGCGCCATTCCTGGCCAGAATTCGAATCAGTTCATTGGGAATATTTGTGAATATTTGTATGACCACTTTATTGTTTTTTATTATTAGTTTATGTAAGCATTTTCAACAAGCAGAGATAGATATGTCTACAATGCCCTTACCCAATACCCTTAAGGTATGACGATTTTCAAACAAGATGCTAATAATAATTCTATGCTTTCAAACTCGAATAGTGTTACAGGAAACAAATTTTTTATTAAGGAGGCTTTCAATTCATCCATTAAATTAACATTATCCGATCTGTATTTTGGAAATTTAAAATAAAAGGCGTTTGCGTTTTTATATTTTATATATCGTTCAAAAAAAATTAGACTTGAGTTTTGAAAAGGATTCAATCAATCTGGTACCACAAAAAAAGTTATGCAAATTCTAGACCATCGGAAAGCAAAATTGAACCTGTTTCCGACACCCTCCTAGATTCACCAATTGTCAGCAACAATAAAGTGCACGGTTTCCTGAAATGGTGGAACGTCGGTTTTCTGGATACCTGTAATATCATCTTTATATAACAGTTCGCCATCTTTAACACAACATTGCCGTAGAAATTCTCTGCTTGTTTTGATTTCTGCTTCGCCAAAATTTCTGATTCAAGTGCAGCAGCAAGTAGATGGCATCGGAACATTTGGCGAAATGTAAATGGCTCTTTCGTACAATTAAAACTGAAGTATTTCGCTGCTGCCATCACGTTGTATTGTTCGTGTGGCTGCTTAATACGCAAATTTCAGGGTACCGGAACATTTTTCATAAACCAACAAAAACATCAAAAGGACCCACAATCGGTGTATCAAAATACGAATGTAGGGTTAAATACAGTTTATATGGTGTATACAGGCACTACATACTGAATTATTAATTTTGCAAGCGACACAAGGGTCACTGGCACCAAGGGGATGAGAGTAAAGCTATTCATCGTCGGAAAAAGTGCGAGTTTTATTCAGAACACATCTGTTGTTCCGCCAAAACATGAAGTCGTTACGTTGTAGCACTAACGAAATTGTACCACGTACAATATGCCATATTTCGAAAATATGAATATTTATGGAGGACCCTTGGCTAGCGACAATATCAAATTGAAAGCTTTCATGAGGTCTAGCATCCAGTTGTAAAGTTGGTCGTACATAAAACCCTCGCAATCCTAAACATATGTTCAGCCACGGAATTGAATTCGATTAAATGGATGAAAAGTTTATTTTTTCGGCACAGTGCTTTTATTTTATTTTCGAGAAACGCATCTTAAGTTTAGGCAGCCTCAAAAGAATCTTGTGTAAAAATATGTTCCCAGCAACTGGTAGCGCTAAAGAAATGACAGCAATCACTTTGCTCATGCCAGGGTACATCACCATCATAAAAAGTGTAGGTGAGGTTTCTTCTTGCGTTAGCATACACGACAGCTCCACTTTTAGGTGATGAACATTTCAAATTTAGAAGATTAAAAAGCACTGTTTCATCAGTTTTGGTGGAAGCGGTTATTCAAAGCTTATTTGCAGTGCTTGGGACAACGCATATGTATTTCCTCCAATAAGGCAATATGTGCGCCTCACAATCAAAGCCACATCAATCGAAAGGCTACTCTAGAATTTTAATTTTTCCACTTTGAAAAGAAATTGCAAACAAACGAAAAATATTCGTATCGAAAAGGATGGAATCCTATTCTTATATCAATAAAGCGAAGCATCGAATAATATGGAATCACCTTTATTTTGTGACTAAAACAATACCTTGTATAGTCCAAAAAACATTTATGTTATTTAGGTACCGTTCAGCAGAGCTAGGCTGTCATATATAAAGTAAATAATATTTTGCCATTACAAAAAACAATTATGAAATAATTATATGGTAGATAACTGTCGATTGTAAATTTCGAAAAATATATGTAAGTGTATGAGATGTTGGCACATGTGTACATACGTATGCTTCAATAAAGTGGTGCATCCCTCTTTGGGAAACATGATTTCATTCCGAAAACTCGTAATATATGGCGCACCTATGTGTTGCGGCGTTTCTCACGAGCGTTCAAGATACGCGCTCAAACGAACTGAATCAAAACTGCTCCAAATTTAATTAAATATGCCAAGCGAAACTTATTTACTTTCATGTAACATATTTGAATGTCTTTGGAACATTCTCAACTATAAACTTAATTCATTAGAATAATGAACTACTGGTAACTTTCCTGCAAACAAATTCTCCATCATTGCCGACTTCCGCTCAAATTGTTGCTATTCGTGATGGGGTTGGGTGGTCGAGACATTCGATGCTTGTAGCGATGTCAACAGGTTGTGGTAGGAGCTATTCAAGAAAACTCTCCTGCAGAAATCCTGATCCGGGTAAGACCCTTGCGCGAATTGCTAATTCGAAATTCGAAAGCACGTGGATATGAAAAAACGTATCTTTTCGTTCGGGTCATTAAAATTAAAGCTTGCTAGTTGTATGTTTACCACAGCATAAATTGTTTAAGAAAATATCCCTTGAGTATCGACCAAAAACATCGAACTTGCTTCTGCAGTAGCTGAGCTCCTTGTCCAAGCTATCAGCATTGGATCAGGCCCAAGACCAAATCTTGTTGCACTGGCAACTCATTAAAACACAACCTGCAGCTATTTTTCAACAGCCGCCGCCTTCGAAGCTCAGTGGTTTTCACTTAACTTTGTGAAATCGCTACTACACCACCAGCACCACGTGAAGGTCCACAGGCGATTTTACACAATATCCGACTGTACAACCTCCTCGGCCATATATCGAGCCTATGTTTCTGAATTCTCAATTTCGTCATGGAAGCATTAAACCTAGACTGGATTCAAAACTATTCCAGCGCTATACTATGTGCACTTGGCGGTGAAATTCCAAGGATTAAAGGTGTAAACGTCCGGTAGTACTATGTTGCGCATGTATATAATTAAATCTTGGGAAATTCACTACTGCTGAATTGGTCAAATAATTTCCGCGTATTATGTTCCGCATTAAGATGCTTTAAACTGAGATTATCATTGCTCCAACTTCAATTATAGAATGAACAGTAACGCGGTGTAAATTAAAACGACAAAGTGCCTGAAACTTGCAAAGCCTTATGATAGAAATTTTCATGCAAAAAGAACTTTGTAATAATTTTGAAACTATCCTTTAAATTTAACATCGAAGGTTTGCTTCAAGTTGAAAGTAAAATGCAAGTGAAATAAAATTTAGAATTGCCAAAAATGGAATATTATTAACATTGCAAAAATATAACCATAAAAACAATAAGCAATTACTAATCACAATGAACAATCAGATGATTCGAATAATATTACATAATTTCACTTGCCTATTAACTTCCCAGTATATGGGAAGTTCTGGTAACCGCCTCGAAAATCGTAATTGAAATTTTTAAGAAATCTTAACGTTTTCAGGTCTTTAGAGTATATTTAATGTGTTTTTGGAAAGTCGTATGTATGTGTGTGTGCCATAATTATTACAACGGATGTTGAGGCAGTACTGGGGATAAAGATTTTTCCTTTTTGAAAATTTAGACTTCACTCAGAGCTGAGCGGTAACTTTTTTCTTAAAACTTCCATATTCTCAAACAATATTCCACATAAAATTTTGTAAACTGTTTTATATTCAAAATAAGCCATAAATATTTGATGTTACACTTGCATGATCGATCGTTTAAGATTGTAAGTCGCCTTGGCATCAACAAAAAATCATAAACTGTCACTTCAATGCCCGAAAGTCAATTCGCACGAATATTGAATAAAGTTCATTATGCAAAACACACTGAATTCGATCCCAGCTCAATAATTTCACTTCATGAATGTCCTTCGGTACTTTTTCGTACAAAAATGAAGTTCAATACTGAAATTTAATACGAGCGAATCTTTTTACGTAGCTTCTTTTCTTATTCCTGAACTTGACCGTTGACATTCCGAAACCCGGCTTTGCAACAGTAGCAATTAATTTATACCTGCAAAATCTTCAACGTATGTTCATCTCATTTTTTCGGACCCAAGTCGACTGAGGTCAGATTCTGAGAAAAATCTTTTCAGCTTTAGATGGGTACTTAATATTGAATATGGTTTTTTGTTGTGGTGCAACATTTTTTGATAAGAAATGATTTCGGTGAGGGTGTCGAATTGTTGAGCGTGATATTTTACAAACTGGAGCTACTACTGTTTCAATTGATTTGTTTAAATAACCTAGCGCCCATGTTTAAATATTTAATGCAAGTACATAGATAATCAATTGAGAAACAATACCTTTTATGAAATAAGAGCAACACATGCTCTAGCCTTAAATTGTATTCACTACAGACCGCAACATACTATATTCATTATATCCTGAATGGAGCTCTGTACTGTAATCTATTGCATGCAGAAAGCTATGCTGTAACCGTAGAAAGGTGCAACACTTAGCAATGCTATTTTTGCAGGCTTCACTTTGAAGCAAAGGAAATTTCAATGGTAACTCGACAATGTTTCTTTGTCACCCAACCATTTCTTCGGGTACTTTGCATTACCATCCAATCTGTTTGGTGTTTGGATATTACTCGACAAAAATTCAAAATGTCGACAGCCATCCAGAACAAGCTGCCTAAATTCGCTCTATTCAGTTCGTAGAGAAATTAGATCTTGGCTGCGAAATCAACAAAAGGCAACATTTGGTTTATGCTAGCTATCTACTCTCGCTGGTGAACTCTTTTTGCTATTCTATTCCGTGTCAACATTCGCTTTCCATAAGATGCAACAATCTAGTGTACCTACTTTGATGTGGTAAGTATCTAGCGGGAGATCCACTACAAAGGGACTTCCAAATCGAACTCATTCTCATTCCCAACGGGCCCATCTACACCACGCATCCCTAATGTATAAAAGATACTATCCTAAGTAGATACATGCCCAAAATAAACTGCAAGAGCAAAGTTGAAAAGACAAGTGGAGTGTCGCAAAGTTGCGGACTACTCCCTCCCCGACGTGGATTAGCGAATGTGAAACACTGCAGAACTTAACTCTGTCGCGAATCTTTCAAGGCGACGTCAATAATATCAACTGGGGATTTTCGCGGATTTGAGGAAAACTCGAAATTAGGAAACCAGACCTGTAAATGAGTGTGCGAGTGTGAAACAGGCGTGATTTGCGGCAGATTATTAAATTGCCGAATTTATGCGAAACGTGCTCTTGCTCGAGAGTGTTAAAAATAGGTCACAAGGGCCCAGGGCTGATACACAAGCACACACTTCGAGCATGCAAGGAGTTATTCAGGAAAGGGAGTTATACGAAATAATTCGATCACATTCTGTTCGGAGGAGCTATTGACTTTCGATTATATTTCTGATTTCATGGAAATGCTGGTTGTTTGATAGGAAAGTTTGTTCTGGCTCCTGTCGTTCAGCCAGATGTTGCTTCCCATTATACGAAGCAGTTAATTCAATTCGAATAGAGAGTGTTTCATGTTATGATAATGCTGACATGCCCAGGCAAACGAAAATCGGGACGAGTTATATTCAAGAGCATGCTAGTCGAAAGTACAGCACGCGGCTAAAACTTCAGCCCTCAAAATCTGAACTCTTTTGCAAAGTAGATTTTCTTTGATTCTCTGCATTATGAAAATAAGTTAGCACGACGCACGAAGCTTAGATAATTCTCTCCTTTGAAAAATTAACATATTCATCCCGATTGAAAGTTCTGGTTAGGATCTTTAAAATCTGTAGTTAGTAACGGCTATCGATAGAGGTGGTTCTGATTATCTTCGGGACTACACGACTACACTCTTTCATAATCTATTTTTTACAAGGAGTGTTTCGCAAGCCAAAGTGGATTGAAAACGGGAAGTGGGGAACTACACTCTCCGCAATCCTTTACATTCATTTCGCGATGTCGGAATTCAAATTTCCAGCGAACCTCAATAATCCTATTCAGTTATGTCAGGACATTTCGATGCGATATACTCAAGGAAAATATCTCGCCTTCATTTCTCTACATTGTCAATACAAATGTGAGTAATATGGAGGGAGTCATACTCTCAAAATGAATTATTACTGGCGGATACAACAAACGGATGTAATCTCCAGGGAAAAATAGAGCGCAAATAATACAGCAGCAGCATTGAAGGGAATTTGAAAGAACGCCAGGACATTCTGTTTCGCTCGACCGCGTGCTTTATCCGCAATGCATAATGCTGCGCCCCAATCTGTTAATTAACTAATTAACTGCATACAGGTGAATAATTCATTGGCGTCGTTTCAAGTGTTGCTGTTGAGCTTTATGAATGAGAGTGGTGTTCGCAGCCAAAGAAACTTGTCTTCACAAGATCTCAACAGCTAAAATGGAAAGTTGAAGTGTGTTCTACCATGGCACTTGTTGACTCTGATTTTTGATTCATCATTTTACCTATTTACCTATTTGATGTTTCGTTACATGAAATTGGAAGCAGAAACCCTTTCTTAGAAGCTCAGGAAGCAACGTTCACGTGTTGACACAAGCTTCTCCTATTGTTTCATGCATGTCTCTGCTCCACGATAGCAAAGGACATACTTTTGGATATCACAGGGTTTTAATTAAATCACAAAATGAAAATACGGGTGCGAACCAAAGTCTGTGATTTACTGTCGTGGCAAGTCACCTAGGGAACAGTGGCATATCTTGTTGAACTTAAGCTGTGTCCTTTGGGAATAGCTCTGACATTTTATTTTTTTGCGGTTCTGCAATGCCCCTGCAATTAAACGAATGAATTTAATCAATATTATGCAACAGAATGCTACGGAGCCATATAGCCAGCGGCATAAGGTTGCTGCAATGGCTCTTTGATTAGCAATTCGCAGTTAGGAAAAACTGCAGGCTGTTGATGAATATTTCAGAGAACTGTGTGTGATTCGCTATAGGACAACCCAGCATCGCATTGTTAATATCCTTTCGTATGGTTTATAGCTCGGCTCGTTTATAAATTAGTAATTTGGAAAGAACAACACAGCGTTTCAGACTGAGCAACGGTATTTACATTATACTTACAACGGAAAATAAAAGACTCCGCAAATGCAGTTGATTATCTAGCTAATACTTAGGTCTTCCAATTTTGATATTCCATACCCTTTGCATCTGCAGGGAATGATTTCGGTGCTTCGCTTCAACATATTTAGGCATCGTGCGATCTTTCAAATAACAAAAGGGTGCACAGTTTCTGTTGCTAGAATAGCGACAGTTCCGTCGTGTTGGTAGCCGGAACTTGGATTTTATGTATCAATTTTATTAATTTTTGGCAGTCGAGATTCATCTAAAATTGCACACAGTATTCTTTCCAGGAAAAGTAACATTATTTTTAGTGTCATCAAAGAAAGGTTCAAAAATGCTATGGGTTGTATGAGTTGATAAAATGATAGTTTGTGGGTTACTTTAGTAAAAAAAATCTTCAAACACCAAAGGTGTTCTAGAGTTTCCACATGAGAGCACCATTTCAACATTGTTGAAATGCAGTTCATCACAATAGGGTGACTGCCACGCAGCAGGAAACCATCCTCGTATGTGCTTCTGTTGAAATATGTTTGAACTATTTTTTAACTTCAAGTAATATTTGCTGAGTCGGCTTGCGATACAATCAGCTCTGATGCTAATCTTAATCAGTCACGAGAGCCATAAACACGTAAAACCTATTATTAAAATTATACGCACACCTACAAAGCCAACGGGAATGGTAGTTGGGTGGTGAAAGCTAATATAAGCTAACACGAGGCGCCTTCAGAGCCATTGCTAGACCCAACCCCTAAATGACAATCGCATTTAGTTTCGCCGGTCGTTTACTATGAAGAAACCTTTGATGTAAGCGAATCGGACAAAAGTATCGAAAGCAATGCAGAATAATTATACATCCTTTGGCTTAATAACTTCATACTAAGCGAGCTGGAACATCGAACCAATGAATGTTTCCGAAAGTTAAAATGTATTTTATGCATTTTGCATGATTCTGAACTAATGTATTCATAAAACGCTTGAAATCTGCATTTTCTTTAACGTCAATATAACTCTTGTCTGACTTGCATACACTGATTATTTTCAATAAGGGCTCGATTTATACTCCAAGCCAAACAGCCCCTACTATATTACTTTTGAATGCTGTTTAACATAACCGAAAGTAGTCTCACACTGAGTTGTGACTCAACCCACCGAAATTGGTAGATGCCGTACTAATGGGACACGCAAACTGCAATTAATACATAATAGATCATTTCTGAGTGACACATTTTGGTTTCAGGAATTTCAATGAGCCCCCGTGCCACCATTGATAATGGGCTTTCAAGGCCATCATATTGTCAAGGCTCAACAGAATCGATATGTGCTATCAAAGGGTACATGACTGTATTGTACAGTAAAAATATCCATTGTCGGGACCCCACTTTCTGCAAAGCTCCAAAGAGCTGGATTCCACTAGCGAAAATGCCCAACGGATGCGATTAAAATATGCCGTGACCAAGAAAAAATGTAGTGTGTGCACAATAACGACTTTAAGCCGATTGGATGGTTGTGCCTTGATTGGATAATTTTAGTAATTGGCAATTCGGGGACTATTAAGTTAAGGGGGCTAAGATTGTTGCATTGGGACATAATTGGAGGTGAAAAACTAATAATTACTGCGAGTTAGATGGCATTCGTTGAAATTTTATTAACGTTTTAAGTTTTGACGACTATCAAGTCGGATATTTCTAAGCCAGCAGAATCTTTCGTTGATTGATTGAAATACTTATTTTATGTCGGATAGTATGCCATGACCAACGATCAAATCCTCATTTACATTTCGACTTTATCGTCTCCGCATATTGGATTCCCTCGCATAATAGGTGCTACTGCCAATTAACTTACAGGTCCATAACACATAAATTGAGCTACATAGAAGCAACGCCCCATTGTGTAGAATTCAAGCCAACAGTTAAAATATGTTAATATCATGTTTAATGGGCCGCGACCAACGAAATGTTGCAGTGTACGAATGATTTTGCCCTACTATGGAGGAACCCATTCGGCAGAGAGCATATTTACATTTTTTAATTAAAACGTAATCGATGGAATCTCATCACGGTCGTGAAAATGTTAACATTGAGATCGTTTTCTCACACATTGTGTGTGATTGTTAAATGTTACGCGCAACCCTTCTAGCCACTTGTGCCGTCCTGGCTACGAAAGAAAAGAGTCAAAGATGCTGATTCTTTTCGGTAGTAAAAAAAATTTTAACGTGTTGATGGTGGTGACAATGATTGCTTTCTAATGCGTTGTTAGAGAAATCTTGTACATTTTTAAAACCATGTCGACCATTTCTCGAAAAATGCTTACAGGCACAGTGATGCAGACATGAGTGAAGAGGAATGAATGTCTACCATACATAAAATAGTTGATCGGGTTTCAATGGCTGCTATGGCTTCTGTATAGCACAAATCAGAATTATTGTTTTTTTTATGTTTGTATATCTTGATTATTGGTTTCAGTACATTGTTTCAAATAATGTAAACTCGTTAATATTTCCTAAACCATTCCCAGATTCAGCTCAAGCGTTTGTGCAGCGTACTACAATATGTGATGAACAAGCTACAGAGTGTACACGACCAACTTCTCGGTAATCTATATAACCACAAAGTATTACTATGCTACGTTTTCTCGAAGTATGAAGAACCCTCAGACCACCAGGTGAAGACCTCACCAATTTGAACACACTTGAACTAGTACTCGAGTACATGATGCATCCTGCGAAAATGGCACAACGTTGTCAAATAGACTCCAAACAAAACATGCTGTCGCACTGCTGAAAAGATCAAGAACCCATCACATTATTCACATTTCTTATTGATCATTCGAAATTTGTGTGCTCCATGAAAGGCAAAGATTTTTTTTAAATCATCATTTAGCATAAATTGTTGATTATATCATAATAAAATCACTTTTAAATGTTAAATTTGAATGATATTACAACTGCCCATTATTTCGCCAGTTTACTTCAGAAGCTGACCATGTCAAAAATTTGCAAAAATTGCCTTCAACTGTTCAAACCATTCAAATGGGTTCCACCTTTCAAGCAAAAAATGATCAGGTATTTTTTTTTGACATTCGAATCGGTTGTTTTAAGCGGGCAGGAAGGATAAAGTCCAATAAAAACATAAAATACACAGTAGCCAAAGTTTAAAAAATTGATTTACTTCGTAGACATTTTATCGAATCTTGCATTATGGTTCCTCCTATTGCCGAATACTCTTTTGCCATTAACGATTCACAGTATTCATATTACGCTGGGATGGATTACCACAAACACAAGTTCAAGACGATAAAGTTTTCCAGGAAAATATTACTTGGTTTTTCAACTTTGACTGGACCAAATTAAATGAAAATTTAAATAGATCATACAGACACTATTAAGGTTTACAGCTAAGTCATTTCGATTTCTCTTTCAGCAAATATCGTACGAGACATAAATGACCACGCACATACGTACTTGTCTCTCCGAAAATAGGTTTAAAATATTCCTGCGGCCTTGAAACATGACAATATGTTGAAAATTTTAATAACTTCCCTAAATATTGGGGAAGTGAGAAGGATTCACATTTACATTTTGAATGTCCTTGTCCTGTGACACAAAGAATTTGATCACTTTTTCTTGAAACGTACTTCCTTTTCTGATATGAATAAATTCAGTTGGCTTCGATATTTTCAACATGGGTGCTACACTCGCATGATATATTGTTTATTGTTCTCCACATAACGATTAGACCCAATACATAGGGCAATGTTAGTTGAAGTTTGTCATCATCATCAGCATTAAATAAACTCAGAAACTTTTCCGTGTTCACGCAGCGACAAAAAAGAGCTCAACTATTTCTAAGGATGAATGTCGCCCAATCACCCATTGTAAAAGAAAGTAATGTTTATAGCCTTTTCTTCCGAGTGAAATCCATTGATTTGATTAAGATCGGCGAACGCAAACAAACTCAGGCCACCTCGCTGGCACTTCTCGTGGAGACAATGCAATATATTTTTTTCTGGCATTCAGCCATTTTCCTCAAGGAAGATGATTACCTGCTTTCAACCTATAGTAGATCTGAGTGATGGCTGGCGATTCTACTTTCGGAAAGTATCTTGTGGACAGTATCAATAGCCGAAAGTAAACGACGAGGCAAGAAGGGGCGCTGTTATTTGTATCATGGCATGATTGTTTGTAGGCATCCGCGGAAATATTCCGATAGTTTATGATTGTGTGCCACCTCCAAAGCAAACTCACAAATTACTTGGGTGAAACTAGTGAGAATTTACGTGTCTTGTGTTGTGTTACTTATTGGTGCTGGAACAAAATTGTGCTTTGTTCGTGTAATAGAGTGAAAGGGAATGCTTGCGATACATCTCATGCGGCATAGTAGCAAATTGCCGCGTCGAAATGATTCGTCCTACGACAGACTTCAATAAAAGCAACTGTTCGCACCTTCATTCCCAAGAACCCATTCTGGATCCAAATCCAAAAAATTGCCCAGTCTAGTACGACAAAGCATCCTTTGATTGTTCATTTTCCATACGGTTTTGTTCACAAATTAAAACCAGCCAGCGTTTGCTGGCAATCGTTTTTTTCGGAATCCAATTATTATTTGGCTCGTAACTGGGACAAATAGTCGATCAAAATTCGCTTAGCGCCTCAGGCACACAGCGCAAGATATTGTCAATGCAGCACCAATCACTTTTCTCAAATTTGATTTTAATCAAGATGGGATGAAGAACGCTCTGACAGCATAGGAAATTGCAAATTTTGATAACATCACATCTTGCACAGCTCGCCCTGTCATACTCTCCTATATGAGCATAAAGTAGCGAACGGTACCTCCTGCAAAACATAGATATTTGGGAAGCAATCTCCTAGTTTGCAGATGCCGGCAAGATAGTTGCAGCTTGAGCTGATGGATGATTAATTACTCTGACAATAGACAGATATTTTATCTGGAAAGTGATGAAATGCAAATTGTTGGTGAGGAGCGAAAATCATCAAGTATAAAGTGTTGGTCGTAACAAACATATTTGAAGAACTTGATATTTTCGCGAGGAATACAAATTGCATTAAATATCATCAATTCGTTTTGATTTAAGAAAGAATGAAAGTATAGTTGGAGAAGCATTTGAATATTTGCAATTTTTGTAATATGGTCGTCTGATTTGAATCTTATGCAACTATAAAAACAAAAACATCTCAATAAAGCAATCCAGCAATTAATGCAAAAATACCACCGAACATTTGCAAACCTCCTGTCTTTCAAAAAATGGCTTCACCAACAGTGAATACTCATGCTAACTAGTAAATAGTAGTAAATTCATGTCGTAAATATTACTTATAGTTTTCGCTTTGATTTGACGTTTTCAAAGGTGTAAGCCAAGAAACTATTGGTTTTCATTGTTTTCTAATCTTGAGTCACAAAAATTCTACTAAGGCATACAAAAGCGGTCTGTTTGTAGCAACAATAAATACACATGGTTTGCTTGACTAAATGTGTAATCACTCTTTATCTATTCGCAACAAGCAACTAAAGCTAAATATGTTTCCTGTTTGCTAGCTCATTCGCTGCAAAATGTTTCACGGGCTCAGTTGATTATTACTTGTTGCTCTTCCTTGTTAGCGCGCAAATTTGGCAAGTGTATCAGTGATTTCAGAAATAGATACAAGAATTATAGAAGAACAAAGTCGTTCCCGTGAAAATCATAATTTCGAGGCCGCTTGAGTCATCGGAGCTTTGCAAATTACCAAGTCGTAGCCGGCGCTTCAGACTTAGCAAACAGTGACGAAACAATGTCAGCAGTCGGCAAGGAAACAGACAATAAACCAGCATGACACAATTCCGCTGCAATAGTTCTTAAACTAAAACTCCACAGGTCCTGGGTCCGTAGTGATTACCGCGAAAATGATATTTATTCTGCATGAGATGAGAATCC
Organism: Oxycera nigricornis; assembly: GCA_963942545.1. Classification (NCBI taxonomy): domain Eukaryota; kingdom Metazoa; phylum Arthropoda; class Insecta; order Diptera; family Stratiomyidae; genus Oxycera; species Oxycera nigricornis. Next base: position 441,335 of record OZ012662.1, on the reverse strand, counting down.
CAGTTGCAGATAACATATTCATACGAAAAGTCTTTCATTTGTGGGACTAATGAAAGCAATTACCTCGTTTATCTTTAACAAGAATTGAATAAACGTGGAGCGCAACGGGGACTGGTCATGAAGCTTTGCTTGCCCTCTTTCGCAGGCAAAGCGAACAAACTAGCGGACGTGTTAACAAAATTACTCGGCAGTTGCCCACCCGACACCTCGTGTGTACCACCGGCAGGGCTCTTCGTCGAATCGCAACACCATCAAGGTGTCCCGATCTCCTTCAATGGGGGCCGCGGCTCGTCAAAATTACAACAATCAGATCACAATCCAGCTTTAAAATTAAGCAGCCAGCCATTAATGCCGAGCATAACGAGCAGGCGATATAAGTAGATGGAAATGAACAGAACCGGTCCCAAGAAACTCGCCGTGTAAACCTTGGAGCAGACCTGCTCGTTTTCGTACTTTGTGAAAAGGTAACCGAATCGCAACCTCCTCCAAGAAGGTGTAATTTTAATTTAAAGAAACAGGCATGTGCACGGAACCTGTGAAATTGGTGCAGACTATGCATGATTAGTTGGTAGTGTTGCCGGTCAGCTTGTCAACGGGAAACGACCGGAGCATAAAAATGCGCCGATACTCGAAATCGTCCTTAGAAGTGCTGGCCTGCAATTCGTGTTTCTGCACAACGGCAACGTCCTGTTTTTCGGGGCGACTTACAGTGGCCTTCCTAGGTAACGATTGCATCGTGCATTTCTTGATTACATATCAGAAAATATTTCTAGCCAAGTGTATGAAAAATGGTGCAGTGGAACCACGCAGTGGAGCAGCAACCCTCTCTCAGTGCATTCTGGAATTCGAGCGCATTCGCTGCACGGAACCGGTGTCGACAATAGGAGGTGTTTAAGGAAGAGCGTTAAGGCCTTGGCAAGTTCCCGACCAAAGATGGAATGCTCCGCCGCCTGTAGCGATGGCCTGATGTATTGTGCAGCAAGTCGGTAATTGGCAGTCTTAAGTCCTTTTCGCTTTGCTGACTGACTGACTGCAATAATCATTGCCTGTGATGGTAATTGGTTACTCGAAATGATGAATTGCACTTGATCGCAAATCGCGATGGCAATGGCGATGGCAATGACGATCCCGACGCCGAGCAAGGAGCTCGAGCACTTTTCGCAACTATTTAAAGCAAAGCATCTTTTTTTGTTCAGTTGCAACCTCATACACGGCGAAGGCCTTTCGCTCTCACACTACATTTGTAATTAAATAAGAAATACGATAATATTATACAGTGATTGTGGCAGGGTGATCGGCTATTTGAGTTTTGTGCAGACAATTGTTTATTCATTAGCCGGCTCGGTCGTTTTTTCCTGCATTGACGACGAAACCTCCAGCAACATGGCATAGAGTATTTCAGTGTTTCATGAACACCCGCATAAAATGTGTTCCGACTAATCTCCAATTGAGTTTCTTAGAAAAGAGAATTTCCTTGCAGATTGGTGAGTCTACCTTAAGCTGAATACCTTACTTCTGTTGAAGCGCCCGTTTTCATTCGATGTTTTACTGATACTACTTACGCTTTTCACGCAGGGCTTAGGATATGCCTGCATCTAGTTTAACCTTTATTTGAAACTTATTTCCAACATAGCCAATTCAAACAGCATCAAATTCATGCGATTCCCACCGACCTCTCGATTAAACCAAAATGGAAAGCAATCTATATAAAAATTGAATAATATGTCCTTGATTTTTCTATTTCCCAAATTACCAATCAATTACTCAATGCCACTCATGCTGAAACCCAGTCACGTTTCAAGCCCTACACATTTGAACCAGTACCACACTCACATAATTTCGGCCGAACATTGTCCCAAAAAAATTATAGCACCTTACAATATTTTTGCACAAGTGTGATAGAAAAGCCATATCCTAAAAGCAAGTTGGTTTTACTTCATGGAGCTTCCAAATCGATACCCAATCGAAAAAGGCAAAGCTATTCTCCTTGGTGAGCTATGCTTTGTTCGAAACGTATCCGTTTTCGTTTTTCCATGCCCCAAAACGATTTTATTAAAATCCAAATAAAAACCTTTAAGTTGTCCGTGGATGGACCCCGCGGGAAGCAAAGAGAATACCATGTCGCTGGGAAAATATAATTTCATGTTACATCAATCGCTGAGTAATTCTCTGAGGGGACTTCAGGCAAAAATACCCAGAAAAACATTGTCTTCTGTGCCCATATGCATTACAGTATATCTTCCTGAAAAACAGACGACTTCATGCATGATTTATTAGTATTTAAATCGCTGAATAGATGAAGGGAAATAAATAAGAGTGACTCATCATACGTTTGGGTCATGAAATTTTTCAGCACATACACATAATGTAGTATTTATGTCTGTATATCTGTATCGTACGGAAATTACCAGGGTTCTTATCAAAGAAGATCCTTATTGTAGGACTCTTTTACGTAGCTCCATCTTAAAGATGAATCTTAACATCCGTACAAAATGCCATCGAAAAGCAATTTATCAGTGAAAGTGCAAAGGGTGCTGTTATAAGTAGGTATAGTTATAGCTCTAACTAAAACTATTTCTATTAACTTTCCAGTACATGAAATGTTATTGTAATCGGGCCAAAAATTCAAATTGAAATTTTCAACATATCTTTACGTTTTAAGCATTTTGTAAGTATGTCGTTGAAATGTTAATCAAAACGTATTGGCAATAGAACGAGCTGATTAGATTTTGGTTAGCCAGTTTTTTTTTGACATTTCTGTCATGCACCATATCTCAAGAACGAATCATTATACTGACGTTATTGAGATTTCTATTGAAGCGTTATAGCATTTGTATGATTTAATCTAATTTGAATAAATTCAGTGAAGCAGTTTTTTAGTTTGGTAAACAAAATAGAAATGCAGATGTGGGTTGGCTATTGTTATGAAATTTAGAAATTTCGACTTTAAAAATAGTTTCACCTGATGGTACTTTTGCCAATCGATGTTTATAAAATCAGATACTTTAATCAGATCTCATTAAAAGTAACACTCAAGTTTCTTTCATAATTCAAAAAACACTACAAAACAATAAACCATTAGAAAAAATGTTAAAAAATAATTATACTGAATTACCTAATGCCTCTTACGGTAATGATGTGGTTGCGTTTATGATCAAAGCGTACTATCATTCGTAAAGTTCGTTATACTCGTATTGTTTGAAGAGTACAGCCGCATTCCAATTTAATATAAAAATTCATACAATCTATTAAAACAAACAAAACAACAAATGCAGTTTATCATTACAAAAGATATTCATTTAAAAACACACAGACTCATTCCACTTGCTGTAAGGTCTCATAATCATTATTTCAAGTATTATTATTTTTGCTATTGATTTTAATTGTTATGTAGAGATTGCTGGAAAGTTGTTCGTGTGAACCTCAAGGGTGCTCCTTCATGGCTTGTTTTGATTAGTGAGGGGCAACATTTTCAGGTCCATATATGAAATCAAATTTCTTCTTGAGGAAAATTCAGGACGAATAAATGTTTTCGAACCCGTCCAATACAAACACTCCGTTTTCATGAAAAGTTCATCCTTGATTAGCAGACTTCAGAGCCGTGGTTGATGGGATGCACGTCTCTGCGGGCAAATTGATAGTGGTCGGAAGTTGGATCTCCTTCGCTGAAAATGCCAGTCGAACATGATTCAAGGCAAATAGTTCAAACGATAGCAAATAGTTCGAACGATTATTTCCAAATTTATTTTTCTGACAATATGGACCATGCAATTGCAGATTATTGTGTTTAAAGATAGATACAAACATAGTAAAAAACATACAGTACCATATCTTGTGCGAGAGTTACACTGACTAGAATACTTTCGAGTTTAATGAAATTCTAGATAAAGCCAATAATTAAAATTGTTTGCTTGGAATATCTTCCTAATATTAGTTCAAGTACAATATCTACTTTTGCGTACTAGGTCGATATAAGCCATTGCCGAACGCATTTCACCCCAATCGCCATCTGCAAGCACAAATCTCCACATTCCACTCTCAATCTGCAATGCAGTTGCATCAATCAACATTCGCGCCGATTGTTTTATTATTGCGAAGCACTCCGAGTAATTTTACGCTGGAATTTACGCAAGAATTCGCAAACATGCATGCGTTGCTCGTTATTCAGCCGTGCCACGCAGAGATACTCCACATAGGTCTGCGTTACGCTCGTCGCTGATCGAGGGATTGCTGGACGAATGCCAAAATCCCTTAAAAACAAGTCTCATTTTCGCAAATCCGACATTTGTGAAATGCTAACGTAAAGATTCCGAATATTTCCACGTGACAAGTGTTTTACACTTGTTCCTTTGTGTTGCACTTGTTTGCTTGTCCGCAAGGGATTTGCTGTGTTCCCGTTTGCACCAGAGTAGATGCTCGTATCTGGCGAAATCTGATTAAGTGCATACATCGACGTTGTTTGGCATGGATATGCGAAGTCATCCAGTTACACGGCAGATACAATAAAAAGTTCATAACAACAATGGGATCATGCAATTGATGTTCCAGAGACTCTTTGAGGGTTGGCTATTGTTATGATTCCAAAAGTGGATTATCCTTTTGGTTGTTGTTTGTCTGTTGAGTTGGACAACAACATTTGTAATGGGCTATATGACGACCTATAAGAAACATTTGGTTGAATAGAAAGGCTCTTTTGAATTCTATTGCGAGAAGGATGAAGAGTAAATGACTTCGACTCGGGATGTCTTCTTAGTCATTAGTGTGCCTTTGTGTTGTGCAAATTGAAAACTGTCACTGAATAACAATATGTGTTAGATACATAACTTATCTATGATCAATTTAGGAAAAGTGCTAGAAATATACCCGACTGTTCATAATAATGTTATCTTGATGCGCAGCTTGCAATCATTACAAACTTTTCGCTCCTAGAATCCTTTAACTACGCGACGCGGATGTTTTAGTTTTATTGCACAGCACAGACGAAAGAGCCGATTTGATACAACTGCTATCTCCGATTGGCGTTTACATATAATCTAGCTCGTCAGATGAATGATTTCCACGAAGATTGTTAAGGCATCAAGAACATAAGCATAAGTGTGGCATTGTATCTAAGACATTTGTCATATAAAAATAAAGCAACAGCATCGATACAATAACTACTACCACACGACATTAAGCCATTTCGAAGGATTGAAGCATTGAATTTTCGACAGCACAGGACCGCACGCCATCACCTGCGGCATGAAAAGTTATGCGTTTTCCTATTTATTGTGTATAACTTTCAAGAATACTGATACACATTGCACTTGAACAATTCTCAGTTCAACGAATAACAGCATGAAGTTATGCCAAAATATTCAACTCCTCATAGCATGAATCTGAAATTTGACTGAAAAGATGTTATGGTTTACTCTGAAACATAACAGAATAAACAATGCAATGAACAAAAGTTTGTTTACGCTGGTAAAATTTGAAAAGTTTAGGATTATTCACATCAACAAAATCCTTTCAAAGGTTCAATGCTTGTTAGGAGCGAGCCCGCGATTTTTGAACGGGAAAATAATTATTATCTCTGCATAAATCTATTCATAGATTCATGGAAAAGCTGCGTGCTATCAGGAATTCTCACACTGGTAAGAATATCCAATAATCGGGATCATTTTCGTGAACTGACAATCTTATGTCTTAGAGCAACATGTGCACATGATTGACCTTCAAACGCAAAGCATACATTCCACCCTAATGAAACACTATACCTATGTTTTTACCTCAGGTGAACAAACAGCATGAAACGCCACCAGTCGTCTTTCCTCGCACAGCTGGCATAGTTAATAAATTTGGCATGAAATTACTAATGGGCAAACCTACACCCTTGAGCCTTGGTTTGCCTAGGACACAGAGAACGTACAGCGCCAAATATAGACACAATCGGGATACAGTTGAGAAAGCGCACCAGCGTAGGTGTACGTTCTCTTTGCTTATATGCTCACCTGTCTTGCGGTTTGTTTTAGACTTTTTCAAAGTTAATGTTTGCCTTGATTTTTATGAGCGGATGCCATAAATACCTATGCAAATACAGTGCAAAGTGTTTTCCGTCGTTCCAAGCGCCACTCACTCTCGTCCCCTAGTTTGCCGCGGCATGATGGCGTATCAAGTATTTGCTGTTTGAAATGAGGCTTACAGTGACTTTTCCCTAGGCATAGGTCGTATGAACCAGGAAAGTCCCTAATAAAGAAATGAAGCACTTCCTCAAAAGTCTATTCGGCGTTGACTTCTTTGAATATGCCGCAGAACAGTTCTCGCCATATCTGTCCATGTGCTCTAGCCCGAGCCCACCACAAGAAAATAAGCACGACTCGGAACGGCGCTACGATTCCCTTCTGTTTACGCGAGTAAAGAGATTTTATTTGTTTAGAAAAGGAAACAATAGTATCAATTTTGGCAGGATTAAATTGCCTTAGATAAGTAGAGTTTCTGCAGAATAGCTGCAATGTTGTGGCTTGTATAAACTATGCAAAGTTTTCAACGTAAAGTCTGAAACTCAAATTTCCCATCAACCAGCAAAAAAACAACGTACATTATTACAATAGGGTGTGGAAAATGGAAACAATTAATCAAAAAGCATCTCAGTTCACCGTGAACAATCAACAAAACAAATGTTAAAATCAACTGGCCATTAGTACTGGAATTCCAAATGAGCTACACTGGCTAAGAGTCAAGAAAGTCAATTTAGAAGCAGGTGGGATGGAGACGGCGGCTCAATTTTAAAGAAAGGATTGAGCTATAGTACTTTACACCTGTATCTTGACTATAATGAGAAAGTCGGATTGAGTATTTTGATCTCGTATTTGAAAGTAAATTTCAAAGCAAGAGCGGCACTTTTCTTATCTTTGGCTACCACACATGATGCATTAAAATTCCTGTCAATTTTGGATCACATGAAATTAGAAAAAATGGGAAACTGGCACAGCACGAACTGTCGGCCAAAGAATATTTCTTATTGATTATGTGAACGTTTTGACTTATTCTATAATCATATAAAGTGTAATATTGTCAGAGCTATGGCTAAGAATTGATCTTGGGCCAAGGGGGTGCCCGTTGTCTTTAAAAGCGCAACGCTTTGTATATCAAGCTCAACATCACAGCACAGGTTGAAGTCCTAGTTTGAATGGAACTACTTCAAATGGTTTTTATTCATTTTCGCAGACTCAAAAGAAGAGTGGCCCAAGAGCACCCCATGTAAAAGTACAACCACCAGATAAAATACATCTGCTGGTTTTTTACCTGCTGTCGTAGGATCAACTGTCCAATTTCACTAATTAACTCATTTTCTGCCTTGCTGCGAATCCGGCCGTTCACCGTTCCACGGTTTCAAATCATTAACATTATGGCGCACCTTCGTTCCGCTATCCAACTTGAAGAAGGTGCAATAAGTTCTTCTCGCGGCATCGACAATACAGCTTTCTGATGATTCGCAATCTCTGATTTTCTCTGAACCGCTCCATCTTTGGATGCTTTGAATCCTTTTCATTTTCGTCTATTACATAGAAATGCTGATGTACAAAAACAGAATGGACTACACTGTAGCTATAACAGAACTCTTCAAATGCTTCATGAAAACGGATGGACCCTGAAACGAGACACTGCCATGTTGTACAGTGCTTATATCTGTTTCATTAAGTCTTAATCAAAATAGACTTTTACCAATGTGAAGAGCACCACGCAGAACGGATTTAGGAAGCGCCGCCCTTGGCGGACAGAGTTTACTCACCATTCAAAATTACCGGGCAAACATAATAATCAAAAGCAATCAGGTTTATGATCTTAGGGTACATTGAATGGACACAATGGAGGGCTTTCGATTTTTCAGTCAAGCAAAAGATATTTCGTGCACCCAATTAAGGGAAGTGATTTCAAAATGAATGATTTGATTCTCAGTTCTGCTAAATTTTTGGTTGAATCTTCATTTTGCTATTTTCAATTTCCTTTTTTTGAGGGCTGCTTTTTGCCAAAAAGAAATAGATATATTGGTTCTGAACAGTTATTACAAAAATAAAACATAACAAACTTTGATATGCGGCCCTTGAGATGCACGCTAACAAGTTTCCAGTAACTCCTACATAGCTATTAAAAACAATAGTTAAAATAATAATACTTTAAATAATAATAATAATAATGGGACACTACAGTAAGTGGAATGATTCTGTGTGCTTTTTAATGAATATCTCTTGTAATTATATAAAATACATTTTTTGTTTGGTAAGTTCTTTTTACTTTCTACAGCAGTGATTGTTACAATTGCAAAATGCTTGACAAAAAATATTTGTTAAAATTATTTGTTTCAACTTTTGTATCAAATTAAAGAAACGGGTGTATTGTATTTATGCTTTGATCAATACCACAACCACATCATGAGAGTAAGGGAAATTAAATAATATTTTTCGAATCAATTCAGTGTTTTTAATAACGGTTGATTATTGTATATGAAAACTTTTTCGTAATTACGAAAAAACTTTTGATTTCAAATTACTACGGATTGTATGTGGCGGTATGCAATTTCGTAAAACAATAATAGCCAAAAGTATCCATTTTTTAACTTTTTTTTAATTAGCAAATAGTATTTTTTACGGTAATTTATTGAATTATAAAACGGCTTTATTCAACTGATAAAAGATATGATAGACTCTTTAAATTGTTAACGCACTTCGATTGACACCTCAACGACATTAATAAAACGGTTTTTTCGTGAGCTATCATACATGACAGATATACTTCGGATATGTAAAAATCAACTCAGGTCATTATTAAGAGGCTTTGATTGATACCACAACCAAGTCGATGCGACTTTGCATTCGTGAGATATCGTTCTAGAAAGAAATGATCCAAACGGACGTATTTGGTAATTTCAAGTCTTTATGCAATGTTGATATTTTGAAAAGAATTTTTGAAGATATAATATATAATAACTTGCTTCGAGTTTCCAGCTAGATGTTTCAACGATATAAACACGGATGATGCAAATTGAAAAGAAGTCTCTCTAGTTATTCGAGATAAACTTGAAACTTCCTGATGGATAGCAGTGAAAATTGGCACTATTCACGATTGGTGGTGGTAACCTCATGTACATTGTTATTGTAGCTAACTGATGAGAAAAAATTCACAAAATCTTCTTGTCTTAGCTGTATAATTAATATTGACCCTATCGCATACGCAATATGAATACATCCATGCATGTCGGAAGTTCCTACATCCTATCTCATATCTGGCTGTAGAGTCGTTTGAAAAATCAATTGCCCGTTTCGAGTTTCACGAGTCATTCATTTTTACTCGACTGCAGTGTCCACAAAAAGATAGAAGAAGAGAAATATGATGCAGTAAATGAATGCCAGGTATTAGGTCTATTGTACAAGAGACTTAGTTTTAAAGTATGTCAAACAAATTTGAAAGGGTCCGCAGTATAAAAAGAATGTCGATCGAATTAAAACGCGTTCCTTGTTTAATTCGTTTTCGCGGAGTGGACGGTATGCACTCGGCAGCCATAAATGTCACAGTCTACCCTATTTTCCCCGAATGATACTCTTTTCGGCAATCACACGAAATCCTCCTGTTGTCCTCCATTTACACGCAGTACTCATATGTGTATGCTTTCTTGACAGGTACATAATCCATATCCTTCCAGCTGAATTGGACTCTTGCACGATGTGTCACTGGTGGCCCGATTTTCCTTGTGTCGATCTCATGTTACGTCTTGGGAGACACTTAACAGCTCTAAATGCATGTCCACATGTATATTTGTGCACCAGTCCTATAGGTATATTGGCTAATGGTTACCGATCGGATTTCAGATGTACACCAAGCCGCCTTACAACAAATTGAACCTAAGGTTAGTTGGCCTTCCTGCGAAAATTGCTCAACCAGTCTTGTACATGAACGACAAATTACCATGATTTATGGCTAACTGTAACATCTGCGACGATGCGTCCTGTACTAAGCAAAAGTGACAAAATATTAAATTTCATACTGAGGAATCTGAAGATTTTTTGTTGTTTGTTTAATAATTATTCAAAATCTTCGTTGGGTTCTTCTTGGAGAGGTCTTATGGCGATAGACACCGTGAAAATAATAAGATCGAAAAATTTATCAAAGTCATTGGATTCATCACACTTTCAAAGTTTTTTTCGGAACTGTACTTGGAGTTTGGCATTTGCATATGATTTGAGATCTCCTCTACCTCAAAAAGTACCAAACGTTAGTTTCTTTTTGCAATTGAATTTCAGAAAGGTTATACAGCAGCAGGTGTGCTGTTCAAGTGTATGTTCTGCCCATTATCTGCTGTCTACTGCTACGTTCTTTGCAACTGGTACGAAATTCCAAACAAGGAACCAATATTTAACACTTTGAAGAATAAAAGTCCTACAAATACTAATTCATTATAATAAACAGCAATTTGTCGATTTCCAATCCACCTGGACTATTTGATTCATAAAAGCACCCATATGTCTTTCACCAGCGAGGAAACTTTTAAAAGCTTTTGATGCAGCACAAATAAATTTGAGCCTATCAAAAACACTACGATGCTAGCTTATTTAATATCACTTTATTTTCATTTATACTGTTCAGAAGCGCTCAAGCTATGGTCCATGTTGAAGTTTGACGCAAAAGAAAAGAGAAAATTTCATTTTTGTACCCTGAATCTGATTTTGAATAGCATCTGAATGCAAGCACTGCTGCACATTTTGCTTTGCTATTTTCCAAGCTAAAAACCAAGCACCAACACAAAAGGTTCAGATCCTACTGAAAGGACTCCATTGCAAATATCATAGAAGTGTAGCGGAGACAAGCCTTAGAATTAAATAAAACGATATTTGTATACTAATAGATAGATTGAATTTAGAGGTGAAAATTGTCTCCAGATGTTCTGATTAATACTGGTCTAAGAAACCATGCCGATAATTATTCTAAGGAATTAGTTTAGTAAATTCTACACTCTTACAATTATTCCACACAACTGTATCCCAATTCAGAAACCACTCCTCTACCAAGACACATGGCCAACGCTAAGCGATTTTCAAGGAAAATGTTGAAGACAAAGTATCTGCAGGGTAAATATCCTTCCCATTGAAGAAAAATCTCTCAACAAGCTATTTGTGGGATGGCTGGCAGGATGAATTTGTCCTATAAACTGAAACAGTAAAAAAGGATTCCTTTAGCAGTGATGGAGCGAGCCAGCAACGAGACAAAAGCACTCTGCGCCCAAGATAGTATTACTTGTCTACATACAATACAAGCGCTTGGCTTTGTGGGACTTAAGCATTTTTATCAATTATAGATGCTTCCTGCCTGTAACCTAAATACTCCATGGCATATATTCGGATACTTTTGCAATTGTGCCGGGATGGAAACTACTTGATAGCAGAGTTAATGCTCCACTGCACTATTCGCTTTGACTATAATTGAAAATCAATACAACCACAGCTTTGCATCTTCTTCTTCCTTTCGCAAGCATTACAGATAAGTTCTTTTTTGGTCCGGCCATCAATGAAGTCACGCTCTACTTACGTAGATCATAAATATTTTCGATCTCCATGGTAAGATTGGTTCGTTCAACATAAGCTAGTAGTTTCAGCTTGTACTAATGCAATTGTAGTTTGACATGCCGGTTAGATATCAAGCGTAGGGAGACCGTAGATACATTGGCTTAAATGTGGCAAGCTATGGGACAATTCGATGCGAAGCTTTTATTAGTAAGAAAGGCAATGCACATTTTGCAGGTCACCACTTTCCATCAGGCAATCATTATATTTTTGTACTGGAACAGTTCGTTGAAAAAACCCAGGATGATTTTATCTTAAATATCTGATAACGAAATCAGACGAACAAGTCTGCTCGAACCAAGAGTTGGAAAGTTGTATATTGAAGCTTTTAGATTCTATTCATTTCGCATTTTACTATTCACACTACATATTTTGTTCGTGGGATTCCAGGACATTATTATTGCTTATTTTGATTAGCTACAAGAATGAATCCATCATCCAACTAATGGCGCATTCGAGTTTCTTCAACTCTAAACATAAGATGTTTGTAAACGGCTTCGTAAGTGATGTGCTTGACATTATCTAACACATAAAATCCGGCTAGCACGTCTTCCCATTGCCGTTATATTTGCTTACTCCAATCAATTAACTCGAAATGCTGAAGGCAAACAGCAAGCAAATGATGGACGATAGCAGTGCAATGGATACATCATGTTATTCACCCTTGTGTGCACATTATGCGCTCAGATATCACCGAATGGTAGAAAAACGCAACAGTTCTAACAGGAATCAATTACCAGCACTTAGGCAAATTGCCAAACAATGGATGACACTAAGATGTCGTAAAGATCCTGTACGATATTTGGAAGTGCTGAGAATACTTCAACCATCCACTTCATCAGCATACATTACCTCTCTTCCAGATTCATGAGTTTACCTTGGATGCACTACACTTCCCACGCATGACCAAAAAAACGAAGCAACAAGAACAGCTGGATGATTCGGGATCCAATTTCATTCAAGGGGTAAGTCTCATCGATATGCTGATATTGAATTCGTGACAAGGGCGAGTATGAGCTATAACGAGGCATACTTGCGTGTCCTCATTATTCCTTAAGGACATTTGAAACGAAAAGAATGACTCAAACGATATGAAAGAAGTAACACCTGAATAATGAGAACACCGTTCGTTTATTTTTTGAGTGGATTTCGAATCGATTTGAATTTGTGTAAACATTGGTATATTCTGAATAGAAAAGCTTTTTTCTTAGCAGCATCAATCACAGCGAAATTCAACTGATATTTTTGAAATTTTTTATATTATATTATGTGTTATAGTATATTATATTATTTAATATTATTTTAATTTACAATATGTTATGTTATTTTATATTATGTTATATTATTTTATATTATACTATATTATACAATATTATATTAAAAATCGTACACTTAATGAAAGCATTGCGATTAGAGCCTGTAGGTAGATGGTTGGTTGGTTGTAGTGGCAGCCCCCTTTTATCCAAAGGTAGCTCACTTAGGCCACGAGAGGCCCATTGTGATACCACAGAATATAAGGGCGGCACTAGAACCTGCGGGTTGACGAGAACCATCCAGATTCTCGAATAAAGCCGGCTATGCAGCCAATGTCCAAATCGGCTGCTTCCGTGAGGTTGTCTAGGAAGGGTGTGCCCAAGGTTTGCATGCGCTTCCTGGACAGCGCCGGACATTCACACAGAAAGTGTTTAATGGTTTCTTCCTCTTCCTCTGATCTGCAACTTCGGCAGAAATCATTGAAAGGGACACCCAGTCTTTCTGCGTGTCTGCCGATCAAACAGTGTCCCGTTAGTACGGAAACGACGGAACTCAGGGTGTCGCGGCTTATGTTGAGGAGCCGCTTGGTGCGTTTGGACCGCAGTGCGTGCCAAGTTTGCCTGGTTGTGCTACAGGTTTCTTCGAGCAGCCAGGCCCTATTCGCAGCCTCCACGTAGTGCTGCTTAAAACCTAGCTTTATGGAAGCTAGAGGTTGGCCGACTTCGGGGTTAAGTGTATATTCCTGAAGCTCGGTGCCAGCTCTCGCTAAGGCATCTGCTTCGCAGTTTCCAGGTATATCACTATGCCCCGGTACCCAACAAAGAATCACTTCACAGTGAAGCGACAACACGTTCAGTTGTGAGCGGCATTCCATCGCAATTTTAGATGAAGTATACACGCTGGATAATGATTGGATGGCAGCTTGACTGTCAGAAAAGATGTTTAAATTTCTTGTGGAAATTTTCTGACTTCTCAGCCAGTCAACTGCCTTATAAATCGCAATGACCTCTGCCTGAAAGACGCTGCAGTGGTCTGGTAATCGGAAGGATAGTTTCAGGCCTAGCTGTTCTGAGAACACGCCACAGCCAACTCTTCCCTCCATTTTTGATCCATCGGTGTAGATGTCGACCGATTCCTGTATCCCATCTCTTTCTGTGGTCCAGTCCTCCCTATTCGGGATGACTGTCCTGAAACCATGGTGAAAACAGGGAATCGGAGATGCAAGGTCCACTTTCCCTGACTTTGGCCCATCCCTCCGTAGTATTGTGGAGTGACCAAAGTTATCCTCATGCCATAGTCGCAGAGCTTTTAATCGAACAGCAGTGCACTTGGCCTGCTGTCTCGTAAGTAGCTCTGTCGGAAGCCAATTTAATAGCATAAATAATGCCTTTGTCGGGGTAGTCCGTAGAGCCCCGGTGATTGCAATAGCCGCACTCCTTCTGACCTTGTTCAGCAGGTAGGTAGGTAGATAGTGGTTAACGATTCACTGACATGTTTTTATGTTTAATATTCTGTGATGACGGAGAAAGTTAAAAACTTTTTGCAATTCTCGTCTAAGAGACTGTTCTTACATATTTTAAAAAAAAAACGATAAATTCGATAATTTAGTAACAGCGGCAACGAAGGAATAAATTGCTGAAATGATTTGACGTACCTAAATTCAACGTACCACTTATTAAAAAAGAGTTTAATATCGGAAACTTTTATTTTCATTCTTCATTTTGACTTCTAGAAATCCTCACTGGAAAAGCTTCTTGGCGGTCTTCCTGAATCCACGTCTACATATGTACGTACCGTCGAAAGATTCGTCACTGGTGGAACCAATGTCGTCTTTTCTGTAGTATGATCCCATCCAAGAGTCATCGTTCATATTTTTCTCTGCCGACAACTGTATAAACAGACAACTCACACTAGCCCTTCGCCAGACAATGTTTTCCTCGCCGGATGGGGTTATTTTCATCCATCAACGGTTCAAAGATCAAAGTGACATTTTTATTTATTTCCTGCCCATACGAGCGTATCTGTATCTCGCACTCAAAAGATGATGTGACGTGGATGAAAGAATTATTTGTTTCGTGTCCCATAAATTTCGATGCACTCTACTAATATCTGTTTGGTCTGGCGAACGGGTATGTGCTGCACACTTCGTCCTATTTGAATGGCATGTGTACATATGGGGAGCTGTAAAAATTGAAAAAATAACAACTCGAAAAAGACGAAATGGAAGCGCTCTTCAACGAGACCGTTTGAAATTGGCTAATTGTGCCATTTGTTCAAGACAAATCACTTCAGATTTAATTTACTGCGAGACGTCATATCTCATATGTGGTGCTTGTCGAATTTATGGCTGGGCTCACACAAGGCCGTAGCCAGAAAAATATTTCGGGGGGGGATGTGTGAGTTCATTTTTTTTTCAGCGTTGGGAGGTTGAAATCTTCAAAAGATACCGATTAGCTCCTGCACCTCGGCATGCCGGGTTTTTACCGACTAAAACCACCTCCGTCTCCTCCAAACCTCTGTCATTATCAGTCTGTGTTAATTTTACATAATAAAAATGTACATTCCAATGATATGAAATCATACGGTTTTACTTTTCTCTCATGCATATTTGCACTGGGGCAACTAACTCACACATTTGGCATCCATTCACATATTAAATAACAGTTAGGCTCTTATTCTCTTTAAAGTTTAGAAGCATAGTGTAATTTCGTTTGGATATTGTTATCACTTCAAAAAATATAACAAAATTTCAAATTCTACTTTAGCTTACATACTGGAAATGAAAGAGTAGTTTAAGTACAAATTGAACAATTTAAGAAATAAAATGTTTTCGACAATTTGTTTCATATAATTAAGAGTTTCTAGAATTTTCTTCGAAAACCAAAAAAAAACTAAATGCCACCTAAATCAACTCACCAACATAGCCAGCTCTTAATAAATGCATAAATAAAATTATGAGTAATAACAATAATAGTAATAACAATAACAAACAATAATCATATAACAGAAAAGTAGACATTTTATTCTTTATTGTTGTCTTTCACGTCAAGAAAATACCTTAAGAAATAATCGCATTCGCAACCAATAAAGATGGCATGATTGTTTTCAAGCAGTTTTAAAACAAGACTTGTGTTTTCTTCTCTGTCAAATCAAAATGATAATAAATTGACGTTAACAGTAAAATAATATTAGGTTTTGATCATGAGATTTTGTCGAGAAACAGAACGACCCCGTATGTAATTACAAACATAGACAATTTCTTCTCTCCAAAATATATTGGAAAGATTGCAAACGAAAACTGGTATGTACCTGTATTTTGTAACATTTTCAGGAGCAGCTTTTTTTTAATTTTTTGCATTGGCTGCTACTGAAAAATGTTCCTGAATTATTTTTCAATCTTTTCGTATGTATGCTGATATCCAGATGAGACGTTTTTTATTTCTGTCTAGTAAGTCCTAAGACGGTCCGAGAAAAGTCAATACTGCGAATTGTCATATAAGAAGCTGGGTTATTTTAATTTCATTTTCAACCAAATTAATATAAAATTAATGCAACTGTAGTCTTATAATATTTTAGACCAAAATTAAGTTAATTTTGTAAAATAAAAAGTATTACAAAAGAAAATTTAATCAAGCCTTTTTTCTGCGAATAAGTCTATAACTTCCTCGGTATTGATGTCGATTTGACGATTAATTGATATTAATGCCAACCCAGTTAATCTTTCCTCACCAGTCGAGTTTTGGAGATACGTTTTCAGACGTTTCAATGTCGAAAATGTTTTCTCAGGTGTCAGGTGTCGTAACTGGTAATGTCGCCAAAATTTTTAAAAGTTTGTGAATATTTGGAAACAGTTCGTTATTGCACTCTCCAAGGGCTTCAATTACACAAGTCGCATGATCTACTTCAGGCTGCTGTTGGCATTTTGTTTGCCAGAGCTCAAATTCAGATTTGATTGCATCGCATTCCAAAAATTTACTATAAATTTGGAAGAAAAAAATTTCGAAACTGTAATCCTTCTTACCGCATTCTGAGGGTATCAAAATAAGTAACGGTTTTAGTGTAGAATTATGATCTTCGAATCTTGATTTCAACTGTGCAATAAAATCATCTAACAGTGGAATCATAATAGTAATTTTAAAATATGTTTCTGGATCTAGTAAATTTACATTTGGTCTTTGTTGTTGTCGTAGCACGATTCGTGGAACTTTAATTTCTCCGTCTACAGTTTTAAGCACATTTTGAGCAGTTTGGAATCACTGAATTCAACTTTTTGGGTGGAAAATTGAAAGCAGTGCAGTGGAAAGAATTTATGAAGTTTGAATTAGAACCACTTTTGGATTTTCAATGCATAAATGATTAAACATCCTCGAGCTCAGTATTGGGACATATTTTTACCACTTATACCTTAATTACATCGCACCAAATTTTGGAAAATCATTAGATTTCGCGAAATTTTTCCTAAAATCCACGATTTTCCATACAAAAATCGAAACATAGTCGATCACAAATCCATTAGATTTCAAAAAAATCTACTTAAAATCTCTTGTTTGTGTGTGGCTATTAAGTAGTTAGATGTGTCGCTGGCATGTGGGAAATATCGTCGGTTTGTATACAGGAGCATCCGGTTCAATTCCCGGAAACTCTATTTGTTTGAATTGCCAAACAAAATCTAGACAAGGCGATGTAAACATTTGACAAAATTTTGAAATCTCAGTACCCTAAATCTTGCGATGTGATTGAACAGTATGACTACTTTTAATCATGGGAAAATTTCGGGGGGGGGGTCAAACCCTGGCTATCCCCCCCTGGCTACGGCCTTGGGCTCACATATGCATCGTCCAGATTGAATGCTGCTGAAATCGCTCATTGTTTTTCAAAGCTTAATTCTGTACTTATTCAGCTTTCAGTGTTGAAGCTCGCTACCTCGTTCTTGGTATGCAGAATCGTCAATCTAGACTAATTTTGGGATCCATACCGAGCCCTGTGATTTTAAATGCGGCTTGAATTCGTCCTCATGGTCAATTCCAGGCTCGTGAATACAGCGAAACCTGGTTTCAAGAAGGTAAAACATTATTGGAACTTACAAAATCAAAAGGTTTAAAGTTGGCTTGTCAAAAGCCACTGCATTGCACCTTTCTACTGAAAACGCAGGGTCCTTAAATGCAATTTTGCATGCGTGTACTACTCGTACATACTTGCATTGCGTGATTGGATGATCGCGGGGATATAATTTACGACGCAAGCACTACTGATCGGCAAGCACTTGACATGGGTTTTTCATGCCTATTCGATATCGATTTCGAATGATTTGTTTATCTTTGAGTTGAGCACGGATTCCCCACATGAAAGATATTTCCACGGGCCTTGACCGAAACTCTGTCGACCTCCAGCTGGTACCCTCAGGGGTACAACAAATGCAGAATGCACGAAAGCAACAACATGAGTCTAACCCTCCAGCTCTCCACTCATTTGGCACATGTTCGTGTCATAAAGCTAGAATTACACTTCGCCGTGATTTTATATAATAAATTGTTTTCTATACTTGCAATTACACGCTCAATAGCACAAAAGTCAGCAATCATCGTGCACATTGTTTGTAGAGTAAGTCCTTACAACTTGGAGCCATTCATCATTTCTCGGATTGTTTGTAGTGCGAAGAAATTTGTTTGAATTGCGGGAATATTTGGTTTCCGCCCGGCACTATCCACCGTCACATTTAACTGCGCGCTTAAGCGCCCCTTCGAAAGCACTCTTTTTATCACGCTGACCAAAAGCTACTTCGCCTTGTCTTCTCGCATGTTAACGCGAGGGCGCAGAATGGGAACTAGGCGAGAAATTTCCATGAGGCCACGCCATTAACATGAAATACACAATAACATAATAGCAAACGAAAACAATTTCCCGGCTGGAGATTGGCACCATCAAGACATGTTCTCATCGTGCTGTAGGAGCAACGAGGTCCAGAAATTGACCTCCTATCGTGAAATTTCCATAATTAGTTCTGGAGTAGCCCGAACCCAGAGTTGATTCCACCTGATGGGCGATAGCGAAAGAGATGTGAAAAACCGGAAGATACAAATATCTACAACTACGGCTCCTAACGAGTTCTAGTTTGGCTTGTCATAATATGAGATACGATTGGCTTGAATTCTTTCAGGTGCCACGAGCGCAGCATGGACAGCCTCATTATCTCGTGGCCATGAGGTGATTAAGGAAAACGAAAACAACATGACAAGATACATGGTGGAGTCATACATAATACGACATTGTTTCAGATTCGCTATGATTTAGCATTCATCGATTTGAAAGCTGTAAATTTCTTAGGGGCAATTAAATCTGCCCCAAATTACAATTGACAATGATGCTGTTGTCTGAGATCTCGCCCGGCCGAGTTACCAGAAATTTTTGAGACTTCTGGGTACACCTAGGTGTGAGTTCGAAATCGGATGTTTGTTTTAAAATGCAAAACAAACGGTTTGACTTTTCGTGATTCGCCTAGCCATTCAACGGTTTCGTGATAAAAAACTGGCTTCTAAGGAGAGAGAAAAAAATACAGGCCATTGAAAATTTCCGTCATATTGTATATTGTACTTAGCTTTCGCTAGAATGTAATCTTGAGAAGCGTTCAGCTTGATCTACGAGGAATTTCAGATATAAGACATTACAATCAACCAACCAACCAATTACCTTTGCTTCCATTTTCGGTCATTTTCGGTCATTTTCGGTGTGTATCATCCCCTTATCCATTATAAAAAGTTGTTATTCATTGTAATGTACGCACACTTTTTGCATTTCTAAAAACTATAATTTTTGTTTGAAAATATCTTTGGAGTTCTTGTTGTGTGCACTTTTTCATTAAAGTGAAAATACTGGTGTATTAAATTTAATGAAAATGTGACGGACTTATATTAAATCATATTATCGCATACGAAAGCAACGACTTTGAATGTGCCAAAAATAACTTCCCAACTGAATTTTACAAAATCTAATCATTGCTAAGACGCTTGGATTGACACCTCAACCTCCTCCGAGAGTTATCGTTCTAGAAAAAATATGAATTCTTTCTAAAACAACTTTTCAATTTCTTCTAAAATCTTAAAACGTAAAGAAAAGTGAGAAGTTCAAAGTTTTTCTTTATTTGCCTTCAAGTCAAAGGTCCAAGAATAATAACCGAATTGACCAATAGTGCCACAAAACTCGCAAATATTTACATTTCAACACTCTATGAGAGATTGAAAACCTGAAAAATATCTTCGAGTAAAAAAATCCTACCCTGAATTTTTCGAACAAAAGTTATTTATTCACCCTCTATAAAATGAATTCCCCAGCAACAACAACAAAATAATAAGTTATTAAACTTGACTTCCTAATTTTTCTGATTTAAAATTATGTTTAAATACAATAACATCAGGCAGAGTTATTAATGAAAACGTTTCTGTATTTTTCTTTCAAATCTAGTATTTCTCGTTTAATTCTTCTCCAATTTTATTTACATATATAAAACATATGAGGCTAATTACGTTCACAACACCTTTCCACGCATTTACGGCTCGTTATAGTGAGGAGCATTTGTATCGTCTGCTGTGAGTTTTTTGCTTCCGACAGATACTTGCAAGCTATTTTCTCTGCATGCATGTTCCGGACTAGCATCGCTTTTCAAATTAATTTGAAATGTTAATATGCTTACTTTATTCGAAATTCAGGGAACTGGAGAAGGGTGAGGATGCAACTTATGCAGTATCGATACTTTGCTTCAGGATTGAGTAGCTAATGTTCTCGAGCCGTGTTCCGTTCTAAAAATGGTTGAACAACATGTTTCGGGGCGAAATTGTCCAGTCTTCTGTTTTTTTTACAATAAAGTTTCATATAGTTTAGAAAAGTTTTTGGGTCCGAAGAAGTTCCATTGTCATGACGATTCTCTATCGAATTAAGGTTTTCAATCCAACCCTGTTTTGAGCTCGTTAGCTGTTGTGGTTCACAGGCCCATATTTTTTGGCGGTACTACGCTTTTCAGAATTAATCTCGCGAGCTTCGGGTCTTGAGACTTGCCTTCACAAAAAACCTGGTTGACCATAAGACTCTTGAATTGGCTTCCTATTGTTCTCTAAATGATTCTATTTGTCCAATTAATTCCTCATCGCTGTGGAGAGCTATCCACTTATGCGAGTATGTAGTGAGGGAGCGAAGAATAAGGAAAGAAGTTTTGATCCATAAGCAAAATGTTAGGTCATAATTTCCATATCCTCGTTACAGTTTGGTTCTGCCCTCACTCATGTGCTTGTATTGCTGGACAACTTGGTCCTATTCTCAAGAAGCGCTGGTCGAGGCCCGCTTCAACCCCTTCAACAGAGTACTCGGGCCTGGACTCCGTAAACCATTGCCCGCGTGCATGCTTCAATTGCCACCTGAATAGGTTATTGAGATCCGCTCTTTTTGCGGCGTCTTGCCAAGATGAAATGTTCCCGTCCAATGAGTTTTATGAAGATGTCTAAATTATTTTTAATTTGGGGTTGTGTCTTGTCTACAATTGTTCGTGAACTGTCAGAATTATTCATAAGTCATTTACATAGCCGCGTGAAGCCAATTTGAATGAGTGAAGAAGAATGGCATCGCGGCCCACGAAGATGATCCACGTTATTCAAGTGACTTGCCAGTTGCTTTGCACGGCGTAAAGTTGAGGCGATTGTTTGTATAATGACTCGAACTTCTGGGTAGAATCTTATCTGTTGCGACCGACGAGAATAAGTGCTGTGAACTATTTGCTATCTAGCCTTTCAGAACTTCTCAAGCACATATAATAAAGCAATTATATTGTAATCGGGGAATAGAACTAGCATCGACAAACTTAGGGTCAACTGAGTAGGGAAAGCCACCATACACAAAAAATCTGCATCTGATCAACTCAGACCATTCACACATGGCGTCTTAAGAAGAAAATCATGGAATCAATTTAGACCAATTGAACTTCTTTCTTCCCTTTTTTGCGAAAAACCGGTGAAATTGACTGAAAAAGTAAACACAGAAGTGAGATTAAATAAAACCATTTTAATAATAAAAATATTATATTTGATCATCACGCGGTTCGGCGGCAAATAATTGCACGTCCAGCATTTGGGTGCTGTATACTTACTAACTGACGCTCAAATGCAAGCGATTTTATTATCTGTTTTAAATTGCAGACAAAGTATATGTGAAAGTTTTTCTCATAGAAACTAAATATAAGCATTGCACGCAGGTACGATGTTTGAACAATTTACAACTGGTGAGTTAAATCTTCAGGCTTAGTATGTATTTTCCGTGACTTACAAATTTATTACTAGAGATTTCTCTCTCCACAAAACTGGCAAAATCAAACTTATCAACGTTCAGCTATCCACGCTTTTATCATCGAGCAACTGTGCCTTTGAACACATTTAAAGAAAAAGCTAGTGACGCAATTTAAGTAGAAGTTTTCAATATATATGTATGGTGTAATATTTAGTTTTTCTGTTGTATTATTTAATAAATGTATTATTGTATTATTTTGTTTGTTTATTTAAAAATATAAATATGTTTTGGTTTTCGAATTCGCTCACAATAAAACTACAAGTGCGTTCTATGGAAATTTTGGCATCCTTGGCGTTCAAAAGGCATACTAGCTATTTTCAACTCGATTAACTATGCTTTTAGTAGGTATCTAAGAACTTGTATCTACAAGAAGTTTTAATAAATTGCAAATATCCAACGTTTTGAAACTACAATCTGTACATATTTCCTTTGATTATCAAATTAGATATTTCCCTATTTAACAATGCCAAAAACTCGCTAAGATTTCCCCGAAACACCCGATTTTATTATTAATGTCAGGACCAACTCGGTGATCATCGCTTATATTCGAAGCTGGCTGTCAATTGCACATGATCCTTCCGTCAATAAACGTTAGCTCTATTTAGCTTTCAGAGCAGCGGATAAATGACGATACATCTAGTAGCCCAAGCACACATTCATAACCATTGTAGTGTTTCACTCCATGGTATAAAAACTACAGGAGGTAAACCCGAAAAAAAATCGTCATCCTATTTCGCTCGCACATCTGACTCACATTGCGTCACGTATTCACTGAAATTAGGGCTACCAAAGTGAAAAATCGGAGACGGCGCGTATGGCAGCCCTAAATATAACGACATTTCACATTTGAATTTGGCGTTGAAAAAACGCCACATATTAAAATTTAGCAAATTGTCAGGTAACAAAAACGAATGTTTACTGTAATCAATATTATAGCTTACGAAACAAACAAATTATCTCTAAAGAATATTCAAATGGCACATTATTTATATTTTTCTTCCAAAATGTGTCACTCCACCCAGCAGGAAAATCACATCTTGTATGCCGCAAAGTGTTGCTGAAATTCCGACTGGGCAAAATGTCATGATTGTCTGAATCACATGACGTCACCGCAGCTTCGGAAGAGACTACCTATTCGTCTTTATACCATGGTTTCACTCCATGTGTTCATCGCATAAATGCAAATTTGCAAGCAAACAATTTGCACTACATCGTATCTACTATCCACTACCATCTTCTATCTATTCGCCGACTGCATCGTATCTTAATCATCTAATCCACCAAACAATACATTATCCCGTTGGGAAAGCACTGAATATTTTTACTAGAACACACTGAGCAGCACAATGCAAAACTATTATTTATATCAAATTATGTAGTGCTTAATACGTTTGTATGCTGGTAACTGCTTTGGCCTTGTGTCCTCCATTGTCTCCAGTATATGACCCAGCGTAAAATGCAGGACTCGTACTTTTGAATAAGATAGAGCGTGCTCCAAACAGAATGCTTGTGGTCGAAATTAAATCTTGTTGCCAAAAATGTACCATAATTTTGCCTTATCAGCAAAGGAAATCGATTACTTGCATGAGAACTCATATTTATGCAGACGAGTTGTTTATTGTCGTTTGGAAGCCGGAAGACGTACTTCAAAAAAATTGTCCCCATTCCAGAAAAACTCCACGGCAGTTGCACGCAATCCCACAAAACATTTCCCGCTGGTTGTCAAAGCGGAATACATATGTATATATATTCACATTTTCCAAGGCTAGGATTTAAGAGCACAGTCACAGCACAACTACAAGCACACGGAGCAGCGAAAAAGGACCAAAGCCCTTCGTTATTTCGTTAATATGTCGACTGCCTTCAAGAGGACTCTCGTATACACGTTGTGATATATGGCTATGCAAATTTGGCCGGAACAGAGATACGGTTCGAAATAATCCACTCAGCAAGCAAGAGTGGATCCTTGCCATTTACATTCCGCCATAATAAAAACAGACATGAATTAAATCGTCTAGATTTAATGCACAGGACTTGAATGCAACAACGAAAATTTGCCAGCATAACATACGAGTGAAGACTACTATAACTGCTGAGACTAAGAAGTTTTTCTTCCAAGGATTTAGTGTCGTTGGCTTCTTTAAAGTTGGCACGAAACGTAAAGTAATGTAGCGGAAGTTATTTTCTTAGTCTTTTCTTTAATTGTTTCGAGTGTATTTTGCAGTTAAGACTGGGATAATTCAAATTTGCTTGGGAGCAATTTAAAGAACAAATTCGAGCAATTGTTGATGATTTTGGTGATCGAGTGGAAGTTGTTTCCTGCTCAATAGTAACTAATATGGAGAGAATGGTTTTATTCCCCTTCCAAAAATCAATGTAATTAGAACATCATCTACTATCAGTTATTTCATTAAATTGATTGACCATGTTTTTTTGGTAATACTCTTCATCGTAGATTTAGGTGGGTCATCAATCTAATAAAGGCGACATTTTTCAAAATTTCACAGTTTACAAAACAATTGGTATTAATTCATTTGCTTGTTTCGGAGGTCAATTAAGAATCGCTGAAATAGCAGCTAGTTATATCCTTCCATCATTCATAACTGCGCGTTAATTTATTTAGAACACTTGCTTCATATCTTAGGGAATTGCTTCGCGTGCACCAATATAAATTTAATTATACCTGTCTTCATTATTGTCAACAAGGTCACGTTCAATGTTTCAAATTAAACGACGCTCATTTCACGTTGCCGTTGGTATGACGATGAAATATTTATGAGCCTTCATCTATCACAACAATGACTATCGCCTAGCATTACGACCATCATTGCGGTAAAAAAGCCTTTCCCTTTCATATAAAATCGTATTCCTGATTAATATATGATTGACGCTGACGGGTTCCTACATCCCGCTGGAGGTCTGAGTTACCTAGTCATGGGGACATGGGACAGCACTAATAATATTATTCAATGGCAATTTCACGATTGACTTGGGCTCATTGTTCGTAAACATCACAAGGCAATTTCAAAGCGCCCGAGCCTGCAGCGACTCGATGAACGGGTAAGGACTAAGTTTCCAGCGTCTGGTAGCGTCTAGTACTATCAGTTATGAATTTCATGAATACTTGATGACAGTATACCAAGATGACTTTCATTCCGGCATGATACAATGACTCTGTTCACTTGCTGAAAATACTTTCGACTCGTGCGAACTTCTAAGCATGTGCTCGTACGTAACTACTTCGCAAAATGAATTGTTTTGCACTTTAGTGTCTCAATATGGGTCATATCCTTTTGCAAAAAAAATGATACCAGCTTCATTAATTGCTTTGTCAACAGCAATTTAGCCAGATGGCTATTCGTCGAAGGGATTTCTGTTCTGGTCCACGTTTGGGGTGCAGGCACTTCGAGACAAACGTCCACCGTAACGACGAAAACTTTCCATTACGCATTGGGAACTATTTAAATCAAATGGATGAGCATGAAATTTACTTAAAGATAAAGAAGTTTTTGCAAAAGATTCAGTCTTTCCAAAGTCCACTCGCGGTCTCCTACAGACTTAAATGCGTTCAAGATTGTGATTAATGTGGCTAAAAGTCTTAATAACTTCGAGCTAAACTCTAAGCGCATTATAAGTCGGGAGGTTAACGCTCTGCCTTGAATGAATAAATCCGCGTCTCTTTCAACATTGTATGACATTCCTATTACAATCCACGACTTCATTCCGTATGTGGCATATTTATTTAGTGGATGAATGAAAATACCTTTTATTGCCAGCTAACAATAAAGAAATTGCGCTGACCCATGTGAACGTTTCTAGCGGCAGCTTAAGTGGAAATGAGTCTCATAACAAAAGACATTCGACGTGGAAGCTATCAATCAAAGCCCGAAAAGAAACGAACCAACGTACCAGCTACGGAGACAAGATATGTTAGTCTCCATTATTGATGAAGGCAATAATGGAAATTAATTGAAAAGTAGATTCAAGTTTGGTTAGCAAGTACCACTCATCCACTACTGTGCATCGGCCGCAGCAACATTCTATCAACTTTCGGTACCTTATGAGGCCCATCAGCAGTATGCTGCCAAAGAATCACTTCTAATGTCATTTTATAGATTTCAATTGATATTTGTCTAGCGGCAGGAGACTAGGAGTAAGCGCATGGCCACGAACAAGGGAAGGAGAGTGATCGCCAACGCTGTTGATCGGTATCCATCATCCAAAAGTTTTGTCTACTAAGAAGTTTAGGTAACTGATCTCGTGTCGATCATGAGCAGTCTCACCAGGGGCAAGATCGTAATCTGTCTTTTTTGGCACGATACCTCTACAAATACATGATTTCTAACAATCTCAGTTCGCCGCAGCTCTAAGAAATTATCACAGTGATTTTTTATATAAAAATGTCACTGGCTTTGGACGATTCCACAGATGAAATAGCCTTCGGGTAACTCCATTAAACTGAACACAGGAAATGCATATTTGCAACTGTTAGCTCATGTAAACCAAAGAAGGCTTTATATTTTAAAACCCCTAAAATATTATATTGGTTTTTGCGGCTTGTGGTCAGGATTTTGTCTTTACGTCTTCAAATCGAAATTTGCTGGTTCAAAACGGAACCCACTTGCCTTAGGCACTTTCATCTAGATGTTAATCAAGCTTTTTATTTGTAACTTCATTCAACAAGATTCACGACACCGATCGATACTTAAAACGATACTAGCAACCAATGTATTCTACATTGCTAGGTTATCAGACTAAGCTTAGAATGGTGTAATAAGTAATTGTATTTTAGTCGAGCAAATGCTCGATTCATACACAAAAACCTTTTGTGTAGGCCAAATCAGATGAAGGATTTTACCGCAAAATTCTTTACGAGTTCATTTGAAAAGATTCAATCAAAGACTGTTATTATTCAATAACGAAAATCTTTTTCGATTATCCAACTTTGCATACTGTCAATCTCTCATCCGTCGGAGCGAATATCTAAGTCAAATATAACCAACACGAAATAGATGTATCAACTGTCAATTGTCGTCCGACACATTGTGTATTGCAATATGCGATTGAATACGTGCCCATGATCTTCATTGAGCATATGTAGGAATATTAGTCTTAAATCAATAACTTAGAGGCATCATTGGAAAATCTTATGAAGTAAAGCAAATTGTAGCGAAATTTCACTAATGTCGATGGTATCAAATGATTTGAATCCATGGGAGTAACTTTTGGTGAAGTTTAAGAAAAACTGTAAGCCAGAATATACTTCGAGCAATCTGAGCTTCGAAACATGTACCTGGTTTGTTAGGTTTCCAACTGATTGTATCCACAAATTCTACGATCATATTTTCTTCCGAAATTCCAAAAACAATCACCCAACACTTTGAAATATCGACCTTAAACTTTCCACAAAACGCTCAATTTTATTATAAGACTTCTCCTAAAAGCTACCAACTTGGCAACCCGGCAAAAAGGCAAAAAGTTAAGTTTATCATTTGTTTATGGTCAAGTTGCCAGTCTACGTGGAGATGTTACAATCCTTTCAACAATGTCTCGTTTGAACTAGTGACGCAATCTGCACCTTTTTTTGCTGCAATTGAGCTTCCATATGACATCCTTTTAAAACTTGAAAACATCAAAAAGTTTAAGTGTCCATATCTTTAAATAAATTATAGAAAGTTGTCCTGCGAGTAATAAAACAGAAATAAATTGGCACACAAGTCACTTCAGTGAAACATTTTAGTTCAGCAAAAGATACTTTTATATCAGATAAGGACATCTCGAACTTTGAATAGCATATGTGGGCAGTTTTGCGGTGCCTGCCAGAAAAGTTTGCAGATGGGC
This sequence comes from Oxycera nigricornis, assembly GCA_963942545.1. Lineage (NCBI taxonomy): Eukaryota > Metazoa > Arthropoda > Insecta > Diptera > Stratiomyidae > Oxycera > Oxycera nigricornis. Next base: position 413,319 of record OZ012662.1, on the reverse strand, counting down.
AACAAAGGTCAACTGAGAATTGTAAAAGCAGGAACAAAATGCTTTTCGAATGAATAACTAACAATATGCTGAATTATATCAGTGATTACTTGATCAAATAGCAGGAATGATATTTGAATTAAGGCCATTTTCGCTTTCGAGAGTTGTAAGTGCGCAAACAATGGTTTTTGTAGAAATTTATCAGTATTTAATGTTACACGTATGTAAACAAAAATCACACTATTTGGAAAAACTGGATGGGGCGATAAATTGTTTAAATCAAGGAATGGAGTTGCAGTGTTTTTATATTGCCAGTAGAAATACCTGATACCTGTTTGATAAAAGATTCAAACCTCTTTCCAAATGTAAGACAGCAACTGAGAACTCTTCATTTCCTGCTTTGCTTGTCAACCTTCATGCTCGATCAGTATTTGGGATAACAATACACTATCCTTGATTTTCCGTCAACACACGTTTTACAATCAATTATTAAAATCATCCACCGATTCACCGAAAACTTTTGAATCCTATTCTTTCGGTTTGAAATGTCCTTAATTCTCCGAATTATCTGTCATTTTAATTGGTTTTCCATAAGATCCGGTTTTCATATCATTGACCACCTTTGCGACGAACGGCGCATTACTCTTCCCATTCGTCCACGAACATATTTCTGTCGTTATCGTAGGGCAGGACTTTTGACTGCCTACTGTGCAAGGCATGATTTTTCTATCTGCCAGAGAGTCTATCGTGGTATTCAATAATAATAACATGCCAAAAAAATATTAAATGCTACTTTATCGTGCGGCTTATGTACCTCGAAGAAGATGATCAAGGAACAGTCGTGGGACAAAAAATCGTTGACAAAAGTGGGTGGGTAAGATATGAACGACTTGCGTTTTAAACGATATATACAAATGTTACTGCCGAAGACATCAAATTTACATTCGATTCAATGAACAAAATCAAGTTAGTCAAGTTAGAAAAATCAAACTTTAGTTTGAATGTACCTTATTTCGTTTAATTTTTTCTGAAATATATTAACACGTGTCATCACGAAAGGGATTATCTTTTGGGGGGGTTTGATTTGCGATGTTTTGCGCCGAAGTAACAGCGATGAGACGATAACTTTGCAGGATATCTTTCGCTGACTCTTTATTTCTGGTGGAGTTTTTCTTTCATAGCTGATTGATTCGCAACGGGCTAATGCGTGGTACTCTCTTGGCTATGTGCTCTGCGCGTCCTTCCCTAAGGCCATTACTGCCAGCAGGTTTCAACGAAAACAGGCTGGATGAGACGCACGAGCAAGATTTATTAGCTGTAGCTAAATCAATCACTTTGTCAATAGGTTTTTCTTTTTGGTTAGGAGCTTTATTTCTAAACGAACTGTAAACACGTGCATAGTCGGGGTTTCTTGTTATCGTCAAATTAAGTAGCGCCCAACCTACAGAAATCAATTTTCGATTAGCGCCTATTTCATATAATTTCACTTAAGAAACCAGCCCCCGAGCTCTAAGGTTTGATTCTTACTGCCAATTGATCCGATCGCTTTTGAGCTGCTTACACAACAGCCACCTGGCATTCTTACATGTATTGCATGCAACGAATCATCATTGTAGTTATCCGGAGAACATGCCCGTACCTATAATTTAGCTCAAACAATTGTCGGTAAAATTGCTTGTAAATGTAAACCATAAATTTCTGGTTTTGCAATTGAAAACCTGAAAACCGATAGCACGCTGTCGCGCTGAAAGGAACTCGCAGCAATGAACTGTTTTACAAAACAATCTTCGTCTCTCAGGTTGACAATTTTTCTTTCCTCTGGCTTTTCTTGCGTTTTTCAATGGCGCAAACCCAAACATTGAAAAGGATTACTTGGCTCTAATCGTAGGTATGTTTTGTGGATTAAAAAACAGGGCATTTGTCGTAGGATGTTGTCACTTAACAACGACCTCACATTTCAAAGACCATTTTAACAAAAGGACAAATATCTTCTCGTACCTTTGTCGCTATAGAGCAGGAATAGCCGCATCGGGACGTTCTGTGCGACAATCTTATATCATGTTCCTCGGAAACGAACCCAATCTCGATCTGGATTCGGATCCCTTCTTTCGAGATAATTACCAAGGATATCAGATATCAAAGCAGAATTTCTTAGCCGAGAACCTTCCGAATATAATTATATATTTCTTGAAATGACAACAACACCGCCAAGAAAGTTACAAGTTGTAAGCTGGAAGAAGCTCTCTATCAAATTATATGGGCATCGAAGGAAAATATGCTTCAGCCGTTCTATTATACTACTGTCGACAACTTTATTGCGTTTATCTTTCCAAGGAGACCTACGTGCGCAATTGAATAAAGAAAAGTAAAGATGGGAAAGCACTTCTCTCGGTTCTCCGACGAATCTCAAGCTCGACCCGAGAACAATTTCAGTCGTTTTCGTCGCGTCCTTGGTCTGCTATCCTTCATCAAGGCGACTTCGAAGGATATGGATGATAAGTTCGCATATGAACTCATGAACTAAGATTTTTTATGATTTGTCACGATGGAAAGAAACACTTGATTGATTATGTTGTTTGGAATGCGTGACGCAGCCAATAGCAATCGTACACTTAAACACCGTTTATATTTATGGTTGCGTTTGCTACCAATTAATGCAAGTTTAATAAGAATCAGTCAAATCTGCGTCAATCATCATAGGCTTTTGAAGTGAATTCGAAAGTAAAATTGTTCGGCATCCATATGTGCTTTCTAGACTGAAGCATCCTCTCAGACAAATATTTAGATTTCCGTGAAGTATGTTCGAATAATGAAGCTCTTGTGAAATAGAAATCAAAAGAATAAAAAATGGCTTCAGTCAAGGACGAGTCTATGCTGCAAGTTTTATCAAACAATGCAACCAAGATAAGTAGGAAGGGATAGTTACCCGAGATTCAGCTTCATTTTCGCATTTATCTCTCCAACTCACTATCTTCGTCATTTTCATCATCATCCCATCCCGTAGATCTCGTATTTTTGCGGTTGTGTACTGAATTTGAATACCGACTGACATCATCGCTACGTTCAAGAATTTCTTCACTTAGGTTAAGTGGTGGAAATTTGTTCCGGAAAATTCTTAAGAAAATTTACAGGTTCTTGATTGCATTAGAATTTCGCGAGACGGAACACTTCAATCGCGAAATATGAGAATACAGCTTGAGAAGAATGATTCTTTATTATTTTAGAAGGTCATGCAAGAATTATACGGTGACAAGGGCGGTTGTTGTACCTCGGTATTTAGTTGCTTTCCGAATGACATTTCTTGAGATTTCAGTACGACAACGTACACACTGCCGCTTAAAAGAAGCCAAAGTTTTGTGCAGGTATCTAGTCTACATTTTTTCAGGAAACAGTAGAAAGAAAGTCACAAAATTCTTTTTGTTGCCTATTTCAAAAGGAACATTGAGTAACTGCTACAAGCTATTTTTGGATATTTGTTGTAGCCAGTGCTACAGGCAGTGATTTAAAATCAGCTTATATCCCTTCTATGAAGCCTTAAAATTTGAATTCAATTTGAGTAATTGACACTAGGTTATGCCAAGAATAGCATTTGCTCAAGTTGTGTGCCATCACTGGCCATGGGATCTTAAGTTTTGGATTTCTTTCGATTGTGGCAATAGGTGGTGCGAAAACAATTTTAATTGCCCGTCAGTCGTGACTGAGCTGCCCCAAACATTAATCGAACCTCTGATGAGAGTTCATTCAAAATACTGTTGCGGACCGAAGCCAATCATGCCTCATGCAACAGCGAATGCTGTAGGGTACCCTGTCCTTCCCACGTACGCTTCTCATTCGTCGTTTAGAACAGGTGTTGCCTTGTTCGTCTACCGATAGTCAGTCTACGCTCATGTACGTGCAAACATTGCGTTGCTGCACCCAATTCCATCAAATACAATCACATCCGATTCAAATGAAGGTACCTCTCCCGTAAGCTCTCACCAAATATGATAAATGTATATCAGACATTTTTTTCCCGCCTGCGAACAACAAGTGATTGTTAGAATTGATGATTTGTTAGTGTTTCCAGACATATTTCTATTTTTCTAGGCACTTAAGTAACGATCCTACTTACGCTGAATCGAAAAGTTTCGTTCTTGGCGGCCGAGACAAAAGCTAAAGACGATCCAAGCATCAGCTCAATAATGTTGGGAGGTGTGAAAAAACGTCTGCACAAGCAGTAAAAAAACCTCAATCAATCAACAGAAACAAATTAACGAGTAACATCATTTTCTCTGTTTAGTTGAAGGATCGTAAGATCAAAATGACATGCAAGAAATTTCCAATAGAACAAACAGCAGGAGTTTTCCTACTGTCAAGTGACATAATGGGAAGCTGTAATTAGTTATTTGAATTGATTGCTTGTTTGTTACACACAATGGTCGCCCAGTATAAAAACAACAAAATAAATTAAGTTTGGCTCATTTGAATGAAGCCATATTGTACCCTTGACCCTCGTTTGAAGACATTCTGAGCGTTTCGTCGCGTCGTCTTGAAATTTATTATATGGCTAATAATGCAAATAATTAATCGAGGAATTTCATTCGCAGGCAAAGAAATTAAAGCACAATGATGTTAGTAGGTACTATTCGCGGATACTCTGTGATGAGGGACTTTATCGTGCATAACTAGATTGTATGTAAATCAGTTGCCAATGGAACGTGATCTTTGTCGTAGCAATAGCTCTGCGAATTACTTCATACACCACGAATAGTATTGATCCCTGCAGAAACATGTTTTTGTATCGATTAATTGTTAACGATTATATCGTTTGCATATTTAAGTAATTTTGGCTTAAAAGTCAATATCACAAAACGGCATTTCAATATCGGCGACTGACATCATTTGATCTTAATAAACCAAACTTTAGTGTCAACTTTGCAAGAAAATATTATATTCCGCAAAAACGTGAAGCGTCTTTTCGTTCATAATTTAATGGACTGTAATTCCACTATGACCTGCACACCAGAATTTTCGAGGTAACTTGCAGGAGCTGATTGGTGTCTTTTGAAGATTTTCACATTCCATCGTAGAAAGAAAAACTTCTAAGAGAAACAATAAAATGACAGTGTGAATTGATGAACAAAATTTGGCAAGTGATTTGAAATGTCATTAGCTCAATAAATACGGAATTTATGGTAATCGTCGTCTAAATCGCGAAAAACAAATCACTATTTCTTTAGACGATCGAATCTTTCATCATTTATACTAAGGTAACTGTTAATTATTAAAATGTTTGTATTTTATTAGCCTTCAATTCGGAAATCTATTGGACATGGCGGATCAACTTAAATAGATTTTAGTCGCATAATTTTCTCACTGTCAACAATAAAAACGCGCAGGTAGTTTGGAATCAATTCACAGAATTAAAAAAAACTAATTTTTCTAAATCTGTAAATTGTGAATAGGTTGTTCTAATGCCATCTCATTGATTTTTTCTCAGCCAAATTCATTTTCAAGCAAAAACAGCAGTCGCAGTTAAGATATTCAGTGCTGTCATTATGAGGCTCAATCTCGCACAACGTAGCATGATAGCGCAAACAAGCATTGCGCTAACTTTACTGTATTCCATCCATGGTAAGCAAGATGCATTTGTCCAATATCAGCATTTTGGTGTTTGCGCCAACACGCTCGTTATTTGACGAGTTCTCCCCACAAACAAAATCGAGAAGCTGCAATATTAAATAGGTATAGTTTCCACTTGACGAATAGCACATCTAGATGTAACGGCAGGATTTCAATATCTAGATTGAAGTGAGTTGCTTGAATTGGCCTCCAAGTGTAAAGACACCTTGCTTTCGTCAAGAAAACTTGTGTTCGTTCTGGTACATTGTGCACACATAATGCTAGGTAGCCTGATTCGTACAGTCTCATAACACTCATCGTCTGAGTCTTACTCGTCGTTGGATTAACAATAATTAATCTTTTCGTTTGCTAGTTAATCAACAGGTTGTTCTGATCCAACACCAATTTGTATCCCGCGTTTGACTAAAAAGGTATTAATTTGTGAAGAACAACGAGCCATCGCCTAGCTACAAAACGATAGTCGGAAACCTGTTGGGCTGCTCGATTCGTCGTGGTCTCCCGCGCTTCAAAAGATCTTTTGTAGAATTGAAGATACAAAATACACGTATGTGTGATTCAAAGTAGGATGCGCGATGGGAAAATAACGCTGACACAGCCTGAAAATTTCTTTCCAACCATCTCGTGTGAGTGTGTTTCGGATCGCGTCAGCATTCAGCCGCGCAGGCGTTGTCCGAAAAACATAATTTCAACAGCTGCAATTGAAAAATGATAGAGTTAAATTTCTTTTCGACTTGTGGTCGACACAAGCACAGCTTGACGCCAAACAGGATGCCTGGGGAGCGAGGCTCGTTTTAAAGTAGGCAAATCGGTAGCGTGGAGGTGCCTACCGCAGATACTTCCAAATGAATTGCATATTTCTCATGTGTTCCCGTCAAGTTGGGAGTATCGCTAGAGAGGATAGAAGCCAGCCGAATTCCAGTATTGATATTAATAAATTTAATTAAAAATCGGATGCAACAACGTTGCCACGCAAAACAATTTGTAGCCTTTGAAGAGGTCGTTGGGCGTTGCATAGATATCAATCTTTTCAACTGCAAACACATACATCCATTGGTTGGCCATGAAACACTTGGTAATTGTTGAACGAATTCAAATTTCAGATGAAAATGCCATAAAATTCAATTGTCGAATTTGCAGCAGTACTTTTGCTGCCGAAGTTCTATGTTTTGCAAAGGTTCTAATGTGAATGTTAAAAGCGGACATTTCGACCATGGCAGTACAGTTCTGGATCACCGTCCCGTCCAGACAGCAAAAATTTGACTTGGGGACAGACGCCCAAACGACGTGAGAGTATTATGCTGTCATTGGAGTTTCAGCTTGCAGGAACTGTGCGTCCTGAAATATTGATGCAAATGGAATGGCTGCCTCGTCACAAATATCTTCGCGTTATCAAAACAACTGCATAAGTCAGTCGCTACTTATATTGCTAACTTCCGCGTGTCATCCTATTTTCCGAACTTAATTTCAATGTTGAACATACATATTTACTGATTTTTAGAAGTTATCAAGAAGAGCAGGCGACTTCTACATGCACGTTAAAGTGAGATACTGTACCCAGTACTTTTCCGTCTCAGCAACCATGGGCAAGAAAATAATAGCCACTCTAGTCAAGCTCCCCAAATCCCTGCCTTTGTCTATTCACAATTTTGCAGAAGGAATCGTTTCATTCTGCTGCTATGTTATTTTCTATGCGAAAACTAATCCTTCCTAGTCTCTAGCATCATTATGAATGCAACACCTGCATGAAAGGATCCGAGATAGTACAAAGCGCGACCTACTATAAAAACGTCATAGAGAAGTAGCTCAGTAGCTATGACAACGATGACGCCCTTAGGAACGACTCGGCGTTAGTCTTTTCGTGTTACAGTCAGGACGAGGTGCGAGACCCCGTTCGTTAAGCACGTGGAGCTCATGGTAACGGGATGTTCATTCACTTTGTCAGGACATAGATAGTTTTTACTGAATGCTTTCTCGCTTTCAGGTGAGATGATTCTCAATGTTCTTCCCATTATCTGTTTTTTTACAAAACGTATCACATGGGTGATGAGATGTAGCATAAGGGTTGCTTCGTTTTTCAATTGCTTTCGCACTACGAATATTTTGCAGTTTAGGATGTAGTCTTCACATAGTCTCTTGCTCAATCACTTCAATAACTGATTGATTAAAAAATGAATCAAATTTATGTGTTGTTGGTTTTTTATTAATTATTTATGTTTCTTGCTTGTTGAGCGAACAAGAAGGCATCGATACCCTTAGCATCGATGTCCCTTACATATGCAGAATAGTAAATAAAATAGATGTATACTTGTATCTGCCACTGCATTCTGAAGAGAAACAGCTCTCTTTGCAACCTTGCTACCTTGTACCAGTGATACCTTGTAGCAGTGCACTTATCACTCTGTCCGTATAAGCATACCCAGTTAGTTTACCTGACGGTCGATATGCTAACGAACGAGGTGCACAGGTGAATAGCTCAGTTGATCATTTGACTTATTAAAATAAAAGGATGAAGTTTATTCTGTCGTATCTCTACATGAGTATTTTTAACAAGGGCTTTCGGAAGCTGAGCAAAATTTCCGTTAGCAGTACCACTGGCTGGGCTGATACTAGATTTTTTTAGAGTGCAGAGTGAAAAGAAACTATTGCTAGGCACTTCAAGTTTCAATACCCATAATATGGTCGAAAATAAAATCGAACTGCTTTGAAACGTCTTGTAGTCGAAGCTTTTATCTTGATGTGATTGAGGCAGTATTGCAGTGTGACGACTAAAAAAATTCTATTATTTTGTTCAATATAATAATATTGAAAGTAAAATATATTGAGTGTAAACCGTGAAAATTTTAGACCGAAATCCAAACTATTCAAAAAGTTATAGCAAGAGAACGAGTCAAGAATTCCTTCGAGAGTCCCGCCTACGAAAAATCTGGACCCCATAGCATCCCACTGACTAAGACTCCACTTGATCGTACAATAAAATTCGTTTTGGTGTCAACAAACATAACAACTCCAGCCTTGGTAGAAAGTTATACCTAAGCTAGAATTACATGCTGCTCTAGTTTGGGTCTTTTCGTGCCGTCGAATGTTCTCGCATGTGGTCGCTGTGCAAAAAGAATTTCCTTGCGGTTGGCACAAACTTTCAGCAGATAATCCACTCAAATTTCCATTTAATTGCAGCTGCAGGCAAGTTTCACGGTGCACCATTAGTGGGACACGACGATGTCTCATCAATTACAGAAACCAGCCAATGATTACTTGTGCAACTTGCATTTCTTTCTCGTTTCCTTAATATGCTTTATTCCCTTGATATCCGTCTTAACTCTTGTGTTAACACCAACCGACTGAACGTTGCCAAAAATAATAATCAAAACGTTCGCAGTGCATTTCCCTGAAACAGTAAATACCTCCATGGCATTTGCTTACAGGCCAATGTCCAGCTATGGAGGCTGTGTACCTGAATGCAATCACACAATTGTTATTTTGCATAATATTACGCACATTAATATCGTTCGTAGTGGTCACGTTGCATAAGTGCCCAGCATGATCCAACTTACCTTATGTGTGGCTACAAATAGTTTCCTGTAGTTTGAAACATGTTGAACGAGCCCATGCTACAATGGTAGACAAAAGGCTTGACGGCTAGGTGAATAACACGATAAATTTTGTGTGGGCAAATTGCACACCTTCTGTAAATTGCAACGATAGGAATGTTATCAACTGAGTTCGATCCAATTCCTCGACATTATTCGTATACGTCGTGGAGTGCAAAGTGCGACCGCATCTATGGTAAATTGTTCACACCTGATTGCCCAGCCATCTTTCGGATTCAGATTGCCTCGGAGGTGGGACTCTATGTTGATGGTGTATCCGACTGTGGCCCTTCGTTATGCATTCAACACGGTGAATGATGCTATGTTGCAGCTCGTCTTAAGATTAGTTTCATGTCTCTTCATGAACTGGAACGCCAAATGGTTCATAATCGTACCAATTAGTATCTATCGTTGAATTTGAATTATCGTCCTGATCTTGTAAAGCTTCCTTTAATGCATTGCATCGCCAATGATTCTCCAATGCATTTGCTATAAAAATTCAAGCGTTTGTATGGGCAGACTTGGATGCCACATTTGATATCTATTATTTCAAGTTGAGAAAGTACGTACCTCATTACAATCTAATTTTCATTACCAACAGGCAGGCCAAATGAAAAAAAAATATTTTCGAATGCACTTCTTTTCTGCTAAGATTTTCAACATAAAAATCAATGAACTTTTTGTTGCGTACCAAATTTTAGAAATTACTTCTATATAGGAATAAAAATATTCCATGCTTCGGTTTTTATATTAATTACATGCATGTTGCTTTACCTAGTCTATAAGAATAGTTGAAGATCAGAAAATAAAAGTTAGAGTGACTTTAGCAAGCAATTTCAGAGGAACACGTTCTGGGTTGTTCGAAACACAGCACAGCTCCTAACTTTCATTCGCTAAGATACTAGTTCAGTTCAAATTTAGTATCGTACTAGTTATCAGCTCCGTTTTATGAACAAAATGGTGAAATGTTAGACGAAATTCATCTCTTCCAAAATATTTTTTCCGGCGACGTACAACAGATTTCGCGAATTCGTCGCTGAATTACATAAACGGTGGATGTCGTAAAAGCCAAACAGATTACACGATAGAATTTTATCACTTGGTCTGATGCATTTGAAACCGAAACTGATTCTGATTTCACACTGTTCTGTTATGCAACTGCTGTTGTTTCCTCTTAATGCGGCTGTTGCATGCTTCACGCAGCTTATACTGTCACAGGCTTTCTATGGCACCGCCGACACATGCATGGATTCGATAACAATCTGCATAGCTCCTTGCATAATCGCAAGATGGAAAAGCAAAGAAGCAGATAGATCGCAATGTCGGGCAGTTGAGCTGCTTTTCTATTTCATCGCCCAGTTGCCGGTGCTCAAGTCCCCAGAGCAAATTTTCAGAAAATTGCATCCTTTAAGCAGTCTGCGTTGAAAACAAGGTATCAAATACTCTCCCGAGAAAAACTTCTTCCTACGAAGACACCAAGAATTACAGAAAATTCACTGAATCTTCATTTGAATTGTTTTTGGTCTCTTCGCGCAGATCTCTTGTAAAACTGTTTGATCGTGTGCTCATTTCTTACACATACTGTGTGGATTTGACTTTCTTTCCAAGGTAGCTAAAATTTACCTAGATAGTCTATCAAAGCGGTATCACGACTTCCTGCTAAGCGCCTCCATTATATCGAAAAAATGAAAGAAGTAATATGTAATGCAAGTAAAAATGTTGTTGAAGAGAATAAACCGAACGTGTCCAGCCTAATATTTGCCATAACAGAAGATGAATCCCTTTTTTTCAGTTATTTAGAAGCTCAATATGCAATTGATTGATATGCCAAACTGCGAAAATCCACTCATTCGATGCTGCAGTACTAAATCATTTGAGTTTATTCGATGGCCTACAGCCGTAGTATCAAATATGTGCTAAAATCCAAAATAGTAGCTCTCTAAACATGACTCTATCTTTAAGCACTATAGTAAAAATGTCCGTTGCTTCTTGTTTCCGTATAACCCATTCTCGTTCATAGCGTAGCCTATGCTGGCCAATTAATTGATAAGTCTGGTCAAATATTCCTCATGTTCCTTTAATTTGTGAAAATAGCAAATTACATATGCGACACCAAATTCCAACGATAAAAAACAAACATCTGCATTTAATTTGCAAGATGCAGAAATTTCATACGCAAGTAAAACTAACACCGCCTGGAAAACATTGCACTCTTTTCTAGAAAATACTAAAAAGCCAGACGCGGTGTCAGCAGTTACGACATTATAAAGTTACCAAATGAAATAGCTTCGAGTCAGTTGTCGCGTATTAGTCAGAAACACTGTATCTACGATTGTAAAAGAGGTCTCGCAAAAATAAAATATTTTATCAGAAATCTACCGTGTGTTTTGTTCAATTGTTGATGTGAACTTTATTTTTTTCGTCCACATTATCTCGGTATGGGAAAGAATCGCTCCTCTTGCCTAGACCATAACTCATTCACGGTCAAACAAGATCTATTTGCAGATTGCCTCATTCCTGCATTAATCTCCTTTCGAGCCTCAAAATGACGAAGCACTCATCCTTGTCATATTGAAGGTCGCCCTCGGGTCGATGACAACAATTAACATTATATGATTATCTGCACAAAACAACAGCTTTCTGAGTGACTCCGGCCTGAATAAAATATTTAAATTGGACTTTTGCATTCATGGCGGGAAATGGTTCAGGTTCAGCGACAAGACTCCTCGCAGCAAAGAAGTGTCCACATAAAACCATGGTTTGTAGTTAAAGGCAATGAATGCGTTCCTGGTTCCAACCAGCGGAAAGGTCAAGTAATTTGCATACTAAAGCAATTCGGCAAAGGAAATGCAAAAGTGCCTTTCATATATAATAGCGTGTGCATAAGATCTGATGGATTTCATGGGTACAGATTTTCAAAGTTGATGCCTCCGTCGTGAGTCTTAACACAGAATTATCTCAACCGATCCCGGTAGGAATGCTGTAAAAGCATCGACGTGTCTCCAGTTACAATAGTTACTTAAAAATCAGTTTTAATACTCGAAGATAAATTTCACTCTCATTTGCCACATAAAAGCAATTCTCCAAACAATAAATCTTAAGGTGAAAAACATTAAATGTCATATTCCGTCTCCTAAAGATCATTTCGGTCTAACTAAAAGCAGCATCACATCGAATACTTGATCAGATGCCCTGCACTCATTTTTCAGCCAATGGCAACCTTTGCTTGTAAAAGAGTTTCTAGATGTGTACTATCTGCAAACTAACCATAATTTATTAACTCAAGTTGAAACTTGTAGTGTTTTCTTCTGCGGGCAAAATGCTTCCCAATTACTACATGTTAGCGTTTTGCTTACTTTGAAAAACTTTTGCTTCGCAACTGCAAAACTGGAAACAATTCCAGCAGAATACCAAGAACACTAGCGATACCTTCCGAATATCGTTGGGTTGTAGACATCGAGACTATATTTCATTTGGCTTTGAAAGATATGACTTCTGTATGGTAGTTGCATTGTATAATTCACAGATTACGTCACACCATAAACAAGAAGAACTGCAAAAGAGCCATTGCATTAAATAATGATGACAGGCTTGCATAGATTACTTGAACTCCTGATCAATTCTTGCATCTTCTGGTATTTAAATTTGGCACGTTTTTTGCGTGAGATGGCTACTAATTTTGTATTTTGGTTATTCAAAAACATCAAGTTTTCGAGAATGCATTTTCAATAGAATCAATATTTCGATAGCGCCACGAAACATACAAATGCAAACTGAAGCCATTCGCACATATATTGCAAAAATTAAAATTAATGCGCAATTGCATCGACTGACGACTGATAAAAGAGTTTTTAAAGGTGCAATGCTAAAGTGAAATAGTTTCCATAATCATATTGTCATACACACGAACACATTAGTTTTTCACACTTTAAATATCGCATATTTGTCCAAAACCTGTTGACAATTCAAAGTTGATATAGGTATATCTGATACACTTCGGTTCCACACATGATAACAGCTCACTAATTAAATTATTTTTATTGAAATTAATTTTTGATTTTGTATATACCATAAGAGCTTACAACCATGATTAATGCTGTTTAAAAATTTGCGAAATGGGAATAGAAAATTTAACTAAGATAAGAATAAGTCTTCGCAATTTGAAAACGCACACGTTGAAACTGCCCAAGGCCATATCACCTACATAGTTGACGTGCCTCCATGTCAATTATTTTGACGACACCAATCGAACACTATAGGCAATTGTCATCAAGGACTTCCATCCCTAGGAGAAATATTGACAGAGGAGAGAACTTCTCATTCATTACATGCCACAACACACATCTTTGTTGCCCACATTCCTATTGTGTAACTTTTCTTACTGCCTGGGAAAATCACTTTAATAGACTTAACCCACAGAAAGTGGTCAAGACGAAGTAATAATGAATCACTCCCATGAGTATCAGAATATCAGTTACCACAGGGGCAATTTCGCCAGGTGTGACTATTCTTCAAATTTGCCGTGATAACTTCCATGCACAATGAACGAAACCATCACAATATACGTTCCTTACCTGACGAAAATCTCAAAACCATTTTATTTTCCTTCCTTTTGTAGACGCTTTGTCATTCAATTGTCCTGCAAGGGGCAATGTGTAACAATTCATATTGTTACGTTATTGCCTTTATCTATTTGCGGACATAACTATCACAGAATGGAGACACCATGAGAGGTGGTAGCTATTGTTTATTTGTTTGGTGATGGGTGTACGTGAGCTCTGTAATAGATTTTATTAGACCACCAGCAAATTGGCAGTAACCTTAATTCATGTAGTTTGAGTATAAAAGACGGATGTGTCTGCTTTGAACAGTGCCACAGTTTTCATTGATCATCTCTCAGTCGTTATTTGAACATGATGAAAACAAATTTGATCCAAAATTTTGACAAAATTTCAAGTTGTCGGGCTCAACAAAAATATCACACTATCTAAAGTTAATTGTATAAATAACTTACTGAGACAGCTACATACTTCTTTCGAATGAACTTTAGTTTAAAAAAAACGATGAATGAAGAATTGTTTGTTTTAACAAATGCTTTGAAAGATGTTATCTAAAAATGACCATCTCCCAGCTGCGTCACTCATCAGGGGATTTTAACGGCTACAAGGCTAAAAAAATTGGATCGTAAGTCACTCGACGCTAAATGTCGTCACTGATCAGTTCTGCCAAATTGTGCTATTTTCAGCCAATTGGGCTAGCATTTTTTTTTAAGTTTAGCGGGCTGTTTTCTGGATTGGCGAGTTTTTGGGCTGGCTAGAAAACTAGTTGGGTTTATTTTATTCGTCTCCATCGGAAATATATCACAATTTTTACTGCGTAAGGCTGTCCTTGTTGTGTTTGGCTAGACCGGAGTCTCTCTTGAGTATTTTTTGTACGCGTAAACATTTAAGATCCTATTCAATGAAAACTTGTTTCTGCTCATTTTTGTCGAGAATGTTATGTACTCGAGAATGATCAAACCCATGAATATTCTTTGTATTTTCGTAACAGAAAGTTAATTCTAAAATCATAAACTCGGAAAAAATGCAAAATAAAGGGTTAACGTTGCAATTAACTTTGATTTTCATCCATAAGTTTCTGTGTTATTTTGCCTTGCCAAGAAAAAGCAACAGCCAATTTTGTTCAATTTTTTAACATCATTGCTAATTAAGTCTAGGTACGCTAAGAGTTCACCCCATGACCTCGGATATGGAGTGCTAACGTTATATTTAGGCCATCACTATGGCAAGTTTTATCAAAATCTTCCCAGTAATTTCTGTGTGATACTGGTACAGACGGACTGACAAAAATTCAAGATATGATATTTTTGTTTGTACTGGTTCCATGCACACACTTTGACTCTTTTTCAATTTTAATATAGTATAGGCTATCTTTTCTATGTAACGCGTACGCACAGTAAGTTAAAATATATTAAATAAGCGAAAACTCTTTTAGAGATTAGTGATAATAATAGCAGAAATTGTGAATTGTTTCAGATGCACCACTGTATTGAAATGTCGATCACTGCTGACTAGACATCAGCAAAAAATTCAACTCGAATAGGCTACGATGAACTTCGTCTTCTAGAGATAACTTCACTCAGCTGCGATTCAAATATGAATTGATGTGCAATCGTTTCAGCATTCTTTATTGCATTCATTTGCATATTTAAATTGTTCATTTCAATGTAATTGATAGCTACACGTTTCCCCGTCCCTTTTTTCATTTTATTTTAATTTTCCACATAGTATTGCCGACTAAAAGCCTAGAAAATTCTCGCCGTCCGTTATGGACTGCGGAGCGATGCACATTGGTACCTACTGCAATCACTCGGGAAAATAAAAATTGCAGAGACACCATGAGTTTATCACCGTGTAAATGCCATAACGCGAAAAATGAAAATAATATCAAACTATAAAATAAAACAGACTGTAAATCGTATCGTTTCACAGCAAAGTGAGCGCTGATTCGCGCTAATGCACACATGTCCGTGTAATTGCAGTTGGCTGCAAATCAAATTCAGCAGCTGCAGCAGACACACTCGCATTAAATAAAAGTTTAATGCAAATGTTCATCAAGCAAGGCTGAGTAGAAGCTATCCGCGCCAGCACAACAAAGCCTATTGCGAATAAAATTAATTGCCACTACTTTTCACAGCATGTGTACACCACACTGCTCAATGCATACCTACACGTACATACCTATGTTTTTCCAGCATTTTGTAACTATTTTCGATTGAAAAGTTAAACCCTGGCCAAGTGAACATATGTCAAGGTTTTTTTGATGTGTTTTGAACTTGGGAACAGTGATCAAGTAATGCGATGAAGAGATGCAATTTTTCCGACAATCCCTGTCTGCAATGAAGAAACTCTGTGCGGACGATTGCCTTGAACTTCATTGCAAGATCGTGGGTGAAACATTGATCGCGACAACACCAAACATCCCCTGAAAACCCTAACCTCTAGCCAACGAAAAACGTAAATAATTGCGTTTAATTGGTTGGCCGTGATGCATGCTGAACCATAGCGTCTCTTGCATGGATGCAATAAATTTCAATGTCGCAGAAACGAAAACTAATTTTACATTCAACTTGAATAGGAATCCACGCCTTTGATTGGGTTCGCAGCCAATTCAAACAGTTGATGAGATCTTGCAGCAGTGACTGAAATTAGAAAAGTAAAATTTATTTTGATTTTATTGACATTGCTTTCATTGCTGACCCCGTCGTGCATCATTTTATATAATCGAACCACTTTTATTACACTTGAAAAGACGTCAAGTTCCAGCAATAGAAACTAGATGAGTACACAAATCGTAGATCGGAAGTTGACAAAATATTCGATGAATCCACACTGTTAAAATTTTGCAAGTCGCTCGATCATTTTAAATATGAGAGAACTCAAAAAATAAAGGCTACGCTTGTCTTCTAAATGGAACTACATACTTCAGATAAATTAACTGTTGAAAAACCAAAATAAAGCACTAAAAATTTATTTTTCCGAAATTCATTCCTGAAAACCAATACATAGGCCAGAAATAGCTGAACAACAGGTGCTGTACACTTGTGTACGTATGTACATACACACATTCATATTTCAATGACCTATCTGCTAGTGGGTTAAGTGCAGTCTATCAAAAAGTTATCACTTACTTTAACTTCAACTTGAGTCAGTGGAAAAGCGAGGCCCACAAAATGTAATGAATAAAAACGGAGTAATGCACCCCGTCTTGTATTCCCAACACGACTGTACTAAAATATGTACATTATGAAGCGAAAAATCGGTTTGGCTGTTTTGTCAGCAGACTTCATAATGATATGTAAATTAGTGATCGAGAATACTATCCGTCTGTAAATATCTCAATTCCATGTTGCTGCTCTTGAAATCTCGTGTGCCTGATTTTAAGTTGTCCCAATTTGGCGTAGAGCGCTAGTGGTGGTCTGCTGTGGCAGTAAAAGTGGAAATTGAAAGACTATTCAAAATGAGGTGGATATACAAAATGCCCATAAGGTGGCTGCTTGGCTTCAAGGAGATCATTATTCGAAAAATGTTAGTTCGTGAAAAGTGCTTAGTTCGAATCATGGTATTTGTTGTGCGAATATTGATCCTTCAAATGCATGACATGGAAGCCGCTAGAAAAACTCTAACAGGCATTTTTTACTCATTGCATTCTTTTTTATGGAAAGACTGTGATTAACAATTATATCATCAAGAACAGAGAACGAACATAGTCAAAAATGCAGAGAAAAAATTCTGCAAATTTTTTTTTTATGAAACAAGATGAATGAATGAATGAATGAATGAATGAATGAAAAATAAGCGCCATTTTGGACAGCTATAGCCGTTGAGGGCGATAACGTGTCAAGTGTCATCAACGGGGAAATCAGAGGGAACGCCAGCAGAGATTTTGCCACGCAACCTGAGTGCAATGTATTTTAGTATCTTTCATCTTTCATGTCTCATTCAAATCCATCAGAAATCAGATGTATGCAGAATTCTGATTCCACATCTCTTAGTTATAGATGAACATGCAAAAACTTCATATGCAAGCAATCTACACTTTGAATTTCAAACCATCGATTATATGATTACTGGGAGTGTTCAGCAAATTTAATTTTTGCGTTTTAAATAATTTTCAAATCACACAAGTGAGTATGTTTGCCATATTTTATTTCTACAAAGGATCAAAGTTGATAGAAACGCTGTGAATGGAGAAGTTTTCCAAAGAAATTCTGAGAATTTTTTTAAAGCGACATACGACACTTCGAATGCGGCCGACATAATGTTACGATAAATTTTGCCGCAGTTGTGTTCATGATGGGGTAGAATTTGGTTCATCCTTAACCGAAAACTATCGATGCTATAGAAATCTCGCAAAACCCATTTGGTAGGTAATTTCACGTTCTATAACTTATACTGAAAGTTGTTTTTGTAAAGTTAATAGTTTTTGATAAGCAACGAAAACATCAGTCTAGGAAAACTTTGTGGCCCTGTAGTTTCAAAATTGTAAAATTTACAGAGAAGCATGGCTCGGTTTTCACAAAATCTTCACTACAATTTTTTTCGTATGATATTAGGTTTCCAAGATGATAGCATAAACTTTAATTCAAGTTAGCGACTAACGCGTATCTCATACACACACACACATATATTTGCTCCATTCAGGCGGGAATAAGGGCGCCACCATCCTGTCTAGTACCAACTACCCCTTATTAAAAGCGCTATTTTACAATAAATCTTGTTCAAGTAATTTATGACATAATTATAAATTTGAGCTCGTATTATCGCAAGAAAAGACTTTCGGCAAATCAGCGCAACCTTTTTTAGCTGTTGTAGGCCTTTCTACAACAGCTAAAAAAATTCAATGAAATCATTTAAGATGAAGTTTTCTGTTGATAATGACGCTGTTCACAATTTTGCCTGACAAACTCGTTGAAAATATGCTCGTTAGAGCAATTTGCATTCGAAATGGTAAAATCTTCAAGTTCTGCAGCCCCAGCCAACTTCGCCAAGTACGAGTACTTGTATGTATGATGAAAACTTTTTCGTTGTAAACATTTTTTTCAAGCAAGGAGCAATTTCATATCTTGAACTTGGGATCAATTTTTCAAATTCTGCTTCTTGAATGTTTTCATGCGCTATCCTGTCGGTTGGATTCTACCTCATTTAAAAGTCCCGCTTGACGAATTCGTAGCCACATACTTTGGTGTCCTGTCTCTCGTATTTAGTGACAACGAAAATCTTTCCACAAATTCTTTTTGTCGCAACATAAACATGCCTGCGGCCTTTCCATTCAACGAGACATCTCCTTATTTTGATAGCCATCTTTAGTATTCAACCGAACTACGGTTCGAAACCGAAGGGAATTAAGCATTCTCTACTGTTCTCCGTCTCTGTGTTATTCCAGGTTGGCTGACTAAAGGCTAAAGTGGAGCCAGGTGATATTGCCTTTTGATGTCTAATTCATTTCGCATAACGGGCAGCCATAAGTGTTGCCATCTATCGTTACAGTTCCACAGTTAAAAATACTGATGTTCCCCGCAATGCAAGGACAATAAGCTCTGTGCATTCATCTTGAAGTCTATCATTTGAGCTCGAGTTTCAAGGAATTGATATCATTTGTGTACACTAAATGTCTGATGATGTTATATGGCAGCACTGAGGAAGACAGGATCTTGAAATGACGATACCGTTCCTTAGAGTTTTTCACTTTAGGACCTTATATTTGCGGAGTAGACGGTACCATTCGATAAAACCAAACAAAGGCACAATAGCAAATGCATGTTGATAAAAGACGTGGCCAAGAAATGCCTTCAAAAGAGGATAAGAGCCCAACAAAAAAACCGACGATTCTTCAAAGACGCACGAAAGAAATTGAAATTCGAAATTATCATGGGACAAATGTCACTATCGCATTCGTCCTCCTTGTTGTCGTTGAGGTATCTTTAATCCACGCATGTACTTTGAAATCCTTCTTTTGTCCTGGACTCAATTTTTGTTTACTTTTCATTTGTCATTAGGATAAAGGTATCATGCCCATCGGCAACGAGCGAATGAGATGTGGCTTTGTGTCCCATTTAACCGCTATTACAGGAAATCTCTTGGTCACCTCGGTTCTATACAATCTATGATTTCTCCGGCTTAGTGACAGGATCAAAACGAAACTGACTGGCGACTTATAAACAGTCCTTCAATATTTTGACTTGAAATGAACAGTTTACAGCTTATGCAATTTATTTTGGACAAAAATTGTGGATTTGGTTTACAAGAGAACATTTGTGTGAGCGATTAGAATGAGAATATATCTTTGGTAATTAGCCGTAGTTCACTACAATTCCCATTTCAAAGTTTGTTTAGATCATGTCAGCTTTCTATCTTGGGACAAATTCCAATCAAAAGGATAGTTTACCTGCTGACAAGCCTGCAAAGTAGATATGAATAAAATATAAATACCGTCAGAAGCACTATGATCCCACTATACTATAGTATATTGTAGTAGGATCGAAATCACACTCCTTTGTTGTTTTGTTATTGACCCAAGTTAATCAATAATACGGATCAGCATTCTAGTTTTCCTACAAAGTCTGGGATACCTATTTATTGAAATGTTGCATATTCATATTCGTGAATTCCCATTCATATAGTATGTTGCTTGATCGTCAATATGAACATTTTTCCAAGTAGTTTCAATTCAAAACAAGATCTACCATTTAATTCCTACAATGTGCCCCATCCTAGCCAGATTTACGATTTCACGTTCAAAACAAGTTGTAAGCGGTGCCTGATTGGCACTTCGAAGTTCGAAGCACTGGAAACTTATCGTGTCACATTTTGCAGCGTTTCCAATACATCAATTTTTCCATTTATTTAATAGTTCTTTGAGAAAAATAAACTAAATGTATGGATCCAAGTTTTCGAAGACACCAAACAGTTCACTTTCAATGAGAAAAATGCACTAGCTGCTGCCCGCACTCTTCCCCGCAGGCTCAGCCACATAACGTTTACAACGCACATAAGCAGGACAAAATGACTATGAATGGACAACAAAATATTTTGTTGCCAACTAGTGTGAATAAATCATTCTATTCAAGGGCTACGTTATTCCGATCACGATCCTCCTGGGTCGTACCTTCAACGAAAACGGAGTCTGTGACCACTTTGATACGATAAACACTACAAAGTACATAATATTATGCCACAAACGGCTGAACCTCTTCCAGAGATCACGATTTTCATGCTCCAGGTCCTGGCAATCGCAACAACAGACAACATATGAGAGTGAACTTTTCAGTGGAACAAAATAAACTACTCCGTTTGGAACGGTGGTATCTTAACGTAAAGTAAAATAAGCAATAGACAGTTTCCACGCTGACTTGAAAAATATTACATAAATCTCAAAAAAATCTTTGTTCGGAGGGATAATTCAAAGTCTGGTAATCTGAGTAACCATCCCTGGTTACTCGTTTATTGCAGCTCGAGAAGATAACACTAACATTTACCTCTACCCTTGAATGCCAAGGTCCTCAAAGCAGTTCCATGTAATTTTTCAACAGGAGCTTACAATCATGGAGTGCCAATTTTGCCAAAAATTTGGTCAAAATCATGGTCAACTTATTCGATTCAGCTGTAGTCGCTAGACGTTTCCGTTTTATTTATGGCTGTGACATACGAGCAAAGCTAAAAAATTAATCCGAGGATCATTGCACGATGGAAGATCCATCTGAATCACCATGATAATGTCCACGCTCGTATAAGCTCGACTCAGAATTCAAATCAAAGCCATGACCTCGGTCTGGATATGGCATCTGCAGTGCGACGTGGTCCCGCGATAATTTGCCATATTATTACACGCTTTCATGCAGCGAGAAGAGCCTGTCCGTGATTCTTGTAAAGTGCTGAAATTTAATTTAGTCCCGCCGAGACACACTCCGCGGTACTCGTGAATATTATTTTAAATACACGCCGCTTACGTGTGTGACGCAAATTTAATTGCGGCTCTCTTTTGGAGACACTTCACCGAGAATTTCTTGCTTTCTGCATGGCATGCCCGTTAACATGGAACTCAACTAAAAACTTTGGGGTTCTCCTTGTCCTGCAAAATTTTTTTTCAACTAAGGCTTGAGCAATTAGATCGTCATTGCTGAACTTTGGATGCATACTCGAGATATCTTCGGCAGAAACTTCAGCTAAAATAACTGTTCTTTCGTTTCTCCCAATATAATTGAATTTTCAATCGCAAAATATATATGTATTTATAAAAGCTTCAGTTTCTTAAGTGATCAAGATACAAAAGTGCCATAATAAGATATAGCTGCTTCGTTTGAGTCGCTTTTATTTAATTGAAGTCGACTTGTAATAATAACGAGCAAGAATTAAATATTTAATTGGCCATGCAATCTTAATATCCTTAAACACACAGCCCGCAATTGCGTTCAAGTTTTTCCGGTAAGCGTTTTACTAGTCCTGTAAAATTAATTACGTTGCTTGTGTGCTGGCTGGGTTATAACTTTATAACGACACGCAAAATACCACTTCGTATGTAATTCTCAAGACCAATACATCAAGGTGATGGACAGGTCTTTTAAAAGGACGAATGATTAAAATATTTCGACCGAACAATGGAGCCATCGAATGACTACGAAAAAACAATCGAGAGGGTTTCATAGCCCCTTCCCATTTCTGTCAAGCTCGACATCTTCTTGTCCCGCTTTTCCAACCAGCTCGCCCACAAAAAAGCCATAATTTTCTCAAAGAAATTACAATTTTGCTTTTCGCATTACAAAGCTCGATGATTTTATCGTTCGCTTCCAAGTTCGCAGGCCTTCTGTTATGAACACAAACTGTTTGGACACTTTAAGGACGACGGTACTTCCTACACGAATGTTTGTCCATCTTAAGTGGTTTCATGGCTATGATGTTTGAACTGTGTGGACTACAGTGAGCCCCAATAAAGAAGGTTCGGTGTAGATTGCCGCTGCAGATACGTTTGTTGGCATTCTTTGACAGTGATACATTGGCCGGGTTGCTGCACGGGAAGAGCAAACTGCGAGAAATGCGGGTAAAAGGACGCTAAGCAAATTTATCAAATTAAGAAAATTCTCTATTTTAACTCCGGTCATTCCTTGATTCGATTTCATTGTTCCGGAAAAGTTTGTAGGACAATGTTTAAAAACGTTGAGACCACTTTGGACTTAACAATATTTTCTGAGTTGGTTTGCATGAGAAAGAGTACATACTTAAATGTCCACACCACGATGCTTCTTGCGAACTGAAAAGTATGGAAACGCAAAATTGAAACGTTCTTGAAATTATTTAACATCAACATCGAGTCGTGAACAACAGTTTCAACGGAATCTAATAAACCCAATAAATTGATGCTGTTCGAAATAGAACATCGAAAAGAGCTTTTCCACATGATTTTGCCTGCGCAAGCCAAGTCAAAGATGTCAGTGCTATTTAAAATCATATTTGAATTTTGCCATCGAAGCCACTATGCATAAATTTCCATTAAAATCTACCAAACACTTTAGTAGTAAAATCTTAATCACTAAATGGATGTCATCCAATCCAGCAGAGCATTCAATAAGATTTATTGAAGTTATTTGCTTGGGACGTTTTTATTCTGCTCTTCTTTTCAGCTACAAAAACATTAATGGTTCAACGATGCGGTTGTTCCAATTGTAGAAAAGGAGCTAACAGCAGCCACTTGACGAGGAACACTAAATTAAGAGAGTCTTATGGTGGCCAAAACGTGGCTCGTAAAGTGCGGTGAAAGATGAATTGAATTGACGTCATGAATTCAGAAAAAGGCCATCGCGTTAGAGATGAAACACTAAGAGACATATGTACGCTGTCTAGTTTACCAAAACATTCAACAAACGAAACGTTCTTCGTAAAAAGCCTCCCAACTCACAAGCCGAAACGATTAAAAGCCAAATAGATGTTTTAATGCCGGATTATAAATTACTGCTAAAGAGATCGAGACAAAACATTCATAACATCATGGGAAATGACTGCTGACACATACAACACAGTATTTCGACATTTTAAAACTTATTTCTGATCACCTACGCAAAGTGAGAGCTTCACATGAATGCACGCTTGATAAATGCTACCTACATATACATATGTATATGCATACGTATAAGCGGACAGTGATGTGCTCTTATCAAACTCATCTAAATTTAATGTACACGCTTTTTCAGATATAGGTAAAAGTCTTTAAAATACAATATACATCACAAACGTTTACCAATTTTCTATTTTATACATACATATCTAGTCATGTGGTTGCTTTTTTTCGATTTCAGAAAGTTTTCTGGGCACGACATCATTTATTTGTAAAAAAAACGAAAAAAGAAAACAAACTGAAATTTTATTCAAACTCCCAAATTAGTTACTAGTGCTGATGTCATTAAGCAATTAATTTGAATTATTATTATTAATGGCAATCGTGCAAATTATGCCCCAATGCATACTTGATAGTATGTTCTGCAAATTGGCAAGCAACACAACTCAAGCCATTTTCATCCGATTGACTTCGATAAGACAGTAAATTTTCAGTTAACGGTTTACAATTAATTAGCAAGAACATTTCACGACGATTTTTTCACGAAAAATTGTTTTTTTCTCTTATCAAACTGATGTTATTTTACGAAAAATCTATACTTTATAATAATTTTGGGGGCCATCGTGAAACTCTAGTATAGTTAGCAGAAAAAATAGTTTTGTTCATGGTGCTGTATAGAACATGTTATGTTGCTTACCATTGACTTAATCATTCAACCACGCTGCCATTTTACATTTTCAACTTAAAAAAATGATTGCGTATCCTGATAATATGTAGAATATATTCACAAAACAATTTTTTGTGTTACTTAATTTGTAGCGGAGAAAATGACACTAAAAATAAGCCTTATTTTTAACACGTTTGGATAATGTAACGCCTTAAAAGTTTATACGAAATGTCTTGATTTAATTATGGCAATTTATATCTAATCGAATGTGGCAAATGCACACGCTATTTACAGCATGTAGGTGCAGTTTTACAAATAGGCAACATAATAACTCCGCCACTTTTTCATGTTGCAAGTGCAATGTCAGCTGCGATCATAATCTGCGTTTCACTCTTGTTGTGCTGCAAATCTTCAGTCAGCTTGCGAAGATGGATGTAACTCTTCCATGTGTATATCCGTATAATTGCTTCTCGTTTTCTTGCCAACATCAGTAGAATAGCAATAATCGTATGACTGACCACCATTCCATTGTAATATCCTGCGGCGTAACAAAGCGAAAGTAATTACCGTGAACGTACGTAGTTGCGCCTGTTATCGTTGCCCATCGTTCACCATGGTGATAAAGGTAATAAGATAGCATTATCCGAAATGATCATGCAAAATCTTGACTTGAACAAAAACGAAAATGGAAACGCAACAAGTGAAAATAAACGATCGATTCCAATCGCCAATGGATACTACGACTATCATTAGCGCCTTGGACCGGTTTGCGGCTGCGGAGATGTTTCCATTAGAATTAGCCCCATCTATGGATGCCTACAAGATACATTTCAACTCATTTGCGATGCAGTTTTATCATTGACCAATCAACGCACATCAGCTTTCCGCCGTGGAGTAGCATGGATGGCCTGCACACGCACGTTGTTCAATGTCCTTAGCGCTAATCAAATATGCACTTCCTGCACTTGGGGTATGTCATAACGACGATAAGGTGACTCATTAAGATGTTTAGCGCCTGCAAAAGATACTTGCGACGCCAATGCCATCGCCACCATCAAACATAGCGAAGCGAAGATTGGTAAGGAAGCAAGCAAGCAGGCGCCAAAGCATGGTATGCCTAGGTTTACTCGGAGTCAAGCCACTTTTCAGGGTCTGTGGAGTGTCTACTGTAGCGTAGGGGGAGCAGAAAATAACATCTAGGCTAAATTTGCCGTATATGAAATGAATTTCGATTAAAATGTGAAACTATAATGTTGTGATATTGTTTAGAATGCTTTCATCAATCCAGTCAACCATTTTTCTACAAAATGAAAATACATGCATATGATCAAAATACTGTTCCAAATTCCGTCTGTCTACTCAATCGTTTTAGAATAATTATACTGTACTATGCCTTAAATGCTGACAACTGCTTACCACTTCAATCGTACAAAGTAATGTATCATACATTCCGCCCAATTCGATAATCATTGAATTGTCGACGAAACATTTCCCCATTAATTTCACGTTATCCGCTTGAATTGTTACTTGAAAACAGTTACTGCATAAATTACGCTAAAAACGAATTATGTCAACGATCGGAAAGAATTTTAATTAAACATCAACGGAAAATGGCAGCAAAATTGTCTCTGTATGCGAAATTTCCCACGCTTGGCATAATTTAATGCCTTTTATTTGTTTTGCATTAATGTTGGCCGAATAAATACCGAATATTCGGTTTCGAATAAGTCATGCAGCAAATAGAAGTACCAATGAACGTTGAATACAAAATGAATGAACATCAATAAGTCTGAAAAAAATGATTATGAAATTGGAATGCAAACATATTTTCGAAAAATGTATTTACTGGAATATCTGAATTGACTGAATTCAGTTGGGGGAGAATATGAGCAACCATTATTCGGTAGCGTTGATTATACAGTACAAACGGAATACAAGTACATAGCGGAATTTGATACTCAATTGTTCCAAATATTTAATACTCCTCGTGTGGTAGATAGAAAGTGATTAGATTTTGTCTAGCACAATAAAATATTTCGAAAGTACAATATATACTGATATACCAAACGCACGGGTCATTTTGATGAAAGCCACCAAGAGGGAACGTGGTTTTCACAATAAGAATAGGAAGGATCTCACTCTTCCCTGAACAAATAATAACATAATGTAAAGTTCGACAAATCGTTGTTTTGGGTTGCCCCGTAGAAGTGAAAATTAATGACTCGCGACGTCAATTCGGCTAGTTTTGGCACAAAATTCTTTAATTCTAGTGAACGAAGTTTTCAAGGGATATGATTCCAATCCGTTGAGATCCAACGTGAAAAATTTCAAAGTTCATTTAACAATGCACTCGTTGTTTCGTTCGAGTCAGTTTCACAAATCCATCACAGGATTTCTCGCAAAAACAACTCTTTCCCTCACTCATGACTGGAATCACGGCTTGTTTTACGTTGCAAGTGATTGCAACAATTCACCTTGAATATATCC
Organism: Oxycera nigricornis; assembly: GCA_963942545.1. Lineage (NCBI taxonomy): Eukaryota > Metazoa > Arthropoda > Insecta > Diptera > Stratiomyidae > Oxycera > Oxycera nigricornis. The sequence goes on along the minus strand of OZ012662.1, from coordinate 386,370 downwards.
TGAAATAAATTTATGATCTCATCACCTAAAAATATGTGCTTAAGATTTACCCAATTGTGCTAATGGGATCCAGGCAATTCTATTTTATGAGCCGCCGTATGAAACGCTCCATATTAAATTTAATTAAGCACACAGTTAAAATGAATTAATCCAATCGTTAAAGAGTATCCTCGTCAACACCGTGAATTGCCGTAAAATCGCTTTTAATGCAAAACTCAATATTTTAACGGCGTTGAAGCATTTGCTCATTTCAAAAAAGACATGCCATTCCGAGAACTATAATAAAGATTTACATACATATGTATGTACATATGATGTCGTATCTCCAAGATGAGATTTTACGTTATTTTCTATGAATACCGACTAGGTCACTTTACGGCGTGTTTTCAGCTTTCATTTCAATCTTTTTCAAATTGGTCTCACATGTTCCATTCAACCAGAAATGCCTGCATGTTAGCATGTACTTCACGCCACAAGGATGATAATCTCGCGTTAATATGATGTACCAAATAGCCGTAAGTGTCGTCTTCTTTCATGGAGGATCACTCTTGCAAGGTGAGCGAAGCATCTTTCTACTTGAGGTTCATATGGTCAACGGTACTCGTGGTGCATATTATGCATCTAAAAGTTGTCTAAATGTAGATTGCCATCACCAAAGTACGAAATAGAATTATTAAATTCAAGCGTTGCTAAGCATTACATCAGCAAAATATGTGTGTTGCACTCTTAATGAACATTAAAAATCCATCAGAAGAGAAGTCCGGCCGGGCTTATGAATTACATATTCTTAACTCCCTAGGCTATTCGACTAAATAAAGTGGATTGTAGCGTCGTCGTTGAAGGCATGCGCTATTCATTCTACATCAAGAGCGGTTCCATTTTTTACCGAAGTGCAAGTACCAAATGTGACCATTACAACTCCTTAAAAGCAGCTAATATGAAGCCATTAAATAAGAGAAATTTTCTCACAAGTACTTCCAATACCAAGTATGTACGAAAAACGCTTTTGTACGCAAAAGATGCACCTCATGTTGAAATCAACTGTGTATGCGGAAAGATCTACGTTACACCGTGGGCAGATATAAACTATTCATGCTGGAAATCGCTGCCATAAACTTGTTGCATCATTGCATCATTGTGATCATAAACACTGGGCGCTTCTTATCTTTACTACATTTGTCCACCGTCGTTATAACAATCGTTGTTGATGTTACCATCCAAAGAACAAGGGATGATTAAAGTTTAGAGCAACTAAAAAATAGTGGGCAAATCAATGACATAGCACCAACACTCCACGGAGTTCTTTCCTCCTACTTTCAGATGATTAAATTGTACAACTTCCAAGTTTTGAGAAGAACCTGGCTCCAACTGACTCCTTTCTTCTCAAAAATTTAAACAAAGATTTGCGAGCATAAAGGCTGCCAAACAGAAACATATTGAAAGGAAAGAAAGAAACTATTTTCTAGCGGGATGCAGAGTATTTATAAAAGATGCAAGTAATGCGATGAAGTTGAAAGAGTCTATCTTGAAAATTAAATTTAATTTAAATTTTTTAAGCAGACTGCTAATATCCGAGCCTCGAAATTTTTCAACCACCTGTCGTATGTAAGATAACTAAAATCCCTCATGCAAAGACGTTGCCCAGGAAATGGATTAACACATTGTTCAAGTCAAAACATACCACGCTGCTGGCGTTCGTTTTTTTTCATTCGATAAAAAATTTTCCAGCTATAGCTTCCGCAATTTAAAAATAACTGAGTTTCAATTATACGCTTCCGTCATTATTCCCATCGAATTTCTTCCGTTTTATTAAAAATATCATAGAAAGTGACCTAGTTTCACATAAGCATTCAAATTTCAAGATATACCCATGAAAGGGAAAATACTGCTTGTTTTCCTTACTGCCAAGCGGGAAACGCTGGAAACAAACTGAATTTTCATCATTTTAAGGCAGTCTAATCGAGTTAACCGAACGAATTCCATTTCGAGATGACAAGTACAATAAATATTTACTTAGGGTCATAAAACAAGGGATGTGACATACAAGAAGTCGAAAATAGGCACTCGACAAAAAGAAATGACTATTTGATGTCTTCAGATCTGTCTTACACGGTTCGTGGACGATTGACGGTGCGTATCATTGAGCGCCACATTATCAGCGCCAGGAAAGTCGGGGAAAATCAAGACATTTTGTGGACCATCAACATGCAAGACTCCGTACTTGGTCCCGGTCGTGTGTTTGCTCTTCAAACAAACCCAAATGAACGCGAAACGGCAACTAACAGGGGTCTAATGCACTCCAGGCATTGTAAATATTGACCAGATAATAATAACCATGTCACACAAGAAACATGTCTAGGATAAAGGATGAAACTTTTGCTTGTACATGCCAGTGCATAGTGGGCAGCATGCAGGGGTCTGCAATAGTTTTCTTTAGGAAGGATACAGTGATTTGAAGCAGAGAAAAAGCTGTTTAACGATACGTTACGCGTTTAGATTGATTCGATAATACTTTTGGCAACGCTATCCATTTCACTAGAGGAAGTCTTTCATTCACTAAACTGGTTAAATCATATGTAATTATTTTCATAATCACAGCACTGACCACCGTTTCCTTTAAATAAACACTAGATTTCCTTTTGATTGTTACCACCCTGTCAGAAGAATTTGAAAAAAGGACAGTTGTTAGGATGTCAGTTACGACAAAACTAAATCTTGGATCCAAGCTACAATAACACCTCCATGGATATGATGCTCCAATCAATCCAAAATAAACGAAATTCATCAATAGCATTTGTTTGTAAATACGAAATGAAATGTTTTACGTCGCAGGTGAGAAGTTTGGGTTGAGCACGTTATATCGAATCGATTCAATTTAACCGAGCGTTTATCAATTCATGGAACCTACAGTGTTGGGGAAGCAAGTTGGATGTGTAGTTTCTTTCCGAAAATGCGACATAGTTGACGGCTCAAATGAGACAAATCTATATATGTAGGCACTCTGAGCAATAAACCAGGCTAAATTGAATGTTAAATAGGGTGAGCCAAATTAACAAATTTGTGTTGACCCAGCACTAGTTCTCCGTAGACCTTTTCGTGTTGTAGACATTCATGTTTGACCAGTGACTGCCAAAATAGACAACCGTTCAATGCATTCCCTACATCTTAAAAAGGATAAGTCAGTTCATACCGCCTGCTTCCATCAGTCTGTGAATTCCATAATGATTGTGTCCGCAGTCAGACAGTGCAGGCGTAAGCCCCATCCATCACCCCGAACGTTCTCAGTTTACAATTTATCAAAACAGCTTAAGTCCTTCCCTGTAAAGAGGCGTGAACGCCTACTGAGTGTGCTGACAGGGCCGAGGGTATCTACAACACCATTATGACCGACGTCGTTACGAGATGCAAACAAATGAGATAATTAGCCGTATATCAAAGCGAATCTGCATGAAATCATTTCAAGAAATTGCTCAACTGCTTTTCGTCTTTTCCTCCGTTTCAATTCGAAAAAAAGTCCTACATTCACTAGCTGTCTGACTGGAACGCATTCTCGTTGTGTACAGGCGAGCAATAGCACGGCTTGAACTCGACAAACAAAATGTTCATTTAGACTCTTAGTGTTTTCTTGGTGCTATCACTTCTGAAGTATTACAGATGTTCTTCTTTGATGTCGGCACGTATGAAATATTATTAGTATTTTGTTAAATGAGCCAAAGATAGTCAGTTACTAGCCGCGATGACTCGCCAAAAATAAAGACAAATCTCTCTTGTTTGACGATTAGGCTGAAAGATGGATTTTCATGTAAAGTTTATGAGAATGGTGACGATAACGATGACATTCATGTAACATTGGTGTAGCTGTTGGGCCAAAACTAAGTGAGACTGTAAAAATGAAATTGTTTTACAGCTTGTTTAGTATTTTGCTAAAAAAAATTAGCTTTAAAAGGGCATTGATCCTCCGTAGTTTTTCATCATATGTACATATGCATCGAAAACTTCAGCTCAAATTTGATCCACTATGTCATCTTTTACTCGACTTTTGTGAGCATTCATCGTGAATGTGTCTCATGTTGGCAGCACAGAGAAGTTTTCGAGTTTGCATTGCCTGCCATGACTACCACCGGCACCGGGTACACAGGCCTTACTTATATGTAATTCTTCAATCGTAATAAGCAGCCGTGGAAAACGAACGCTGCGCGCGATAGTCGGTGAAATCGCTAGAGTATAAATAGATGAGATATTTCCGTTCGCTTAAAACATGAAGGGAAGAACATTAACAAATGGCTAGGGCTTTAAGTGCGCTCAAGTTTCAAACGAGCACAAGAAAGAATTAATCCACTACAGCAGATGCGACTTGCCTGTACTGACTCCCAGCGTATCTTTAGGCATATCTAGATGCACCCACCGAGCGAAAGCAACTTCTTATGGTTGCTTAATAAGACATCTTAATTTCTTGTCGTGCTGAGCGAGACAGACAAGTATGATGTGTGGAGCAATCGCTTTGATCGAATTTTTTTCAGAGTCAATTATTTGTATTTTTCGGGTAGGGGAATTTTTTTTGACTCAAGCATGATTAATGAGTACGTTACCAGTTACCAGGTAGATATGCTTTCTCCAAGTATTCTCGCAGATTATTAAAGAACAAAGCCTCTGGCTTCCTCCGCTTTAGACAGGTTAACCTGTTATTTATGTTTTTAGTAACAATATAGATAACAGTCACATGTTTCATTTTAGTGTGAAAAAAATTCGTTGAGATTTCAGCATGCTTTTCCAAGGCAAATGTGCCGGTGTTGGCAACATACAGACTTCAACAGATTAATATTCACGACAATCAGTTCGACGGGATTCCATTCACGATAAATGAGTGTGTTTTGCCACATCCCCCGCATTTTTTTTTCAAAACATTTGTTTGACAAAATACTTGGTACAAGTTTTTTGCATTTCGCAGCTTTCCAACATGATGAACATCTACCATAGTCTGTGTTAAAATTTATCTATTATTAATATTAAAATAACAAAAAACAATATCATTTTTTAAAAAAATATAATTCGAATTATTTTACATTAGCGGGGTGTGGTAATGCTCAAGTTAGAAAAACGTGTTTACAAACGCAAAACAAATGAAACATTAAAAATACCTTAAAATAATCCAAACCATGGAGTTGTTCTCAAGAATGTTTTCAACACATATTTATAATTTGCTGTGGTAAATCTAGTAATAATTTCTATAGGTAAGTTGCTGTAGATTTTGGGCCCAAGTATACCGGCATGTTTTTGTAGTTATGGGATTTCTTGTTTTAAAACTATCAGGGTAAAATGGGACCGCCTCTTTAATATCATAAATAAATTTCAAAATGGTGTCTGCAAACACATTAAATAATCTATATAATTCTCATGTGCATAATAATACGGATTTTTAAGTAAATTTTTCCAATTTTATCTTCTCAATTTCAAAGCGGTAAGACAATCGTCGTAAAAGTGACTCCCCGTGAAATAAGCTCTTCTTGCTGTACAGCTTGAGTCATTCTGAAATACATGATTCCCAATGGCATTACCGCAAAAATTAACAATCTTCATTTCTCACAAATCGATGATATTTGCGAGTTCCTCGTGAAGTTATTTTGAATGAATAATCCCAGATATTTACACGTAGTGACCAGATTTATATTCGCATTATCTAATTCAACATTTATGCTGCAACTTTCCCTTTATCTCATTCTACGCTTAATTGAACCTTTTCAAAAATACGCGAGTCCGTCAGTATGGCACTTTCGCTTCTCTTTGAAGAATTACATTGAAATTCATTTATATTATCAAATGCTGCTCCCAGGTCTCGATTCGAAGCGCATAAACTTTGAAAGGATTTCTCGAAATAAATTAAATTTTCACTACAGCCAACCACAGCCTGCGACATTCTTGAAACATTTTGTTTATTTTGCAAAGCCACTATCAAGGCTTGGAAACGAAGCAGTCAATGCCCATCATTAGGCAATCATAATGAGAATTATTATTCGCCAGACAAAGCATGGATGGCAAATGAAAATGGAACCATTCATTGGTACTGCATAAAATCATCCTTTTATCGCCGCTGAATAAACTCTTATCATCTCCTTACGATCAAAACTTCTTTAAATTCTTAATGTACTTCATTGTGTGTGTGAATAAAGAATACTTTATCTCGTCCGCATGGTTTTTTGATCTCGAAATTCATCCTATACATCATGTTACAACTATGGCTACATTTACCACACTCGACTCAAAAATGAAAGCTGTGCCCAAGGAGAAGAAGCCGCAGAATAGAAGCAAGAGTAGGTTGGCCGGGGTTTTCACTTTTGTGTCACTGATTATCTCCCGCTCATAATCTATGGTTTTCTGCAAATTTTCCACCATACAAAAGCTCGTAGCCCGAATGTCCTTGATGGTTGAAGTTGATATGAAGTGCTCTATTTTACTGTTTTCAATGAGTTTTCCAGGACACTTAACGGTGTTTTTCATCAGCCGAGGCTGCAGACGTCTGCGTGTATAGAGCACAACCTCAGAGTTGAGCTCTGTATTAGCTGGACAAGGAAGGCCGGCCGAGGCCGACGGGTGCTGTGCAAAGCATTTTCCCTGGTGTTCAGTCAACACGAAGACCAAAGACCGTACGTGAGGAAGAAGATTTCTCGTTTCAGCGCTCGGTTTTCAAGATGGCTTATCGTATCGTCTTAACTTTAAGCGGGTATTTGGAGAATATTTTTCCGTGTATCGTTGTCTACAAGCATGAAGTTGAGAGGTTCTGAATGATGAAGGTGTCTGATAATGGATGCTGTCCTACTTGTATTTCAAAATAATGCCAGGCCGAGGAAAAAACGGACTATAATGTGTATCGAGGCCGGCAAGTAGAGAAAATGTGAATATTGTATACAAAGTGGCATTAATGCGGGGACTCCATGAAGGATTATGTCACATCAAGTGACACATTTCGAGGGAAAACCTCCCACCGTGGGTCCAATGTAATGTTTGCGTGTCAATTCTGGCACTTGTCAAAATTAATTGATCGGTCTGTGATGATTATGTACCTTAATCATCCTTGTTAAAATCATTGATTTTTCAGAAGCAAAATTTCAATTCATCTGATTGTGGTCTTGCACGATTTTTACTGCAAGGATTTTTTCATGGATTTGTGGAAGATAGAATCCCATTAGTTTCAAGCATTTAGAAAAGAAGTGACGTCAAATTGTTACGAGCACATTAAATTTTAATGAAATACAGACACACTCAAAAAGTTGGTACTGCGTTCGAAGGGACTGCTAGTTTTGTTACAGCATATAGAAGTAGTGTTGGAAAAAATTTTACATTACATTTTTTCCGGGGCTCTGATGCTAGGATATTTTCAACTACATGATTACCGAGGCTGATATTCACTATTGAGTATTGAGATGGTTTAAAACAAGATTTGTTTCATGCGTCTGAATTGTTTGTGTCTCTAACTTCAAATGAAATGGAAAATTAGAAATTCTAAATTGAATCGTACCCTCTCGATTAAAGTAAATGATTTGGATACCTACGTATGTGATGTAACCCGCTTCTTAACGATTTTTAAGTGAGTTTATATTCTCAGAATGAATTTTTCCAGTTCAGTAATATATGGCAATCGAATTAAACGCAGACTTATAAGGCTAGATTTTTTTCTACAAAATCTACGTTATTAGATGCAAAGGCAAATTCGCAGTGATGGACTTTACATGGAAGTAAAGGAGCTAATACTTAAATATTGTAACGACTTGCAAAAAAATGAAAGCATATTCAACAAGAAAGTGAAGCAGGCGCTACTTTGAGACCATTCATCAGCAACAAACTTTTTCTTTCACTTGGCTTCCCATACGAACTCAGCATTATACTTTTTTTTTACAAAAACAAGGTATACGAGTTTAACCAAACTTTAAATTGTAAAATCATTTATACTTGGAATATATTTCACATTAGAATGTTAGTTCCTAAATTATTACTTGAGAATGTGGTAAGGTTGTTATTGTTATGTCAATTAGAGTTAAGTACAGTGGAAGCAGACTATTGGCAACTCAATTATCCTACTCTCACGTTCACATCGTAGTCTCTGCGTAAATCATCAAACAAAATTAATTATGTAGGTGGTGGTTCAGCTTATAAGAAAGATGTTGTCGCTTGAGAAATCAGGCTAGAATCACGATAGCCACAAAAGAATAGTTTGGCAGCGCCACTTCAAAAGTGAGTTCAACAACAAATTTTTCTAGAGCTTTCGTGTTCTCAATACAAAAATCAGGTCTTCCTCAAGTAACCTTCCTGTTGGAAGCCAAGGGTTCAGCATAACGTCCAAGTATCTTTTAAATGTTTGTTTGCGAACTAATAGCATCACAAGTATTCTAAGTTGCCCATCTAGATTGAGCTATTAATTTTCAACCAATTATGCACATACCTACAAGGAATACTGGATGAACACCATGCCAGATCGCGAGTCGAAGCACAGCAACGAAACCAGAACGACAACCGAGCCTTCATGCAGTTTGTCTTTCAATATATATTATTCAATCGCTTTCGATTAAATCAGTCAAAGCCCATTCGCAATGTCTGCCAAAGAAATTATTTCAGATAGAATGAGCCCTGTTCGTTTGATTACGCATTCCTCCGTAACAGGTATCCGAATCCGATTGTGGTTCACTATGCGTCCACATAACGCGGCTAACTAGCATTTAGCAGTTGCGCCATCAACAAATTAAAGTCAATTCGCTTCAGCAGAATGATGGCTGATCGAAAATCTGTTACGGTCGCAATTTAGATCCAGATCAGATACTTTATACTTTAGTTGACGGATCAGTTGAGCTGGAAAGCGATGGACCTGATGTTTATTGCGATATCGAAAGCAATGTTGCGCGTCTAAAGCGAGTTGTTTCATGCATCCAATTGCGGCTGCATGGTGGAAGCTTCACACTGTCATGGATGAAACTAGTTAGAAAATAGGCCCTAGATGCAAAAAAGAATTAAGCAGAGACTTATCTTTTTTATTCTCATAACTAAATACTATTTTAATGAAGAATCCAACACGTCACTTGAACAAGCTATTCACAAAACTACATAGTAGAAACACAGTCTTGGCAACTTTTCGGAAGGAATAGACTCCCCCTTATGTAACAGTTGATTCAACTACAAAAAGCCTGGATATCAGGAACGTAGCAGAACAGCAGCCACTGCAGGTGATTTTATCGCAAGATCGAACCAATTTACATTCCGTATTTTTCGAATTTAGTGATACAACCCGATCAAATGCACTTTATTGCCCATAAAATTCCGATGAAGGGCCATTTTCTTCAGCTGCCAGATATTTGTTAAAATGTTTTAACCCACCAGTGGTGACGCAAAATTATCTTACATAGTTGGTGAAGTCGGTCTCAGAGACCGAAATTTTCGAGTGAAGATCAATCCAAAATAACACACTTTCTGTAGATGTAGCAAATTGAACTTAAAAAATACAAGGTTAAAGTATAATAAAACACAAAAAAATATTACATCACATCACGTTTATTAATAATAATAAAATTCCCATGTAACACTAAACAATTATATTATTTTCATACACATATTTTTCTACGAAACCGGTCTCACAAACATATGCGTCACCATTCGCGAAAGATGTCTTCATTTCAATTTACGGCACTCATCTGGGGTTCGAAATGGGTTAAAATGAGTTAGGATTCTTTACAATGTGAAGAAATCAATGGCTCTATAAGTCGTTTTTGATTAATTCTGGATTGGTAATGTTTGATGTTGCTGGGAACTTATGAAAGCAAATGCAGAGTTTACTTTATACTATGAATCCAATTAGCCAAAAAAATTGATCTCCGAGAAAGATAACTGAACAATTCAAAATATCAATCCACTCATTTTGAGTTTACAGTTTGTACATTGTTTCATTCAATCCCAGAAATTGCCAATCACTAACTATCCTTCCTTCAGTAGAAACTAATTTTCTTGAGTATTTGAAGCAACCCAAAACATTTTATAAAATTGAAGGATTTCCAAGATCTGAACAGGAAAAACGTAACGAATGTATTCTCAAATTAATAAATCAACCCTTTGTGAAGGCTATCTATATAAAAAAATAGATCTGATTTGAACCAAATGTAATCAATTCGAATTAGCTCTTTCTCAAGTAGCATTTTTTTCTTCAGCTTCTACTATTCAATGGATTGCTCCAGTGACTATCGATAGCTCCAAAGACCACTCATTTCGTGATTTCAAAGAACCAGAAAAAACCTCCAAATCGAAATGTCGACTGGGCAGATGTACATATTTTATTTATATGGAACAAACCTTCACTCCTTTTCTTGTAATTCACTAAATACATTTCGGTTGTACCTTTTCTTCGTTTGCCGTCAAGGAAAAACTTTTCCTCTTACCCTGAAATAAATAAATAAAAAAGAATATCATCCATGAACATTGAATTGCCATTTGCCTTCCAACATTTTTAGCTCTTTACATTTCCTTTTCTAATTGAAAAGATGTTTTAAAGAAAGCGGTAAGCAGAACATCAAGAGCATTACTCCCACGGGACCAACTGGGAAATGTAGCAGTAAACTGTAAAGCTCGAAAAACGAACCGACAAATACGGAGAAGAGTTGAATAAAAGAAAATACAAGTATGTACAAACCCAAAGAAAAATAAGGGTACATTTTTGGAGAAAGTAAAATACCTCAGGTCTAATCCCTTTTTGATATAAAAATAAACACATAGGAGATAGAAAGGTAGTCTTAACCGTTAGTAAGCTGCTTTCAGGTTCAGACCTCTCGTGTTTTTTCTGTTCCTTGCTATAATACGCGTTCAAATAAAGTAATATAGGGCGCTGTGCTGGTTCACAGTTTGTGGTGCAGTGCATTTTATTTTTTAGTATCACTTTCATTTGTATTCAATGCTGGTTTATTTTTGAAATAATAGTTTAAGGGCGCTAGATTACTGAAGAGTGTTTGATTAACTAAATGGACCTGGAATAATGCAGAAGTATTAAGCATTTTTCAATCGTCTTGAATTTGAACGTCACTTAGGCAATCTTTCATTTCCTTATTTAAAGGACACATTGTATCTGGAAACAACATTTGATTGTGGTGTCTTTGAAAAGCTATATCTCTCATTACTGTCGATTCAATACAATTCAGAAGATGCTTTTCACAAAGCACCAAACCTTGCTCGCCTTGTCCCAAACATCAAAACTAATCGCAACACACACTACCCTCACATCTTGGTGCTGAGCATCAAGCACATTAAGTGAACATCATTTTGGGGGAAGGTTTAACTGTTAATGGAGGATAAGCCTAAAAAATAACACCCGAAATTCGTTGAAGTGTGCAGGAATTTCTTGTTTGTATGATGCCATGTTGTTCTGACCCTGATCACGAAAAGTAGTTGGGATTTCGAGGACACCGTCTGTATAAACACATATATGACAAGATTATTATTGGTTCAAAAGGAACAATATCGAATGAGGCGAATATTTGAATACAAGCTAAAGTAAATAATTTCCAAGCGGTAAAAAGTCATTCGAAACTATGTAGTTAATGCAAATATTGTTATTGAAAGTGTCTCAATTTTTTATCTGTGTATTCATCAAAATATTGGATTCTGTCTTTGTCTTCCCTAATAATTTATTATCAAACTAGTTGAATTGTTTTCAGAATTTGCCACGGGACTTGCAAAACATTCTGCAAAGCTGTAAACCAAGAAATCCCATCAGCTGTAGCTTATATTTAATATTTGGATTTTCATGAAATTGTTCTATTATTATCAAAGGTAAAATTAAAATATTTCACTTATTCACAACCGCAAGTAGTGGAATAATAGATTTTTTTGATCAATGAACAAATGGTTTTTATATGTAGGGCGGGATTCTGCATATGCTAGTCTTATTGACGAGCAGTGCATGAAGCAGATTCGCATAGTTTCATTGTGTCGAGGAAATGCGTCGTCCGCCCGCGTGTTCGTTTCTGTTGAAATAATATACGAGATAATCTGATTTGCGAGATAATCAGCACTAAAAAAAGTCCGTAATCAAATCAGGGACATGTCATATCACAACGAATTTGCAATAATCGTTCTTTAGGTTGGCAGAAAATACAGCAATTGCTTACAGTATTTTAAAGTTTACCCTCTCACAACCATAGAAACTTCTTAGCAATCCGTTTAACTGACTTTTTGTCGCATTTCACGCTGAACTGTAGCCTACGCAACTGTTGGCCTGATGAGTCGTAACTACGAAAGCAACATTCCCCGTATCGAAAAAAGGATTGAAAAATATGGTCGCAAATGAAATCTCACTATAAAATTTATAAATGAGTCAAAGGCAAGCTATGATACTTACAGAGTGGAAGACTGCCAAGTCCGATGAAAAAACCTGACCAGCCAATTAAGTGTTATGATCACCATAAATAAACCAAAATTTGATAGCTCACAATTAGTAGCAATCAAACTAATCCAACAACGCGCGATCGTGGAGTAGAGTCAGTGCTGGATCTGCTATATACATATGTGTGTACATACTCGGATATATGATGTGACTACATACGTGGCTGCAAACTTACCATACTTCGCTCCCATGATTGTTTCAGGCGGAATGTGAGCATCACATATGTATGTATAAATTCCAGTGAACTCATCCCGGAGATCAACCTGGGCCTATAATCCAATAAATATGATCTTGTAATTACTCTTGCATCACTGTTGTTAGTATAGTAGTATGGTAAAGCGAGACAACTATGACTAGTCAATTAGAATCCATAAGATTCGGTCCAGGGATGCTCAACTTGCTAGATAAATAATTTTGTTTTGTTGTGCTGCTACCTATTAGCAATTAATTTCATATGAATGATTAAAAAAATGGCAATCGAATTTCAATTTTCACTGACTACATTTCAAAACAATTTTAACGTAACACCTAAACTTCTAAGGAAAACATTGTTTGAAGAGTCACTGAATATATTTCGCGCGACTCAAATTATTAGAACATAAGCAATAAAACTACAGACTCACATACGAAATGATTAATTCTCATGATCTAAAGGAATAACCATTGGCTTGGAAACGAACAGCACTGCGATGCTCTAGACATTGCTTATAATTGGGCCTGGAAATGGTTAACTCAGAAAGTACAAGAACTGTAAGAATTGTATCTTGCTCCTATCAATGAGAAATATACAGGTAGTTACTCCCCCGGATTCGCGTAGACACTCTTTGACAACTTATGATGAATCTTCGCCGGCGTACATAATCAAGTTACCGCGCAGACCACACTATGTATTGTTCGATTCAAGCACTTAAAAGAGCAGAGGCAGTTGGATTATGCACATGCAGCTCTGAACGCTAGCCATCCACCTTATGGATGCGCTTGAGCTGCTTCGAAAGTCTGCACATCTAAGAAGGCGAGACAAGCCTGGCCAGGCCGTTGGCTGTTGGCCTTAAGTTCCAATTAAAATGTAGAACTATTTACGACAAGCGAATTGTCATGTCGGGTGTAAAATTAATTTACAAGTATTTTACGACTTTAGGTACACGGCGTTATTAACTGAAGGCATCGTTTTAAATTTTTTAATGTTTAAACTGATTCGGAATAACTTATTGGTAGTACTTTTAGATAAGTAGCCAACACACCTAGAGCGCGGTGCTGCTATCAGTTTCACTTCATAAATTATCAATTTAAACATTATTTCATAATTTGTGTTACTATCATTGCTCCCACGCTGTTCTTCAAACCATCACGTCATGTTTATTTACAATTGAAATCGATTCGTCCTTTAACCTTACTGCTTTTCATGACGTCAGGGCTGAAGCTTGATGAAATTTATAAGCATTATCTATCACTACCACTGTGTCCCAAAGAATAAAAAAACTTGCTCATATGGTTACAAATAATATTGGATTGCAAAATGATAGCACCTTAGCTTAGGGGTTGCATTTTTTCCTTTATTTTTTGATTCTATGATAGGGAAAAATACGAAAAAAGAAGAACAATATTGACTGAGCACAGGCTGATTCGATTTGTCACTTATCTTTCCTGTACGCATCATTGGGACAACTCGATTAAACTTTTTGTTTACAATAATGGGTAGAACTTTCGCTATGAAAGTATCAGAGTGTAATCGTTGAAGCAGCGTTAAAACATTACCACCGGTCACTATGAGGGCATAGTCTCACAATTTTTAATCCTCAAAGGATATTAAGCTGGTGGGCACATTTTCGGGAATTCAGATCGGAAAAATTCTGACCGCCGTCGGAAGGCTCTCAGCGTTTACGTTGTGTATAGAGCCTCGCAGATTATCAGAATTACTTCGAAACAAGCAGCAAGGCAAGTGCATGCTGGCAAAAATTCTGATCAGGATGCAGCGCCCATACATTTTGTGTTATATCGCGCACGCCGTCAGATCTGATTCTGATGCATTTCCACAAATTTCCACATTGTCTAGATTATTGACAGTTGTACGAGTTTACTCTGATCCAGTTACGATCTAGTAACTGTACTTATTTATTGTAAAATATTGCGAGCCATCGATGTGCTTGCGTCTTCAATCTTTTTTCTGAAAAAAAATGGGTCGTCTCATTCTCGCTAAACGTTCTATTAACACAAGTGTACAAATAAACATTTTCCATTAAAAATGAGCTCCGATATCCACGTCGGCATGATAAGCGCTAAGAGAACGTTACCTACATATGTTGAACGTATACACCCAACCTTCATATGGGCAAATTAAATTTTTTGATTAAATCTGGACGGAGCGCTATTTTTGTATTGGCAGTTGCAAACAAAGTAACTTGATCCAGCCGAATCTGCATCTATGCAAACACTCCACGGAACCCTACATGTTCTCGTACTGTGACATGGTATCAGATGCGGCTCTAGCGCTGCGATTCGTGATTTCATGGGATAGGACTCCGAAAAGGACATTTTCAAAAAGCGTTTGAGCAAAGCAAGACTTGGGTGATGCATTCACACATGAGAGAATTTTCACAATCGGTTTGCCGAAAGTATACATAGAAACGTGAAACGATATTGGTCGGTTATCTGGGATTGAAATACTTTTAAACAGGTGGATGAGTATGTTGGTGGATATCATCAGTGGTGCTCCCATTGCCAGAATGGAACAGAATTGAATGGAAATCGAAGAGCAGCTTTGCCATGCAGCCAGAGAAACCGGATAGCGATTGATGGATATTATTTGCCAGAAATTAAAGAAATTGCAATGTTCGCATATTCAACTTACATTCGAAACCACAAATAGAACTAAAATTGAATCGCAGTTCGCAGTTCGACTAAGCGTTTCAGTTCAGACTAGTAGACATAAGTGTCGCCTTGTTACAGTCAAGGCAACAATGAATAAATTCACAAAAACACTGCCAGTAGACACTTATAAAAATATCAAACAATCAAGACTACGCCTTGGAAATATCAATTTGTGATAAATATTCGCATATTATTTTTGGGGAAAGAAAAAATTGCCAATGTTTTGATATGCTAACGAACAAATTGGTTCGAATGGTGTATTTAACATGCAATAAAAACAGACGTGAATGAATCGCCAATAATGACGTCAGCAAACTATATGAAATCGTTGAGATCGAAATATCACATTTCCAATCATCAATATCTATTCGGTGGCTCACCTGCGAATGATAATGACGCAAAAATAAAAGCACATTGATGTCATATAATTGTTCCATTAGAATGAGGGAGCATTCACTGTAATTTATGAACACTTACTGAAATTGCATAATCTGCTGATTGTTCATTGCACGTCATCGGTTTTTATCAAGCGTGGATGAGTTGGGGTGCTTTTTTGAACATATCAGTGTTGACATACTTAAATCTTTCCATTTCCTTTTACTCAATTTCGCTTCGATTTCTGCTATCGTTTCTATTTAAAAGTGTAAACTATGTCCTCTAAATTAGGCAGAAATATCGTAAAAGTGAAATAGTATCGAAATTTTCAGACGATATATATATAGAAATTTGCTGTTGATTTTGCTATTGCAGAAACACAATAAGAAATATCCCGATATTATACGCCGTTTTAGAAAAATTTCCATGCATTCTTTCGATATCCATAAGATATCTACATATTATTTTAATTATCCACAGGAGATAGCAATCCTTTCCCATATTTTCGAACTTAGTGCATATGTACCAAAATTTCAACTTATTTGAAATTGTTTCTCATTAAAAGTCAGCTGTAAAAAATACGGTGTTATTTGGTTGTGTATCAAACTTTCTTTTACCAAGCACGAATATATACATACAGTGCTATAAATTGCCCAGCCAACATTATGCAACGTTAAGTGTTAAATTTAGTGTTTATACAACGAGTTTTCATGTGTGTACAACAAGTATACATTTTCTTCTCGAATTAGCTGTATGTAAATGGCTTAACCTACATCTTGCCATCCAAACAATACAACCCTTGTGCACTGCTCGCAGTATTGCAGAAAGGACACTTACTGACGACAAGCAAAGTGTTGACTTTTGTCAATATACTCTTTTTTAGCTCGAACAAAAACTTTGGCTACACGCCAGTGAAGTGATATCACAAGTTTAATAATATTATTTCAACGAACTGCGTTATTATCAAGGATACATTTTTAGTTACGATGCGAAGTAAAGTGGCTTTTGGATTATCCTAATATAAATTCTTTAGACACTTCAAATAGGCATTGTTTGCTCGAGTAGTGTGAAAAGTTTGCTATTTCTCAGCCATTGAGTTCAAAGCGTTTGTTTCGGTACAACTACTTCTACTCCACGTCATGAAATCGAATATGTTTCTGTAAATATGCACTACCTGTAGATAATTTCAGGTATTTGTTTGGTTCTTTGTTTTTGGAGAACATTTAATTTAAATTTTCATGATGATTTACACTAAAATGACTATGGGAAACATTTCGACTTGACAATTAATATTTAAGTGTTAAATTGTCATCAATACTTAATTTAAGTTGAAATTCAATCTCAACTTGACATCTGACCCACAAATCGACTATCGCTATTCAGCTGACCATAACCTACTAAGTAACGAAGCAAATATGCATGTGGATGCGAAACATGTGTATAATGAACGTAGTACCATTGCTTGATATATTGTGGGTGTTGTCACGGACAGCATAATCAAAATCACAGTGGCGTGTCGTGTTGCGCCGTAATAATCGAATTTGGTCCTTCGACCGATGCGAAAAGCTCCACGTGAGTCTCGAAAACGTTTCTCTTCTTCATCTGCGAACTACCTACAAACTGGCTGTTTGGCACCATGCTGATCAATTAGAGAAGAATTCGTGTCACTGCGGCTCGTAGCTGGCACTCCAGCACGACTCGCCTGATGGACTGACTTCAGGCCTTCCAAGTAATTCCGGCGCACTAATTAATTGCACTTACCAGAAAGTAGTTTGTTGCATTTGCAATCAAACCTGAAGCTAATACGACCGATTGATGTGTGGGATGGTCCTTAACTGCATCGAATTGGATTCCCCGGATGAACTACAGGCGATGTGTATTTGCTGCAAGGAAATCCTACTGTGCGGGAACCTATAAAACAATAAAATTACAACTATCATTTCAGCTGTCGAATAGTAATGCAGTTACAGCCCTTATTTTTTATACCTACATACAACCCCATTTTATTAATTTTGTTTAATTGATGATTATCGAACGAATGTTATGTAGTAGGTAAAGCTACTTGTCGGCCAAGTGAATAAATAATTATAATAAAAGTCTTCGTGTTTCAAGGCATAGGTTGCTTCTCTATTATGGAACACTTTAAAAGGGCTTGTTCCCAAAATAATACATGCATGTGTAATATTTCAATTAAAATAAAGATTTTTTTAACAGCTAAGAAAGGGCCGTTGGCCTGCAAAAAATCTATTAAACTGATCGATAGTTTCATTCATTCAGTGGTTTACTACCAGCTAACAACACTGCTGTTTTAATGTGACATGTACGTACTTTAGTCTAGCATTCTTCTTCAGAATATTTCAGCATTGAAATATAATGAAACAAGCCGCGAAGTGCGACCCTTGAGGTCCACACGGTCAACTTCCCAGTAATATCTAGATAAACATTAAAAATATTAAACACAATAATAATTTCGAAAATAATACTACTTTAAATAATAATAATGAGAGGTATTCATAGCAGTAACAGGAATGAGTTAATATTAATCATATCATCTATGGGAGCATCTATTGATTACGCAAGGCTTTTGGTGGATGGGTGATGATGCAAATGCAAATTTGATTGAAATTGTGATGGTTTTCAAAATTTAAGCCGCTTATTTTAATTAAAAGTCTGCAAAAGCTATTAAAAATCTGCTCAAATTATCCAAGCATTTTAAAACTTTGATTGACTTCACAACAAAGTCTTTAGAATAAAAGGTATAAGGTTCGGAAGAACCCTTTTCATATGGTAACTTCAAATGATTTTTTATTTTTATTGAATTTTTTCAGAATCATGAAAAAGGTTTTGCTGGTTTCTCCTCAAAAACTGATAGGAATGTATAAATTTTATAAACATTTATTACTGTGTTGTGCAAATCAGGTTAAAAAAATATTTTTTATGAAAAAAACCCTAAGTTTTCGCATTTTCTTCTATTAAATTAAAAAACCGCTGAAACGGTATTTTATAATGTTAAAATAATCAAAGAGATTTTAAAACACGTCGATTGACGCCTTAATGATGCAAATATTATATCTGGTGCGTGAGATATAGTGAATGGAAGAAATGCCCTTGAAGATCATGGTGACTGTTAACGATTTTTTATTTTTTATTCAATGTTTCTTGTTATCATGAGAAAAGGTTTTGATAAAGTTTTTTCAAACATTGCTTGGAGTATATAAATTTTATAAAAATTGAATACTGTCTTCCGTAAATCTGGTTAAAAATTATTGTTTATTAAAAAACCCTAATTTTTTGCACTTTTTTTCCTTAAATTGAAAAATTACTGCAACGATTTTTTTCAAAATTCGACAGATTCACGCAATTTTTAAGATGCGTTGCTTGACATCTTGACAATGTAAATCGTATGTTTGGTTCGCAAGATATAACGCATGACAGAAATGACCTTGAAGATCATGATGCATGTTAATGATTTTTTATTTTTTATTTAATTGTTTACTTGAACATGAGAAAAAGTTTTGATGTTGTAGTTACAATCACTGCTTGAAGTTTATAAATTTTATAAAAATTGAATATTGTCTTCCGTAAATCAGGTTAAAAATTTATTGTTTATTAAAAAAACCTAATTTTTTGCACTTTTTTTCTTAAATCAAAAAACGGCTCGAACGATTTTTTTCAAAATTTGATAGATTCATAAAAATGTTAATACGCGTCGATTGACACCTTAACCATGCAAATCGTATGTTTGGTTCGCGAGATATAACGCATGACAGAAATGACCTTCAAAGGAGAAAAACAACAAACCCCCCCGACCGAAGTATCCCAAAAACTAATCAGCTCTTAAGATTGCAAAGACGCTTTGATTGACACCTCACCAAAGTCGATACGACTTCGTTTACGTGAGTTATGCTCGTAGAAAAAAGTGTCCACGAACGTACGTACGTACGTACGTACACACACACACATACATCTCCCTTTCTAAAAACACTTTATATATACTCTATAGACCTCAAAACGTAAAGAAATGTTGAAAATTTCAATTTCGATTTTCGAGGCGATTACAAGAACTTCCCATATACTGGGAAGTTAATAACTGGAATACAATTTTCCACGGTAGACGCAACAGCTAAGACCTAAAGACAAGGTAGCCATCGAATGTGCGGCATAAGACTAGCAAGGGTTTGGCTAGTTTCTTCAAAGTCTTCTACGAAAGTTAATTTGTCGCGTGGCAATTTCTTTCGTCTTCGCCTCATGCAATTTCATGGGTCATAAAAAAGTAAGGATAACATTCAGATGTGTAGCAACACAACGATGTACGATATAGCCGAGTCTGCAGCTCACGAAACTTGAAAGTGACTTTTCCTAAAACGGCGAAATCAGAACTATGCAATTAATAGAACTAAACCCGTCACTCCAGGGAAATTTGCTTGCAAGCACGTAAGAGCAGCTATGGAAAATATTCCAATCATAATTTCATATGTTCATTTCCGATTCAAACGTTCAATACATCTACATGCTAAAGAAGATTTTGGCTTAGCACAATATTTCGGCGTAGGTCGAAACTCTTCTATTTTTTCAGACAATATGTCGGAAGAATTTAGATAATTTTGGCTATTTTCAGATTTACTTCATTTTTTCAGTTATTAGGATTTTTGAGTAACTCATTTTTTTTAGAATATTCGTGGGCAGCACATGTTAGCTTTAGCTAACGTACAAGTCAATCTTTACAGTTGAAGCTCTATTTTGCGGCGTTTAGTTTATTTCGCAAGAAAAACATTTTTGTAGTTGTAATACATGTTGGCTTGTTGCTTATGCATTTTCTTAACTTTTTCAATAAGACACGAAATCGAACATTTTCCACCTGAAGGCTAACAAATTTCTTTGAAGCTCTCATCTGTAATGCGTACAACATTTCCGATTGCCTAATTTTTCCAACATTGAAACAATATTGTTTTCCCTGGAGTGAAACATATCTTACTTTACTTAGCATCAGCATCACATCACCGCCGTCTTTCACAACCATCAAATCGAAATCTTCCAATTCGGTGACGCTGCCTCCCTACCCGTGTGTCTCTTCAATCAAAATATCCCAGTCTGATATGGTCCAGGTGAGAAGTCAATATCGCAGGTAACATGAGCGCTAATGGCATCTGAAAAAAGAAGCCAGTTCTCAGCACTAGAAACTTGTGTCTCTGAATAGACAAATTGATTACCAAAAAGTGTCATTTATCAAAAGACGTAGGTGGACCCAGGCTGGACCGGGCTTGGGGCCGAAAGGCATGCTCGCGAGTACCGCATCCACGTCGCTTATTCGCCTGAACAAGCATTTTGCCCTGCTTTGCATATGGAAACGAAACATGTCGTGCCGGGCTTAATAAAAGGTGACAAATTATTTCCACCCACCCGCTGCAGTGTGTGCTGCTGATTAAAGAGTCGTTTAGCCTGTTATCAGGTGATGGCGCCCAACAATGGATTTGTTCTCAACATTTATCTTCATTGAAAGTTATCGTCAAAAATGTATTTTAGGAATGTTGTGGTTAATAAAAGCACCAAACAATTCAGCCTCTTTCGTTTGAAAGAACTCATCATCTTGTCAAATAGTTGCTACGAACAGTCGAATCAAATGAAATGGTACTTTATTAAATACAAAATTGCATCTTTCTCTCTCAACACAACTTTTGGATTCATAAATTGCAAGGTCCTCCTTATGTTACACCCTCACCGAAGTCTTCTAGCAGGATTTCGTCAAAGCGTTATTACTTTAATATTAGCTGCAAGTTTACTTCACTTACCACACAAATTGATGAAAAGCAAGATAACAAGTCAATAGCAGCTATCGATTCCAGGAGCACAAACATAAAGTTAACAGTTAATTTGTGGGAAAAAAATTATTTCCATTTCCAAGTAATCACTCAATTTATTGAAACAAATCACAAAATTCGCCAAAAAATGAAACAGACAAACAGCTTGACTAAGCCATTCCAGACTCCACCTTGATAACGTCTAGGTCTTTTGATTTTTATGACCGTTACACATAAGACTTTCCTATTAAAACGATCAACAAGAACAACGGGGAATCCTGTCAGCTTCATTTTCATTTGACATTCAATGAACGTCCGTTGTCGTTCGGAAGGACATGTCCAGATAAGATGTAACGACGAAATCGGTGGAGAAGGGAAACGTTTCTATGTTTGCAAAGTGCAGACCACGTGCAGGATTGAAAGTCCTTCCAACGAATTATCCCCGTCATAGTTGTAAACGTTTATTGTCGCTACTGGCGTACCTTTCAGTAGCAGGAGATCACCTTAAGTTTTATGGTGTTTTCGCTACAACACTAAAAGAATGGAACAATGATTTGAGTACGGTGACATAAACAAGCACTGCCTTCCCAGAAAAATTCTGTAAAAATAGTTACGACGAAAAGACAAATGCCCAAAAACGGATAACGGCCAAAGGTCGTGCGACAGTAAATGCTGTGATTTAAACCACCCGATCGATAGAATTAGAATTGAGTTATTTTAGAAATAAAGTTACAGGCTATGTTTGTTAATGGTTTCATTTTTCTCTACGGATGCTTCATTGGTAAGACAATTTCATCAATACGGTTCATTTCTTAACTGTAGACAATTATATCGTATGCTGCTATTCTTGCTTCGCAGTAGTTAAGGATTACGAAAAGTGTTTTAATTGAAAGCGACTTATAGCAACACACAAGGCAATAAAATAACTTATTGTGTTCTTCTAGAATGCAAACTATTTCGTCAAATAATAATCATCAGAATCCTTATGAAGCGAAGCATTTTTTCAAATTAGCCGAAATATTTTGTGATGAGATGATAATCTTTCATTTGATTTATTGATGCGCTTACTGACTGCCGTTGATTTGCATTAAAGCAGATCATTGAATTACATCTGCTGTGAGCCCATCAGTAAATTCACAGATGACTCTCATGAATCATTCTAAAATGATGATACGGATATGAAAATATATTGTCCAGATTATTACAGAATTTGATATGCTTCCACATTCAAAACAAATTCGATGAAGTTTTTTCTGCAACATCCCTTGCTAGCAGATCTTACTGCGCCCATCTTCAGGGCGTATCTAATTCGTTTTGAATGCGAAAGAACCCAACGATCAAGGTATATAAACCAGAATAGGTATGATTTATTGCCCTAGGATTCCGCGCCGAGTGACGTAATATCGCACAGACACGCCCAGTAGTGCTGTCATCCTGTTTAAAAAATAGATTGGAAAATATTTGGGCAGCTCTGTTCACCTCATTATATATTTCACAAAAGACATATAAGCAATGGTAAATGCTACATACCAGAGCTAGTGTTAAAATTGCATGCTATTAAAATGAAGCGGAGAGAAATATCAAATCGATTTAGCGTGTCAGTTGTTGTCATCTAGTTAGCTAGCAAGACAATAGAATCAATTTTTAACAATAAAAGTAGGATTGTAACTGTTCGACTTTCAGCGCATCCATCGCCAAACCAATAACAGTTACAACAAATTTTATTCGACAACTAATAAAGGACTTCAAAGTTCTCTATAATAAACACCGCATCAAGAGCATAATTATATACATATAGCATAGTTTGGAAGTGATGATGGAAAACGTCAAATGATCCAAAGGGTCGCCATACAATTTGAGTGAAGTCTCTGAAAATTATATTTGATTTATATATTATATACAGTTATATACACTCATCACTTTCTAACTCTGCTAGATAACACTATTCTCTTGGAAAAATATGTTTATAGACATTTCACTCGCAATGACATATTCACAAGAACTACATTCCCAGTCGGAAAAAGAAAAATTGGCTTCATTCAAAGTGTACATAAGATCCCACTTGGGTATATTTGCCACGCCCTCCCCGCCGGATGACGTAACAACAGATCATACCAATGTAGTTTATATACCTTGCCAACGATCGTAAAAAGTACACTAGCTCTGCCTTCAAGGGAACTCAAAATACTGGATATAACAACTCATACTGGCCATAAGCAACTCCCTCGGGTAAAGAAAATCATTTTCGGAAAGAAAGCTATTGTTACCGAATCGATCAATGGTCGCGTTCTTGTGTGCAGCGTTCTTTTCATTCAAATTTGATTTCTCGGAAGAAATGTTTTCAAAATACGACCCACTTCAAAAAAGAGAGAATGCATATCATATTGCTACAATGATTATCATTGAGTGTTGTTCGATGCTTGGAAACTTTCCACCTTCACTTGGTAGTGACATTTAATTCCATTCTTCTTAAGGAAAAATAGTTTACTGTGGCTCTAGCCACCGATGTACTGTAGCAGCACTTCATTCAATAATGAAACTTCCAAAAAACATCTTTGCTCTTAATAATAGTAATAATTTAAATTCCAATATTTCAACTGCCTTCAAATTTCATAAAACTCCTTGTAAGGTGTATCAGCCTCATAGATGGATCTAATATAAATGTTTTTTGTCTTCCGAATTGAGTAGCAATATTTTGTATTCAGTGTCAATCCATTTGGTAGGACAAAGAAACATTTTGAATTTTCATAAAATTTGTATGACGGTAAACGTATTCAAGACTGTAGATTAATCGCTGACCTCCAATTAAACGGAACTGCCTTTTCTAGATCCCTAAATTTTTGGATAAATATCGTGAATCTTGAATTTCATCTTTCTTACAGATGCGTTCGTCCCATAAGAATCAAAGAATTAAAGAGCTAATCGTGCAAAACAGCAACCGGTTTTAAATTCAAATCCATTGAATATTATTTCCTGTAGAGTGTGTCAGAATCGCTGGCTATAATCGGATTTAATCCGAATTGTAGGCACTACAACCAAAGCCAGCGTGCACTCGTCCATTGTAGTCGCAGTGCTAGACTTAAACCTAAAGCCAAAGGTAGTAATTAACACATCTACGAATAAAACAGTGGAAATTTCACATAGGGCTTAGCTCTAGGCTTGTGGCAGATTTAGCTTAGCAGCCCTTCCGTGGCTTTTGTCTGCGGGGCCTGAGTTTGGCGAAAGCTGACTTTAAAATGTTCAAGTTGACAACTTAATTGCAGACGAAGGTCTTACGGGGCTACACAATACTCCATAGGGTTTCCATTTTCCACATGGTGCTTGTGGCTGATTAATGAGTTAACTGCGCTACATTGTACATGAGCTCTATTTGGAAGTTCGTATGCTCCACTTTAACAGTCTTTGCCCAGTTTGTGGTGGTTTATTGATATTTTTAACTGTGCCGTACAAGTGAATCGTATTATGAGCCACAAATTGTCAGTTATAGTTTATGCTTCAGTTTTATGGTATATTTTGTTAAGAATAATGCGCGGCTAACCAATCATCACGTGAAAATAAGAGTTTCAATAAAATTAATAAAATTAATAATTGAATTCATTGGGGAAGGGTTTTCTGGTGTAAAAATAATTGGACGCATTGTATATAGATTTTGAGCTATAGCTCCAAGTCAATCAACAATGATATGAGAACGAAGCCATAACACAGCATTAAGAAGATTGTTACAATTATCATTCTATTCTATTGGAAATGGCTGGATCACTACAATATATTAAAATTGATTGACAAACAGAACCGAAAAATCAATTATCGCGCAACAGCACCCCATCTGAAATCAAATGTCATTTAATCAAGCAAGTAATTACCTTTGACATTTGTATTCCCAAGAAAGAGCCGTGTAGATAGGCAACATCCAAATCGCATTTTTTTCCTTTACTTTCAGGTTGCCACTACTATGCCTCAAAGAAATCGTAAGTGTAACCTGTTGCTCAGCAAAGGTTTCTAATTCTTCCAGCTCATCGTGAGATAGAAATCATACTTATATCCTACATCAAGTGTGGATGTGTGTCAATGGAACTCTTATATTGTTCAGACTCCATTGAAAGTATATCTTTAAAGCTCAGATAAGAGTGTATATCTTATAGCACCATTCTACTTGTTTTCTTTTGCAGTTGTACAAAAGTCTCGGGAGCTTGTCATGTGGTACTTAAAAAACCAGATCTTTTAACCTTATCGTACATTGTCTTCAATATCTAAATTAATTCCGTGTTTTTAGTTCTTCTGAAGACTCGGTTCTGGCTCAGCGATCTTTGTTCATCACCAAATTTAGTTCGAGTGCGCATACCATTGATGTGGTTCTGACGCTGATGGCTCCATTAATATCGAACTTTTTTGGGTGGGCATTAAATTTAAAATCAATTAGAATTAAAAATAGGAATTACATTCTATTAGAATAGTAAAAGAATATTGCCGGAGATTCAAGTTCGCCCAATAGAGGAAATAGACATGAAAATAGTTTTTATTTACTGATTGAAGTTAGGTATCCTTTTCTTGCTTATTTTAGGGACAATATTTTAATGCACATATTATTTTAAAAATTCTATAACGATAAATAAATCCTGTTAAGCTTACAGTTGCATTTATGCATCTTTTTCGTCGAAGTTAGTGGGTGAAAATGTTCAAAAAATATCGATCAGTTCCTGCTTCTCGGCATTGCAAATTTTTACCGCCCAAAAACATCTCCAACTTCTATCAATCAGTCACACAATAACGCATAGTACGGTATCAGTAACTGTAAAATCTATCGCAAAACAAATTGTCCAATAAAACATTTTTTCAATCTGTCTCTAGAACATGGTATATATTCAGATAAATTAAAATTAAAGAAGCAATTGTTGTCCTCATACACAAAGCTCAAGAAAATACGCGAATATTCTGATCTTATGAAGCTTTTCTCAGATATTCAATGAGTTCAATACACGCAATATGTTCACTTTAACGACTAGTTCTAGTTCTAATTCTAGTTTCAGAAATGGACACATATAGGCATGTTCTATATTATATATATATATATATATATATATATATATATATATATATATATATATATATATATATAAATATATATACTTACTCTACCAATTGCCTTGAACGCAAAGTTTTATAACAAGATTTCCAAAGATAGAAAAAGTTTCTTAACCATTAATATTTACACGTTAGCTCTAAAAATTTAAAAACAAATACATTCTATTACTTCGCAAATTGTATTTCTATTGGTTAATGTAAATATTATAAATATATCCCTTGGATTTATGCTTCAATCTGAAAATTCATATCTCAGTTTCATCAGACTCTACTACTACACTTGAAGTTTCAGTGGTGAAACATTTATGCTTAATTGCTCTACCTCTGAAGGGACGTCATTGAATTTAATTGAATATAACACACGCATCTTGTGGAAGATGTCACCTTCCAAGGAGAGAGTCTGAAAGTATACCCAATCTTTTCAACTTTCTGCCGAAGCATCGGAATTCGCTTTTCACATCATAAATACCCATACAAACTGTTATTCAGGAGGATGCGTTGTAGGTAAGTTATATAATACCATGAGTATCGTCAAACAATGCGTTGCTCCCAACGAAAATGCCACCTTCACCGTCATGACGATAAGGATATGAAGTAACATAATATGTGTTCTCAGCAGCCAGGCGGAGGGCTGAGCCGAACAAGCGGCTGTAAACGTGACACGTATTCAAAATATGTGACTTTTTGTATCGATGACAGCATGAAGAGAGAGTTCCACAGCAAAAGAGACTAACCCACTTAGCCCCTTGCATCTCCTTAATTCATCTACATAGTTCCTGTATGGCGACGGTGCTGTCGCAGCAAGGAAAAGGCATCAAAACCTGAAACGAGGTATGTACAAACACATAAAATTATATGAAATATCCGAATTCGATATAAAAGTCGACATTGAGGCCCTTAATGTTCGTCTTTCGTTCACGGTCCCCCCAAAGTGTCGCCTTCGTGGAAAATGCTTTATATGGATTCAAAGGTTCGCAAGTTCAACAAAATACAACGAGAGGTTTCCAGATGTAATGATTTGCAGGTATGGTCTCGAACACTACTCCGTGCTTGTCTTTCTACTCCTGTCAAGTGAAAAAACATGCCTCCAACTTTCGACATTCGTAATACAGTTCCTTGAACTAGAATGATCAGGATAGCAAAGATATAAAAAGCTTCAATTTCATTTTATTTACTTTCGCTGAACAAGCCAAAAGCTGACTGAACTCAACTCACCTATTTTCGCAGCACAAATAGGCTTACGACAATAACGACACACGCACCTTTGTCAGGAAAATTTAATCGACCAATGCGTGCCGAGCTGTAATTGCAATGTATTTAATTACACTTGAAAGTATTGTTTTAGTATCAGTAAATATTTTATATGATCATCTGGGTTCGGTTTAATGTTTTGTCTAGATAAAGCGCGCGCTAAGGTTTACGCGAGTCGTAGAAATGTTTCGAATGATTCTCTGAAGACCGTAGCAAGGACATATAAATTTTATGTTGTAACGTGGAATACAATTTTCATTGGAATGTCATTTTATAGAATTCTACAGCAGCAATATTTTTTCGAAACATTCCGCCATGAGTTTTCTGAAATGAAAAGAAATTACGTTTTTATAATTGGAGGGAGGTTTGCTCCGAATTTCAAGAAGGACTCAGTCGGGTGCCGCTGTCAATTTTTGAGAGCTAAACGTTTTGAATGAAATATTTTTTTTCAATACACGACTTGAACTAACTTTGACTAGCTGTAAATCCCCAAAATTGACGTCAGAGTTTTGACGAGGGCTTATAGGAGCCCTCCCATTTCAAGCGTCTTTTCTATATTTCATCCACATAAAACTGTAAACTTATACTTCCGTCCGAAGAAAACAAACATTGAAAGATTTCAAAGTGAAGAGATGATTTATCGAAGAGAGTGTTGGATTAACTAATTGTAAAAAAAATATCATGTACGTGCTTCTAACCTCTATGATATATGTTCTGTTTCGCCACCTTTTATTGTTTCAATCAACCAAATTCATACTTATTGACATAAGTCTTGACTTTATTCGTTGAAATTAGTTACCAACCTTTTACCAAAGACAAAAAATTTGCGAATTGGTTTTTCTAAATCCTTGATAATAATTGCTTTCTTGTCAGTGATACATTCCTTGTGAATTCCCAACCAGCAAAAGAACGGAACGGTACCATGAGTGATTACACTGATAAGTGCTACACTTAAGTGGAGCGGTTACATGTGTATCCTTGAAAGCCCATAGCAGCCCCATTTTATTTTTCTTTCAATTTCCCACGTAACGCGCGAAAATCCATGTTTATCGAATACAAACTACGTCTATAGATGATTTCATGGTTTTCCGAGTTTTCCACAGCACACATTTTTTATTCAATTCCTTACGTTTGTCCTTCGCTCGCACATTCATCCTCTTTTCCATCACATTTTCAATTCCATTGTTACTCCTCTAGACAGTGGAAAGGTGAATTGTGGTTGAAAATGTTACGAAAGAGCTAATTTGAATATTTGAGAAAACGACTGTCAAAAGCGACGTGGGTTGGGGCACGTTTGAAGCCGCTTTAGTCTATCTACTTTGTCTAAAGAGTTTTGAATCGAGCTTCCGATTCGCGCATTTTTTGGGTTTCTACTTCGCCAACTTTGAGTAGAAACGGAAAACTCAAAATATCAGACGGTATTTTTGTTATAATATGATTCCAGGTGAAGTTTACGGATGACTGCGTAGAAAAGTGGTTTAGCCTGCAAACTAGACAAACGAAGACCGTGTTAAACAATTGGAGAAATAAACCGAAACACTGTATAGACGATTTGATGAAATGTTTTTTTTTGTTGAAAACAAAACAAAATTAATCCAAAACAAATGCTCAATGATTTGCAGACAACCACGTGTTTTTCATTCGTTTTTCAGCTCGATAAGACTGGAACTAACTTGTTCATTTGAAGGATATAATTCATCGATTTTAAGTAACCCTTTCCCCTCGAGCAATTTCAAAACTAATACGAATTACAGTTTGAGGAAAGAATTCAAGTGCGATTATTGTTTGCATTGATACTACTCAGAACATGTTATCTCAAATCAATACAATATGTAACTAGCTACTAAGTGCCTCCCATCCAGTGAATCCCTCGATATTTCATCATATTTTAGTTTATACTATACGCATATGTAGATTCTGCTTTCCCGTCTTTTCTTATTTACCATGCTTCCTTATGAGATCTCCTGCATCAGAGAAATCTTGACATATAATCTTAGTATTTATGTCTATGACAACGAAGAATTGTTCCGTTATGTTGATCTTTAGAAGCATCCGCACTTGAGTCTTCGACATGTGTTCAATGTCTTCAACTAATTAGGTCAGTCGTAAGCCAATTTTAAAGTACTAGTATACATAAGTGGAATAACCGATTGCGGAGTAAGACGAGTGATGATGGTTCACAATAAAACTCCAGTGTTTGAGCTGTTGCATCTGCTTTTACGACGACCAAATTATTTAGTTTGCTAAACTGAATAATCCTATTAAAAAGTTTCAGTGTTAAAAATGCTTTTGTGTTATAAGCTTCCATCTCGAACATTGAATTTTTGCCTTTAGATTTGGAGAATCAAACTCAGAATAACCGGGATTTCACCAACGACTGTGCAAAATAAATGTCATACAGTCTTCATCTGTAGTTTCACACAAAGTGGAAGTATTCAAGTTATTCGGGCTTCAAGAGAAGAATCCAACCTTAAACGATCGCATGTAATTTTTGAAATACTCGCAAGTAGAGTCCAGAGCAATTTCAATTCATTTTCGTCTCTCCGAATAGCAACTACAAACGCACTTGCTCCTGATTAATTATATCATGCATTTATTCATAAGGAAATTACTTTCAGGTGAGCAGATACAGCAAACTTACTTGACCATTAGTAATTAAAACAAAACAAAGTTCTATTTGCAGTTGGTGGCAATATGGGACTGCAAGCCAGGCCGCTCGGGTTGCGCCTTTGCCCAAATACGGTTCATAATCCTGCATTAATATTCATGCGGGACGTTATGTTAACTATTCGTACTTTACGTTGACGTGCATCGTTCGCTCAGTAACAAAGTATAGTGCGGCCTTTGTTTCCGTCTGAGTTCACCTGGTTTCGGACAGGAAGAATGTGAGATAGTCAGATTCAAATGCGTACTTTCGAATAATCACGGCTCTGTTTCCCTTGGCAGCGATGAACTGAACTGTTTGGTGCTTTCGTTCACTTCGTTGCTACATTAGATATAATTATTATTACTCCAAATCCGACTCAGAGTTGAACGAAATTAATCTTCTGAATTTGAGCTTGACCGGTGCCCAGCTTAGTTAATCAGTAACACATATCGAAATTAGTCAAACATGAGAAGCCATCCACCTCTGTTCAGTTAATCCTTTTACAGTTGCTTGGCTTTCACTAATTTTCTGTGCTACGAGGCTTGCCATTGCAGTTATTGTTTAAGAGACAGCTATAGCACAAATTAACGGAGCGAATTACCTCAATTTAAACTTTTGGTAAACGACATTTTTTGATGGAGAAGATAACATTTTTAATTGCAATATTTTTTCATACAGTTTATTTCCTGTCTATATTTAAAAAAAAGACTTATGCTAGGTGTAACTTAAAATTAATTTCATTTAAATTGTTAATTGAAAATTGTTGACTGTTCAACATACAGAACTAAACATAGCACAACACAATTTAAAACCATTTCAAAGCGTTGTATTTAGTATCAAATGTAAGCAGATATTTTGTTAAAACTTTACCTTTCATTTCTACATTTCATATATTATAAATAAATCCGAAACTCAATGTCTAACCAAAGTTCATATTCTTCCTTTTTGCAGCAGCTGACAAATACTACAAATTAAAATAGCACAAAAATTAATTCGGAAAACAAACAAAATACAACAACCAAATTTATTGTAAATAACTACTTTGAGCAATATTCAATTTATTGCAAGGCAAGTGACTGGCAATTGGATTTTCTTAAAAATCCTGATGCCATTTACCGTGTATTCCTTTTCTTGTGTAAATCTAGAAATAACGGATTTCTTAAGGCATTATTTTGTTAATAATTCTCTTTATTTTCAACATACAATAGTACCAAGGCTATAAAATGATGGTTCTAAATTTCTAAAGTTGTTATAAAAGTAGCTTAAAATTCACACGTGCATTTCTAACTATGTTTTCCATACAAATCCATTTGCAGTAGAGTGCTCAGTTGCTGAGAATTCGATAGCGACTGGTAATTGGCTTTTTTGCAGTCAAGAAATTTTCATGACCAAGGTTGACAGAAAGTGTTATTGTAATCACTGGTTAAGTATTGTTTTCAACTTTCTGAGAGAAAGGAAGAAATTCAACATGGGAGATGACTCACCTCTACCTAATGAAAGCTTTTTTGCTTATAACATTTTATAAGCCTCCAGATGAATGTTTTCAAAACCATTTCAAAGCGTAAAATTTAGACAAATTCTTGAATTTGAGCTTCAAATAAAAAAACATGTTTAAATATTCCTCTCAAAGTGATAAAACGTAAGCTCGATTCCCTGAAATCATAGATTTAAAATCGTTGTAATGTCAATGATCATGAGCTTGAAGGCCGCGGGTATTGATTCCCTTGGTTTTTTTTGTCTCAGGTGGGCAAATTCGGGAGGAACCTGATTGCTATTCGAGCGTTTCTAATTGGCCAATGAATTTCATAATTTGAGAGACGCTCTGTGATTTATTTATTGCGAACTGAACACATCTAAAAGTTTCTAGCATCCATTCTTACATGCATGGATACTTTTATTGTTTATTGCTTGGCCGTCAAGTGGGACCCACAATCATTTGGAAAGAACGAAACCGCGCCAAATCGAATCGCTTCATCCACAACCGACATTGACGAGCTGTATCGCTTTCTGGCATCTCATGGTCATCAACGAACTACGAACTTTTTCTACATTTGGGTCCCCGAGAATTTCGGACTCACTCAGCGGCCGCCAGACCTTCTCACAAAACGGTTTTGATTCTTTCTCTGGTTTGTGCTAGTAAACGTTTTTCGTCAATGCTTGTTATGCTGTTCACCCTGGGGCCCAGGAGACCTACAGATGAAATGGCAGATTTGAAAAGGAACAAGTTTTCGCTTCACGCAAGCGCTCCGTCGTCCATGACTTCAAATTTGGATCTTTTGATTACTATCTACGATTGCTAGCATTTCATATCTCAGATATTTTCAAAGTGGTAAAAAATAATTTATTCTAATTTAATTTGAAGATACACACACCTATGCATTAGCACCATACCACATCGCATCAATTTAATAATACGTTTTGGCTACAAACCTGATGGGATTTTTCAAGCGTAAGATCTCAGCAGAATTAATATGTAATAGAGTCATTCCAACATGACGCGAGTGGATTTAATGCTAATGTGCGTTCCAATTGAACTTCTACTGGGTATCATGCTTTAAGTATGTATGTACATCACAACTGACATTCGCGCATGAAAACATAAATACTTTACCCTTTGAATCACGCAATATTAATAGGCAGGTTTGCATTGAAGCGTCCTTATGATCAATAACGTTTCATTCTTTAGAGAGTGGACTAGTTTTGTTTCCAAGATGCAATGATCTCTTATTCGGTTATGAAGCCATTTTAACATGCATTTATGTATTTCCATACGTTTTTTTATTACCATTCGAAGATGCGCTTTCGGAGTAGAGCTTGTCATTGACTCTGCCCTCGTCGAGCTCATCACCTACGTTATTACTAAACCATGCGTGCCAATTTGCATACTCGTGCCACTTAAAATCATCGTACTACAGCGACAAGGACTTTGCAGTAACGTGCTCAAACTAATACCGCTGTTACAGAGCTTTTCATCCGTGGAACTTTCTCTCGTATCGGACACTGGTTCCCCATGTTCAACACGCTGCCGAAAATCGACGATAATCCGATATTGTTGTAACAATTTGCTAAACGGATTCGTGAAAGTCGTGAATTACACAATTTTGAATGACGTCGCACCTGAACAGGTATCGATGCTCGGCCTACGCCTGCAAAAGCACTACAATTAATCCATTACGCGGACGATTTGCCATTAAAATTAACAATAGGAAGCTCCGTGCTGGACGGTATGGTGAGTCTCATCGGATCGTCGCTATAGCCACCATTCTATATACAAAGCAATCTGCTTTGATTCTCTGTGTTATCGTTAACATTTATTGTAATCCGGGCATCTTTTATTCTGGTACTAGGTTTATGCTGCGTGGAGCCTGTTCGCTATTCTCACAGCCCACTGTGTTCCATTACTAACACTCAAGACTTACTGCAGTCGTTTCCAACATTCACAGAGTTTAATATTTCATTAAAAAATTGAGTAATTATCAAAGTAATACTTTTGATAAACATCAGCTAAATTTTATGATTCATATGGCTACTTTGTAGTCCGTGCTTTGCAGGACAAGATTCAGAAATCAGAATAATGAACAATGAGCAAGCTTTCGTAATATGCGCTGAAAATCTTGATCAGATGACAATAATAATTATATACTTTTCCAACAAAAAACTTTTGGAGACTGTCACAAGGTATGTCGCCTCTCGCATCCGTAATTCCCTAATCCTCAATAAATAGGATATAGTATCATAAGAATTTGTAGCTGTATCTACAATAAGGAAAATAACAACATATCACTATTCTTAAGAAGAAGACTAAGTAGTAATGTCCTGTGCCAAACACACAGCCACTGTTTAAAAATTCGCTATGATTCACAGTCAGTGCTCGTACAAGCTCCAAACTACATCGATAACTTACATTCCCCCCTACTGCGGTTAAATAATTAATCGAATTTCGAATGAATTTTCCGAAACAATGCAATGGAAGCGATTCAAACACCATCACATGATTCCCCTAATAGGGTTGTTAGCATCTAAAAAGCTACGAAAAATTACATAACGAGCATTCACTTATTGTTTGGCAGTTTACTAAAAATTGAAATGATAATTTCATAATTTTATATGAAATTCAAATATTCGAGCAATATTCATTTATATTTCGAAAATCAAATGAGCTTTATTCAAGTTCTATAATTTGATTTTTATTATGAGAGTTGCCTTTGTTGATTGCCAATTTTGCACAGTCTCCAACAATTTCCGATGATATTCATAATAATAAGACTTCGTGGTACGATACAAACCAATCGATCAATTGGAAAATCCTAAGGGATTTGTAATGATTGTTTCCGTAATATTTATTCATCGATAAATTACGAAAATTTAAATTACAGTGAATGAATGAATGAAATAAAAAAACACAAGATTCGAGAATGCATTGTTCGGTAGCAATGAAATATACTGTTGGCCAGGTTTCTCACAATTGCATTTTCTGGAATCTAGAATCCTTAAATCGCCCGTTGAAAACTTCTTCTTTTGAATTGACTTTACATGCGACTTTACATGCGAATTTCAACAAAATTCTAAGCTGATTTGACACCGTATCATTGTCATTACCATAACGAAATAAAAACATATACTCATAGATTCTTTCAAAGGAGTATCATTGATTCGCGATTGTCTTGGTAACCCAGACCAGTGGAATGGCATTTTATTGAAGTTGCCATCTGCGTTTCTACTTCATTTATTGCAAACGTTAAGAGCATATTTGCCACACGATAGTACCTAAGTTCAAATAAATTAACAGCTTAGAAAATGACACAGTCAGTGCTGAAAAAGCAACGTAACGAATGATGCCGAATGATAACGCACATACATAAAACAAAATCCAGTAAAGCCAATCACTTTTTATATTCTGGTCACCAAACAAAACAAACCTGTCCGAACTTAATCTAATTATTTAACTTCTACAACTGGCTAATGTTTCTTCTACCTCGCCAAAAGCATTTGACCTTGTTTGACAACAATTGATATATGTTTTGATTCTGCATCATCGATCAATCCGTTTTGTCTGATTCATCTCGCTTGGTTTGCCTTCAAGACGTTGGAAACGAAAACAAGTATCAAAAGACACATCTAAGCGGCATGCATGTCGTTCGCACAATTTTTAAACGAAAATTGTACTCGAGGTGAACGGCGTCAACGACTTTCCTTCTCCTGTTCCACAAGTTCTTTCCTGTATAATCCTTCAAGATGAATGGATTAACATTTTGTGAAATTGCGTGCACATATGTCTCATATGTCTCCCACAACTCAGTTTCACCACATTAACGAGCTCCGAGATCTTTGCACACAACATTAAGCACCGAACGAAGCCGCAGATATGCAACAGCACCATCATCATCAGTTTTGTCGCCGTTACGGAATTCGGTGGAACATTTTTTATCTGCTTCAAACTCCACACATGGAATCAGGATTGTGCTTCAGAAACGAATACTTCCACCCAGAACGGTTGACTGAACGAACGATAAAGCAGCTCCCTACTTAAAGTCATCGCTTTTGGCTTGCGAGTCCTGTAGAGGAGACAAATAATGAATGTGTGCGGCAAACAACTATAAGAAGGTGCTTTATCTCAGTTTCGATAACTCGCTGAAGAACTTCGGCAATAGCTCCGACCAGCCATCCAACAAGCAAAAGGAAGGACACTAAATCAAATTGTGGTAAATTGCCTATTTAACTTATCCACTTAAGCTAAAGCAATGAAAACTTATGGTTGGTCCTATTAAAACCATGTTCTTAGTGTTTAAACTTATTGGAACACGAGTCTTTGTGGATAGTGTTTATCACCATCCTCGACTTAAAAATGGTTAAAATAAATTACGGTTATGAATCTAGTGCTTTCTTACAAACATCCGTGTGGGCGCACACAATGAAACCATGACAATAATGGGAGAAGCCTTGGTATGATAAGACAGGCGAGAAAGTAATGAAAATGAATACTTCTTCGTCATACACGTATTTACTAATACTATTATAATATCCAGTGCTGCTCTCTTTAAGTTTAGGTCGTATTATGAGTTTACACCAGCTAGCTCAACAGAGACTTATGACTAAAATAACATGTGCAGAATGACAAGCTGCCCAGTAATTATCGGCTTTTAGGTTTCCATAAAACCGCAACTGAACATCGGTTGCATCATCGTCACTCCTTCTAAACTTGTCAACAATTCGATCTTTGAAAAGACTTCACCCAATACAGATCATACGCTGCTATGATCAACTCGGTACTTTTACTGATGGCTTACGCTAGCAGTCAAACTGAATCATTTCGCCAGCTAATTAGCCATTACGCTAATTCGCCACTTCAGATTTGTGTTCACTTTCGATCGACTTTGGATTATGTCGCGAAGTATCTGATTCTCTCGACAAATCAGAGATACAATTGTCATGCCTCAACGGCTGGCTATTTGAATGATTGGCGACCTGTAGTTTTTGTTAGCAGCGCAACGTTCTATTGCATATACTCCACTCTCAGATACAGCCAAATCACCAAACCTAGCAAAAAAAGATACTCAAATGGATAAATCGTTTCTTGTAGCTGCAAAACACTGAACACAATTCCAAAAGCTGATGAAGTTACAATTACACCAATAAGCAACAAAAAAGAGTGTTTGTCACCTTCGTAACGATTAGGTGTTAAATGAATCGATTTTTTTATCCCGCAAGGAATTATCCTCTCCGAATAAGCGAAAAATCAACCGAAAACGAATAATTGCTGTAGGTTTCAGTATGAAGCGCGGCCATTGAAATATTGAACTCTCGGAAAGCAGAAGGAACAATTATGAACCTTCACCTTCACTGACCAGCAAACGCACATCACATGTTCATCTTTTACGGAAATAGGGAAATGGCCTGATTATCCCTCGTGCTGTGTGAGAGATGCTGTCCAAATAAAAAGTGCTTTGTGAAACTAACTTGACCAGGGCAATGAAAATGTGGAAAACCTAATTAAGCTGTTGTTCTCTAATTGCAGCTGCTTTCTAAAACTGCTTTAATTGACATGATAGCTAACAGGCGACAAAGGTTTTCCATTAAACGATGAGGATTCATGTCTGGATAGCTGCCACTACTCGTTCCGGCGCCCCCAACGACGCAAAGCGGCAGTAATTAGGGAATTCGTTTACACACTTTTTTAATGACATATTAATGGTCGTCCTTCGAGTCGTACATTCGATGGATACTTTTATTCATCCAACCTGGGAAACGGTCGTTCGCTGTCAAAAGTTATATATCAATGGATCCCGAACAATCCAAGGCCAGAGCAAGGGTGTATCCGAGTATCAAACGCAACACACCACGCCAAGGTATCAGGAATGACGAACACTACATCGTTGGAGCGTTGAGCGATCCGAGACTCTTGACATGTTCATTGAGAACGAAGGCTTATCTACCCTTTGCTATCGAATTTACGCACTGTGCTGGAAAATAGAGCTCCTGAATGCGTTCGCCTTCGTGCTGGTTGCTGAGCTGCGACCTGCGACACGAGCATCCCAGTTCCCTTTGAGCCCTGATAAATGCTTCCGGGAATCTACGCGAGCCAAAGCGATTGGTAAGCGGAAAAATGTATAGAGTTGCCCATTTTGCTGAAAGTTTACAAAATGAATTAGCCAGAAATTATGGGACACATTACTTCAGCATTTTCCAACTTGAAACTAGAATATTGAGCAAGTGTTTCGGATCGCCGACAAATTATTGGGGGTCGAGTTCCTGCCGTCAGCATAGTCTAGAATCTTATATGAAAATGCGTTATTGCCTATAATGGACTCTTACGAAATCATCTGACGAATTTGTTGAGAAAACTAGGAAATCGAATTTTAGAGAAATAAAAATCCAAGTGGCAGAGACTTACAATCAATCTCTTATCTATAGTCGATCAATATTTTGAAGTCATACGTGAGCAGTTAACTTTCTTCATTGAAACGGGTACGAGCTTTTACACTATGAAATAATAGCTCAAAGTACATGTCGCTCATCCGAGAAACCTGCGAGATTCTCATCATGGTGATGATCGAAACACCTCATAGTGATATAATGTTGGGAATAGTTATTCGAGCTCCAGTCTCAATATGAAGTTTATCGTTTGAGTTTCTCCAAACGTTTATACGCGAAGACATATGACAGGCGATTTTTATAAATGACGATGACTTAGCTGCCTTGGAATATATTTCATGGAGCTGAGCGAATGAGTTGTACCATTCGCTCCTAGGCTAGTTGAAATGCCATTAGCTACCGCATGAGCTGCTGCTTCAACTGCCATTGCCTGCAACGCCTCTCTTCCAGCTATTTCGCCTCTGGCTAAATGATTTGAATTTGGGCTATTTTAACTATTTTGCGACGATCATCATTTTTGCGGATACTTGTCGCCTAAATGGGATAGTCCTTGCGCAGCCTTCAGCAGGCGGCAGCCCATGCCACTCCAACCACCCCAATTCGCTTGAATGGCTCAGGCGTTATGACAACAGCCAGCAAAGATAGTAAACTTCAAATTCAGAGTTCGTATCACTAAAATATGAAGACGTACCGCCGTCAAAGACGTGACAGGTTCGAAACAGTGGAAGTAATTGCCTTAAACACAAGAATTCATTACGTCTTTATTGGAATGTAATGAACGCAACATGGTCCCGAAGGCCTCTCACGGCAACACAAGCCCATTGTGCGACGCACCGTTCGCGATTTGTATCTTGCGGTGAGCCCGGAGATGCTTGAACGCGCTCCTAATTTTAGTATCAGTCGTGTTCGTTGTCAACCTTTCCTAAATTGGATGCTAAGTAAATTGTGACAACTGTTATCATAAATCCGTGACTACACTTTGTTGCTCATGCACTGGATGTGACAACACAATGGGGATAAGTTCCTGTTTTTAGGAAACGTTAATTATGTGGAGCGTGTTCTTGGATTTTTGGTGTCGGATTTTGCTGCTCAGCTGACTCCCCATCCTGCCGTTTGTTGCCTTCAACCTTCAACGATTCGGTCGCAGAATGCTTTGAGGAAGTTCCATGTTTCAGTTTAATGAATCCGTCCTCGTTTTAGGTGCCTGGGGTTCTCGTTCCCACAAAGTGGTTACGAGCAAGGTAGATATATCTTTAGGAAATAAAAATTAAAGTTCCAATACAACAATGATCGCTGTAAATTTTACCAATAGTCGTGAGGAACCTAAATCTTGTAGTAAATTTTTCGTATTGACCAAGAAGAAAACTTTGCACCGAGTTAATTTAACTGGGGACGATGATACTTCTATTTCAGCTTTGCTTTTCCTGTTGGCTTCAGCTATTCTATGAAAAAATGCAAAAACAAATGACCATTCTATTTTTAAAATGTTTAAAATTTAAGTTTTAATTCTGAGTAACTATACCGACGAATACGAAAGAAAAATGTGAGACGATAGTAAATCTTGTATTACATCCTTTGGTTTTTAGTTTCTTTTTACATAGCTGCTCAGATTCAATATAAGTAAACCATTGGTCCTTTTTCTTACACTGACTAGAAAGTGGAGGAAGTGGATAGTAAAACTGGTTCTATTGAACAGTTCACAAAAATTACCTGCATTACTTGGCTTTAAAATGAAAAATGTACCGTACAATGAAACACTGTACGGTTGTCCTTCAGCAAATATTTTAATTCTGTCCAAAATCGTATAATTTCCCTTCTGAATTTTCAATTTTCGAAGATCCTGTTCAGCTATGTTACTTTTATGGATCATTGAAGTTTAAAATAGGGAATATAGTCATACCTACCATAATGTGTTTGAAGTTGTTGTACTAATATCGCGGCGAAATCATTCATTGGTTGCTTTATGGATATTTTTTGAAATCATCTCGATTTTGTGGCTCTCCTAAAAAGTTGGTTGGCTAAATGAAAACTGTTCCCATTAAAACGTTTAACGTAAAAATACACAAGCAATAATGTTGAATTTGGAGTCGATTTCATCAATAAATCCTGGAAAATTGTGCATTATAGTTTGATGATTTTTCAATAGAGAAAATCAAATTCCTTGTTATAAATTTGCGTGAAAATCTGTTATACTTGGATGTCGCTGCATAGTTTGTCGGGAATTTCCTTGTTTCTATTTCAAAACTCCAATCAAGCACTAAACAGAATCGTTCTTATCAAAACAAACATAGTTTTGTTGACAGAATATTCTAGTAATTATTATTTAAATTTTTGTTCCTTATTGGCTCGAAAATTTCTTCAATACTAACCACACTATTAATCGCATCCTGTATTCAAATTGAGCATTGTCCTTAATTTACTTCGATTATTTCACGCCAGCAATTTGACACTCAGCCTGCAATATTAAATTGACACTTTCCCATTTCATTTAAATATGCTCGACAACTTCATTGACCGTCTAACGAAATAATTTGCAGGCAAACTGAAAACTATCAAGATGTAAGTAAGTCCATTAACCTGTGCCCCATAAAAGTTCTTCAAACAGCTCGACTGTTTCGACAATAACAACTCCCATTATTATCACCTTTTCCTTGGCATGGTTTTGAATACTGATGAAAAGAACTTGAGCAAGGAGCCCTCGCCTGAAGCCCAAATGACTAGGCTCCTTCTGTAGCACGTCACATTACTGCCGAAGCCAGCCCCAAGGCTGGTGCCTCTCATTGCTATCTCATCGATTTTCCGTACATTTTTCTCCATTCAGCTATTAGCCTATTGATCCAGGCTTCTGTTTGAGGGGTTGCCGGTATCCACCACTCTTGGCGCAGAGTGTACATATTTAATTAGAGCACGCATTACTTTAATAGACATCACGGAAGTTATTGATTTCGGGTGTGTGTATAGTTATGATGGTGCACAAGAACACTACGACGCCTATTTTCTTTTCGCCTGCATTTTGGAAATGTGTGGATAAAGTTGGCTTTGGAAGAGTAACAACAGGTAGTAAATGGGCTAGAAAGTTGAGGACGGACTAACATTGGCTTTACCGACAATCCGCATAAACACAACGGTATGTGATAATGTATTTAGTTTAAAATACAGGGCTCTGTTATTTGTTGACCCTTAGGTATAATCACCCCTTACTAATGTTAAGCACCCATGTATAATTTATACTACATGCTTGGTTGATGCTTTAAGTCAATTTGACTTCAAATCAAACATAGGTACATATGTGCATGTTTGTAAGCCAAGGCTCGAACAGCATTCGGAAAAAAATATGGAGCCCATTGAATCAAGATTTGCCAATAATATCGTTTCGATGAGAATAAGAAGCAGTTAAAGTTATGCAATATGGAAAAATGTTTGTGTTGGTAGCTTCATCAATTTAGCATTCCATTTGCATTCTTTTGGACTATCTAAAACCAAATGATGTGTAATGAACCCCGACAGTCCTACGGAAATCACTGAACACGTGCATGGATAATTTTGTGAAATTGAAGTGACAACCGCGAGCACAGAAAAAATGAAGCAATGTTGGGAATATGTTTGATCGTAGGATTGTAAGAGGCGAAGACGAAATCGATTAACCGAAGATTCCGTTCGTGACTGCATAAGCTAATTTACTCCAGCGCTCACTATTTTTTATCACCAGCCTCGTGCAGAACCCTAATTAGGATTGCACTTTCCCATAACGATCTGCTTCAAACTGCAACCACGCTGCATGGTTTCAGTGCTCGTATTCAAACGATGTATGATTGGTTTGGTTATTCAATATTCCACTTTCATCATTAGTTGCAGATAGGATTCCAAAATAGCGAACTAGGCTTGTCAATATAAAGCTGCCTAGATTTGAAACCTTATACGGCCTCTAGATAGGTTTGTACGACATATTTCTACTACATTTTGCTTAAGTACATGATTCCACCATCTACACTAAGTATTTGGTATTTGAATGCACAATAAAGATTATTTTGTTGAGTTTCTAAAATTGTTTATCATCACATGCACTTTCACCTGTTAGAATATAATAAAACAACATCTAACCAAATATTCAAATTGATGATACTCACTTCAAAGCGTAGTTTTCTTCTAGATTCTTCTTACAACATTATTTTGCTTGAAATAAAAATCATATATTTTTTAATTGATTTTCGAAATAATTTATTGATGCAGTTTTTGTGTTGTGTATTTTAAGTAGTATTTATTTCTTTATTAATTTATTTTATTAATAGCTTTCAGTTTTCACTTTTATTTTTACATACCTACGCTATAATACATATCACAAATATACTTCCATCTGTAGTCTTACAATTAAACATGTTTTCTTTAGTTCATAGTTCTAGCTTGCTAAGTATTTTTTTCCATCAAAATTTCTCAGCAGCCTTTTTATTTACTTTCTTTTTACACTTGAATCGCCGCTAATATTAATTCAGCTGCTTGTATGTAATCCACCGTTTTTATAATGCTTTATAGATTTCACTTGAAATTTGAAATTCAGTGGGAATAACGAAAATTTCTCCGGGTAAATTTCTTTTTGTCATTGTACGTTTGTATGCGGTTAATTTGATACACCTAAATATGATTTGAGTACACTTGGCTTGGTTCTTCTTGCGTCTATAGTTTTTATTATTTAATTATTTGTTCGATAATGCTGCTTAAATGATAGGATCCATTTGTCAATTTTACAACGTTACGAGTAAGTAGGTATGCATTCTAGGTTCACTGTATTATTTAAAACAATAATAAAGTGTTTATAATTTCTGTGATATTATTTTTTGTGTGAGCTTAAATTAGTAAAGTACAGAATCATTGCAGCCTGCTTGTGTACAAAGTATCTATAAGTTTAGTTTTGAGTTTTTTGTAGGCTTTAATATGAATAATTTTATATGTTTAAATCAAGCTATTTACAGTAAATACAAATGTTCACCTCTTTTATATCTCACTCAGTCTCTATTTAATGTTTTCTTGTTATTCTACAATTAATATTTTTCCTTTACAATAAATTTTTAGCATGCGAATGGCAATATCAGGATGGCTGACTAGTCGAAAGGACGCGCTTTGGAGAGCATTTCAAGTGAAAGTAAGTAAAATGTGAATCAAGCATGTTTCCCTTATTGCGGACTGAAATTGAATAGGACGAGTATCCGCATGTTGAATATGAATCCAATTACGCGCAGAAAATCAGTTTCTTTTTTCAATTACCGTGATATTGCTCGACCTTGAAAGCACGGGGTGATGATACCTACATGTAGTTACTAAATCAGCCTTGATTTAAATGTAGAACACTTAGCTAGTTTAAAAAAGCACTTTATGACGCTAAAAATTGAACATCGACTTATCATTTGAGCTGAAACGTTTTACATTATTTGTTTAATGGTTGAAAAACGCAGAGAATGAACAATTGATGAGACAGTTTTGACTGCTGAAGTTGCACAAAGTTGTGGTGTTTACATTCAAAAAGGACAATAGAAGAAATCATACATGAAACAGTTTGATAGTAGCTATAATATCATCGTTATTTACCACAAGCGCAGCGGGCTCAACAGTAGAAGTATGAACTGCTAATGTGGGCGCAGACTACATTTTCATTCATTTGAAAAAAATCTTATCAGAATTGAAGAATCTCTTATGTTAAGACTTAGCTATCAATAATCATAGTTTGCTGTGCGCAGCTTTTTAACCTTATTTAATGTGATGCCATCACGTAGAAGAAAACCAAAATAAGATGGGGCCAAAACATTATACAGTACAACTAATATTTATTACGAATTAAGAAGACAGCGTCACGAAAAACCGTTAATTGGACAAAGAATCGAAATGATACTTTGAGCAATTCCTTTGCCAATGATGAATAACTGAATCGAATCGGTTAAAATCGTCAAATTATAGGTTAAACTATTTTGACTATCTGACAGGCTATCGACTATACATGCGGTTTCTATGATCTATTTCTAATACAGATAACAAAGAAAAAGTTAATCGTTTGAGTTTGAGTTAAAAGG
Source organism: Oxycera nigricornis (assembly GCA_963942545.1). Classification (NCBI taxonomy): domain Eukaryota; kingdom Metazoa; phylum Arthropoda; class Insecta; order Diptera; family Stratiomyidae; genus Oxycera; species Oxycera nigricornis. The sequence continues at coordinate 342,009 of OZ012662.1, read as the reverse complement.
TTCATGAGTTCAAAGTAAAACAAAGTGTTCCAAGTTTATGTTCTTAATTGACAAGGTTAAACGTAGCTTAGTATGTATGTACGATTCGCATCATCAAAGCAATATTTGTCTCTTTGCCCATGTCATGCTGGCCGGTATATAACCAGACAAAACGATATAAAAAACGAATCTAAGCTAACCAAACAATTAAAGCCTTTTATGAATCTTCATTTTGTTCAACTCAACTAATTGCATTCCAGTCCGCCTTTTATTCAAGCATCACTTGCTGTGCATCTCCTACATTATTCTGTCTATGCATTCTTCTGCTATGTAGCCAAGAATTGATACGAAGAACGGAAAAAAGACTCACAAGACCAGTCAAAAACACTAATTACATCTCTCACATTCTCAAAAACTACAATTAGCTCTTATCGTCATTTTTTAACATTCCAGCATCTATTGCTTGTATGTAGGCTTAAATGGCTATCATTGTTCGTAATATAGGATGTACATAAAAAGTTACAATTGATATTGTACGGATTGCTGTCTGTTGCATAGGAACGAACAGAGTTACCACTTGTCACGTTCAAAACGAACTGAGATCAGGGGCCGAAACATCGGAGTGATGCAAGAAAGTAAAAAGTGAAGCAGGTATGAGAAACTTCTACTATAGAACTCATCTGTTCAGTATCTTGTTGACTTCGAAATATGTGCAAAATATATTGCACTTCAATGGAAACATCGGAATCTGTTTAATCTGCACGGCCACACCAAGCTAGCACTTCTATAAGCTGGTGTTTCCCAAAATGAAATTCAATTTTTATCTTTGTGACCGCATCAATGAATTGCCTACATATGTTCCCTTTGGCTCAAAGAGAGACCATCATGTAGAGATTTTTCTAGGTTCACATTGCATTGTCATTCCTTGAGAGTTTCTAACGCTACTCCACAAATTATTTTCCTGCCCCCAATTTTCATTCAGAAGTTAATTGCCTTCTAATTCTGACGTCTCATCAGGCAGGATGGCTGCCTCAACTGAGTCTTAATGCTAGTCAGCTAGCAAATCAGAAGTTTTATATTATTGTACATATTCACTTCGCACAGGATACGAGACAACCAATAATCTGCCAAAAGTATTGTGTTATCACCGGCCTCATATTCTATTGGATTATGACTTACGTCAGAAGGATAACATGCGGAATTTGGCAGTGATATTTTCTTTGCTTCTAGACTCGATGTTTTGCACATTAAGTTCAAGTAATAATTGAAACAATAACTTCAGATTATGACAACTAATGACACTTTGCTAGCTAGAGACCCTTTCGACAAAACCTAGCCAACGTTAGCCTGGAATCCTACAACAGCCACTCAACCACAAGAACCACCACTATTCCTATAAGTAGGCAATGGAGGCAGGGCGTGCTTCCCAAATCCATGGTGTGAACTTTCTCCAAACGCGGTGAATAAGAAAATTTAAGGTATTGATTTTCCTAACGTCTATTGTGCGTTTGTTCCTCACACCAATCACCAATTTCTTCTTTTTGATGAAAAACGTTTCGATCTGGTATTATTTCCGTTGTGATTGTAAAATACATCGACATGAATTGGAATCCGGCTGGCGAAGTAGGCACATCATAGAAATGCTACGTCAGCTAACTGCCGTATAGCGAAGCAAGTCGTCCTGACTTCTGACTGTTCAAAAGTCTGCTACTGCCAAAGCGCTCGTTTCCTTTTCCATGTTTCGAAAAAACGAAATTCTTGCTGGAGGCAGGTGACTCGCCCCCTTCGCCACCCCACATTAAACTTTTGATTTTTCCACTTGATTAATAATCCACAATAGCGTTGGAAATATCGTTTTAATCTCGTTTGTTTTTTATTTATTTCCTCTCGCCCTATTTTGTGCGGATGCCACCAGCTGGCAGAGGCAGTTTGGCTGCTGAACGTAGAAATAATAACAATAATGAGAACCATGTATTGAAAGTCTAAGAATCTATGTTACCTTCAAGCTGATTTTATGGCATCCGATGGGATTGTTTGCTACTCAATTCAAGTTATCAACTGAATGACTCAAAAGTTTACAATTTTTAATACAAGGAATTGTTGAAAGCATTGCAAATGAAGAATTAAATATTAACAGAATTATTCGACAATTGACTCTCACACACTGTTTCCGTTAACTTACTCTACCCAACGAATGTTTCAAACATTTTTCGCAAAATATGTCTAATCAAGTTACTTGATGTAAAACCAAACAGCAATCAAGTCTCTCTCACTCTTTCGTTACTATGACTATTGCCGAAACTTCTGTTTGGAGGTCGTATGTATGCTTCATAGACGCTTTCAGGTAGAATTGTTAAAATAAGATGAATACAATATAGAAATATTGACTAAAAAGGATGCAGATTCAAATATTGTATTTTTTTCTACTGTTGCAGAAAAATGTGTATGCCATGTTTCCAAGAAGCACTGGCTTTTTGAAGCATACAATAAAGACAAATTGGGCTTTTCTCCTGGCATTACATAGTACACAATCGACTGAGAATTTTCTTTGATGTTGGGCCAGACAAAGAGATGTCTTTGTTGTTATTGTCAATGCCGGGCCTATACACAGTCTATACTATTTCGTCCCAACAGTGATAGGCACATCATGTTTCTCAATTTCTTTCCTTACACTGCAATCCTGCAGTATTTCAAACAAAATCATCAAGAAGCTCAAGACCTCACACTAACAGACAATCTACTGACTTCAAAAGTCTACTGAAATATCAATGCATTGAAATAGAAAAGTGGCTGAAGTACACCTCATTTGTACCCAAAAATATTCCAAAAATAAAGTGCACAATCAACTCTTAAATCCAGGAGTGTCGAGTCGATAAGTCAAAGTCACATACTTGGATATTAATTAAAAGGTTTACGCGTTGAACAGATATGTGTCACATGCGCGACCAGTACTTCTGCTTCGTGCTAGTCCGATGTGAATAATCTTGCGGATCTACGAACACTTTCTGGCAGACTTCTTTCCAGTAGGAGTAAATACATTGGGCGGATTTCAAAGAAAAACTTAGTCGTATGAAACAAATCTTCATTCGGATAATTATCAAAGCGAGCTCTTGCTTCAATAGCAAACTATTGTCAGATATCAATCTTAAAAACTTGAATTCTTAATTCGACCCTGCCATGCATTCGCATCTACACTTAAGGCTGAGGCTCCACATACGATTCGAAATCGGTTTCGGTTTGTTTGTTTTAAGAATGAACGTCATAGCGGCGCGACCTTTTCTTATTTTGCATGTTATCTATATGAGAACCGGGCGACCCTGCGTCCACGTCCGATTCGATCAATAACGCCGGTTTTACGACCCGTCTGGTTCATAACGACCCGGGTCGACGTTCAGATTCATAATCATAACGAAGGCGCTTCCTTCTCGCTCATTTACACGCTTTCGCCATAAGATCGGATGACACCCGGCTCCACGGCCGGTTTTCCATAACCGATTTTCTGTATGCGCATGCGTTGTGTTCATTCGTTAAAAGGCAGTGAACGGAGAAGGCTATGGAGCAGGTGATAACGGCAGTAGGAAATAATCCGGTAATATGGAGTATTGCGGATAAAGACTACCACAACAGGGAATTGAATGATGCGGCGTGGGAGAATGTTTGCCGAGAAGTGTACCCTAGTGCCAGAATTCATCCATTTTAGGATTTTAGCACTGACACCATCAACAACGCAAGACAGATGTTTTCACGTTGAGCACCGACACGAGAATGAACACTAAACAAACAATCTGATTCAAGAGCCTCGCACGTTCTTATTTCAGATTTGGAATCGTACGTGGAGCCTTGACGCCTGTCGTTCTTATTGTTTACGCATTCCAAATAATAATCGGTTTGGAATCGTATATGGAGCCTCAGCCTAAGAGGACTAGAGGCAAGGAAAACCAGTAGATGTAATCTCTGTATCACTGCGCTCAAGGTTAGCGCAGCATGCTTGGTGTGTTCCTTTCTGATGTGGCACTTTAATTCGAAATATTCGGCCGAATATTTTTGTACGGTCTGTGAAACTAGATTAGACACTTTGTAGTGCATCATGGCTTATAACTTTCTTCGGCAAAAAAATAATTACATGGCTTACACGAGTCTATCGACAATTCAAGCACTTTATCCCAACGCCTTTTTCCTCGGCTACCGTAGCAATTTAAATTTTTAGTACAGATTTGATTACAATTGCTGGTCGGCGTGGCGGCTGTTGAAAAGTAGTAATCAGAAATCAAGGTTTTTGTACCCAAAAGCTTAGCAGCTTAATCTATTCCACATTCATTTAGTTCAAGAGATACGATTTGAACGAACTATTTGTTGATCTGCACCTCGAAAATATGTTTCTGATCGCGATTTCGGAGAATTCGCCGATGCACTAGTTACGATCACCATTATTACGATAGTAACCGGCGGCATTGACGCCCAACGATGTGCCTCCCCACCTCTAGGTCATACGGAATGTGAAAGGTTCTGTGCACAAACTTGCCCGTGAGCACTATCTTCTCGCAAATGGGTCACATTTTCAATTCAATGTGTACGAACAATCAGATAAATTTTTATGCTCCGCGTACTCTATAATTTGAGAAAGCTATTGAGCTGACAATTATTTTTATGAGATCCGTAGATTTATATTGCGAGGTCAACTTTTTGGATAAGTTTCAGTCATAAATAATGTTACCTATATTTATTTTGTCTGGATTTGACTTGCTTGACTTCAAAGCAATGAGTATTGTTTTAATTGGTATGACTGGTAAAATTGAAACTTTCATTCGATATAATTTACGCCCCCGTATTGGAAAGAATAAGAAAAAATTCGTTTCATTAGCCGCTACATTCAGATAAGAATGGAATATATTTAGAAGAAAATACTTAAACAAAATACCGGCGATGAAAAATAAAATGAAATCGATTTTTGAAATCTGCATCTGCAAGAACATAAATAGTAAAAAATATGGAATATAAAACAAACTGACAAGCCCCAATCAGTTGCCACAAGTCACTTCCATGCACATACTTCATAAGAAGAAATCATGTTTTCAACGTAATTGGGAGTTATCTAAATGAAACGAGGCGATTCATCGGGTAATTCTGGTCACACAATTTTCAGGCTTGCTATTTCTCAGTTAAACAGAAAAATTTCACTCGTGTCAGTTCTAGTTCGGATGAAAATAAACAAGACACTCCAGTACTTGCGAGTTTTCTATTTAGCTTACAGGTCTGATAAAAGTTTTCTCCATTTATATAAATTCAAACTAATATTACAATTAACGATGAAGCATATTAGAATCATTTATCCAACCATCATGTGTTTTGTTTTCTGGTCAATTCAATTGCACATGTTTGGATGCATCTATATTTGCTTTCGTCAGAAGCATGTATGTTATTTATCATTATAATCGCTGGATATTACACAAAAATCATTCATCTTAGGCTCTCATTTGCGATTTCCTAATCAGCTTAGTACTATATAATCAGCACAGCTTAAGCATTTCATATCAATTATTTTTCGGGTAGAAAACGATTTGTTAAAAATTCAAGACTAAACTTTCAATCACGCGCGAAGAGTCAGGCATTTTCTAGGTAGGCACAGTTATCTGAAGAAAATTAGCCATGAAATTGAAATCTAGCTACGATTTACATGGTATTTCGTATTAGCTCTCTCCATTTACGTGCATGGACCAGCAACGGCCGTAACCGCGCATTCAATGACCGAACTGTAAAGGTTGCTTTTGTTCAGCAGAGTATTTAACAGGCTGTCTGCCACCATACAATTCAAATTGGCTTCACCATGTGCCGCCATAGCATCTCAACACGCATTGCGAGGTGTCATGAGTACCGTCAGCGGCGACCTCATCTGTTATGAATTGAAATAAGGATTAAAACACGGAACGCTATCAAATGTGCGTCATAAGTTTTATCATGTATCGCCGAATTCCAGCTAAAAAGCTAATTTGGATTTGTTCCTAGTCATTGTACGGTGGCACTCTACCAATCAGTGGTTGAGTTCACGTGACAGTGCTTATCATGTAATGAGTACCGTCGGTGGTTCGCATGGCAGCGAACGTGTTAATTCGCTTTGGAACCATTTCTAATCCAAGTCACATTTGGCCTCACATATTCACCGGTGCCGATGAAGTCAAAAACGCCGAATATTGCGGCTAATAGCAATGAATAGTCAAGACGAAGACTTAACAACCTGTTACAACCAGATAATAGCTAACTATCTAGGCAGGGTTTGCAATTAGTCTTTTTTTAGCCTCGATGAAACTGGGAGAGCGGCCAAGTGGGAAAGCCTAAATTAAATGCCCCTTTTCCAAGCCAACGTGCTCTAACCTTAGTTGACGTTGACTATGAGATTCCATCTTGGTCCAGATTTGCTGTGAGTTTTTGGTTCAACGATTTAGTTTGGATACTATTGCGAATGCTCTAAACTGGGAACAAGCTGCATGCAAATATTGTTCGTTGAAAGTATTTGTCACTTTGGAAAACCGTCTATAAGCTCTTCAAATTCTTATGGGAGAGGGTTTTTATAGGACTTGCCTGCATGCTTTGATTGATTTTCAGATGAATCGACGACGACAAGCCAAGCAGCGAACATGGTTTCAAGATTCAAAAATAAGATAGAGCTGTTAACGGAGAAGTATTTCAATATGATGTTCAATAGCAGCTACCTAGTCATCTCCAGCACTTTCAATGTTTAAAGCAAACCCATCATCCAGAGCGTAATTTACAAAACTCAAAAAACTTACTGAAAGACCAATACTATAATGTTTCAGAAGTATGTATGTAGTCAATAAAACAAGAATTTCAATGAAGGTCGCTGCTTAGCATCATCGGTTAAATGTAAAATTGTATAATATAATATAAGCGTAGTAAGCACTTGTTTAGTGATAGCCCGATGTGTTGGTTTCGCAGTGTGAGTACGATTTTCGTGCAAAATCACCACGAAAACCAAAAAATGTTTCCTTGGTGGCAGCTTACTATTATTCACTTAATGACTCTTATCATCGAGGAAACATCTACTTTTCTCAGTCAACGACTAAACAACCCCTTCGATCTTATTAAAATACCATCAAGTACACCCTAATAAATTTAAAATTCTAGCTTTCTTCACGTCTAGTCGAATTGGGAAATCGTCACTCGGTCTCTTGACACTACCATTCAACAAATTGAGTAATTGCGCCTCATCCACCATTGAAGCCTCTTGCTTGTGACCTTAGCTGAGATCGGCTATTCCTCCGTATCAATACTAGGAAATAAAATGCCGACATGGAATTTTATATTAGTGCATAGTTCATTATGTCCTTAACATATGTCGGCAAATAGAAAACCGAATGAAGTTCATCATTGGAAACGGCAAATAACTATTCGTTAAATTGTTGCTGCTATGTGAGACCTGAGATGGGAAATGATGCCTTTTATATGTGATATACTCTTACGTACATGTGAAATCAAAAGTCCTGAATGTTCTGGAAAGGTCGAAAAAAGAGTTATGATTGATGATGAGAACAATGTTGCGAACAAATATTGATTAGAACCCAACTTCCGCCAAGTGAGTGAAGTTCGAGCCCTTGTTTGAGTTTTTATTACGCCCGTCAATAGCAACATTGAAGATGTTCACATTTTGATTGTTGCGATATGAGTGCGAAATCAGGAAAAGTTTTCCAAAAAAATTCAAGGATATTATTATAGATTCGAACGGTGAGCATAATATTATAGTTGAATGCAATAAGAATTGATTAGTACATCAGAGAAATAATGACAAATTATATTCATAGCAAGTCGACCTTCTTCAACAACTAAGTTACTGTCACAAAGCGAATTGAGTGGTTTAGTATTTTTTTGAATCAATGTATCATTTTTCCATAAACTTGAGTAGAATATTTGTGCACAGAAATGGCACACAAACACTATTAAATAAGAAATAATTTGTATGTAAACAAATTTTCCTACAACGATTTAAAAACTGATCAATGGATAGCCAAAATCAAGCAGAATCCAAAATAAAGATCAAAACTGTAAACAGAAGCAATTTTTTTTTGGTTTATGGCTCGATTTGGGCTATGATTGGTTGACTACTCACTCCCGCGAAATTAAAAATCGATTCTTATATGAAGCGACAAAAACTACGCTAGCATACTAAGTGGTATTTGAACTGGCTTTTATCCATGAGTGCAATATTTAAGTTAAGAGATGTTTAATAAACAAACAGCTGTTTGACTAAAATAGGCGTCATGCATCAATCTACATATGTAGTTTTCTCAACGTTTTCAACCATTTGAAACAATGAAAAACTGCGCCCCTTGACAAGGACACATAAACACCACATTCGGAAACTCTGCAAATTAATTTAACATAGGAAAGTGGTGTTCAACCCTTAAATCTACAATATTGTTAAAAATAATCAAAATTAAATGTACTATTTACAGGATGGTATCATTACACCAAGTAAGCCTGGACATGGTTCCCTGAAGCGGGCGGTGCACCTCCACCGCTGTGGTGCACACTTGCTGATTGCTGCAATTGTTGCTGGTGCGGACGCCAGGTCTGGTGCACATTTTGTTGCTGAAGCTGCTGCTGCTGTTGATGATGAAATGACGACCGATGAGAATGAGGAGCAGTGTTGCTGCTCGAGTGACTGTTATTGCTACCACCGCTGGATATCAGGCCCGCAGCCTGCTCAGTGTCCAGAGTGCTGTAGTCGGAATCAATGCTGGAATAAATATGCTCGGAGGGAGGCCGGTTGTTGTACTGACTGTGATGCTGTTGTTGATGCAGTTGGTGTTGTTGATGTGCGTGGTGACTGTTGTGATGCGGCGATGAGTGCTGGTGAACGTGCTCACCGCTTCCGCCGCGCCGGTTAGGTCGCGGGCTGGGAGTGGCAGTGGTTGCTGAGGAGTAGTTTGGGTCCTCGCCATCTGGGCAGTAGGCTGGCGGAGGAGCCTGCCGAAACATTATGCCTGGACTAGCCGGCTGCTTGACTCGTTCGTGGTTATGGTCTAGCGTGTAGTTGTTGCTGCGGTAGGGAAATTCGACAGGAAGTGCATAGCGCAACTTTTCCCAGAAGTGCCTATCGTTCCGCCGGATTCGATTCACGGCGGAGGTTTTTAAGTACGGCAACAGCTCAACATCGCTCTCTGCTTCCAGCAGCACTTCAGGCTCTTCAACAATGACCAACTTATGGGGCCTACTTCGCAGAGCGTCATGCACAGCGCGTCTCAACTCGCATCGACTCCATTCGGTCTGCAGGAAATTTCGCGACAGAAGGATAACAACTCGCCGAGAAACGCGGGCAGCTTCGAGCACCTGCATGTGGGTTGCATCGTGAGACAAGTCTCTGTGCTGCAGACATATACGAAGTGGAGGACGACCCGTTTCTAGTTCACCTATTAAAGCTTGGGCAACGAATTCCGAGTCTTTCGCCGAATGTAAAAGCACTGCGTCATAAAGTTTTTCAGATTCTTCGCAACGCGGACCAAATACACGAACTCCGTAATGAGCAAACAGCCAAATGCGAACGGACTCCCGGAATACGAAGACTATCACGAGTATTATGAGTAAGAAAACTAGTGCCAAGGCAACAGCCAGCAGAGAAATATATGATTTCGGAATACCGTTTTGCAAAACTGATCCTCCAGCATAGTAGTCACTGCACGCAGCAGTCGCATTGAAATCAAGTTCTCTTTTGATTGCTCCTTCTAAACAGTATATGTCTTGCGAATCCTGCACCATCAAGGCATTGTCAGCGACATAGGAAGTGAGGTCCTGTAAGAACTTGCACCGGCAGCTCCACATATTACGACCCAACCAAACCGACTTCAAATTCTTGAGGGACGGAACTTGAAACTGCCAAATTGCGATCGAGTGCAGTCTATTGCCGTCAATTCGAAGTATTTCCAACGACGTCAGCGGGGTGAACGTTGAGTTTCCTATGTGAGTCAACACATTGTTTTGCAGATACAGCTCTTTCAGCTTCGCCAAGTGTTCAAATTCATAGCCATGTAGGCTGTGTAGACTGTTCTCTTCTAAATGCAACACTTCGAGTGCAGTGAGGCTAGCAAACGTACGATTCTGAATACTTGCTACCTTACTAGCATTCACGAATAACGACCTTAGATTCTTCCGTCCTATGAAGGCATGATTCTGAAGCTCCGGGAAATTATTGCCGTCCAAATAGACCGCCGTGGAGTCCATGGGAACACGTTTTGGCAAGTCTATTGTCTTCTGGCCTCCACAATCCACTACATTGGTGTTCCACGTTTGGTCGTGGTAGCAGGAACAGTTCGAAGGACATGTCATCTCACAATCGCACGCATCAAAGTCGCAGCAGTGGCAAAGTGCGAAGCAATGGGTCTCGTATTTGCACAGAAAGTCCTTCGACTTCAGGGAAACCAAGGGTTTGATCTGCATTCCTCTCGTGTGCGGCATTATGCATTCGATATTGGAGAGATCCATAACGCGTGGGTGTTGCCTGGAAGTCAAATTGTTAACGCGCTGCAACCACTCCATCGAGCAGTCACATTCAAAAGGATTTCCGCCCAAATAAAATTCCGGCAAAGGTTTTTCTATCGGCATGGAAGCGACCCTGAGCGTATGCAACTGTAGCTTCGCCAACGAATTGGCGTACAAGTCGACCCTTGTGAGGTTTGCCTTTTCGACGAAAGTATTTGCATGCACATTGCTTATGAGGTTGTTATTGATGAACAGCAGTTCGATTGTGTTAGGCACCGACATTGCGTCAATTTTATTGATTCGGTTGTGGCTGGCATCTAACGTTTTCACGCGAATCTCCTTCTGCAGTGTATAGTAGTTTCCCAGCTCTGTTATGTAATTTCCGTGAACATCTAACCATTTCAAGTTACTAGGGATAAAAGCGTAGTCAAACCAGACTAAATGGTTCTCGGACAGGTTTAGCCACAGGAGTGACGCGAGAGTTGCAAACACGCCGTTGATGTCGGTCAAAAAATTTCTATCCAGTCGAATTGCTTCCAACTCTAAATTTCTGTCGAAAGACCCTATCTCGATGCCCTGGATTCGATTCTTGGCCAGGTTCAACACACTTAGTCGTGGCAAATCCCAGAACATCCCCTTTGTGATGTTTCCTATTTGGTTGTCGATCAGTCGAAGGCCGGTTAGTTGATGCAAATTGCGAAATGAGCCGTTTTCAAACGTAGTAATTTGGTTTTCTCCCAAATCTAGCGTGCGGAGCATGGCCAAGTCCTGAAGGGCCTTTGGCACATCCGTCAGCTGGTTTGAGCTGAGGTCAAGCTCTTTCAAGTCGGAGCAGTTTTTGAACACGGCCGGTTCGACCACGCTGATGAGGTTGTTATTTAGCGTCAACTTCGACAAGACAAAAAGCCCATTGAAGAGTTTGTCGTCCAGCGTGTGAAGCCTGTTCTCCGCCAAGTTCAGAGTATGCAAGTTGTAAAGCGGCAGAAAAGCGTTTTCCTCGATGTTCCCGATAGAGTTGTTTCGAAGATTTAATATCTGCAAGAAGTAAAGCTCTTTGAAAGTCCTGTAGTCGATCCTTGTCAATGCATTATGGGCCAGATTCAGAACGACAAGACGTATTAATCCAGCGAAGGTTGTATTATCGATGTGATGGCTCGTCAACTGATTGCCCGACAGGTCTAAGACCAGCAACTGCTCCAGCCTATGGAACAGACCTTTGGGCAGCTCATACAAATCGTTGTATTCCAGATGGATCTCCCTCAGCTCCTTGGATCCGGCAAACAAACCTTCTGGCAAGGTTTCCAGATGATTGTGACTCAAGTTGAGTGTTCGTAAGGAGCTCAAGCCAGCGAACGCCTCTCCTGACAGCTCAGTTATGTTATTGTTTTGAAGGTTCAAATGCTGCAGCCTCCTTAGTCTCGATACTCCCCAATTCTCCGGGATCGACTTCAGCTCGTTGTAGCTCGCATCTAGTGACTGTAGCTCGCTGCCTCCATTGCAAGTCATGTGAGCGAAGCCCAGATTTTCCGCTGAACGGATTCTGTTCTTGGTCAAGTTCAAAATTTGCAGGTTTCCAGCTGGACAAAGGAAGCTGGGTGGCAGCATCCTCAAATTGTTCTCGCCCAGATCTAGCTCGATCAGCTGTTTTAGGCCAACGAGTGAGTCAGGCTGCAGATCGAGGCTCTTGCCGGGACCCCAGTCTGAGTTCTTCGATACGATACTCAATGTCTTCACCGTCCCGAGCCCGTCGAACACCTTGTCGGGCAAATGGAGCAGCTTACAAAAGTTTATGTGCAGCTCCTCCAGAAACTGTAGGCGCGAAAACACGCTTGCCGGTAATTGACTTTCGAAAAGAAATACCTCGCTGCACTGCACTCGCAGTCTAGACGATCCATCAGCCCCCTGCAGGTCCAAGCCGACCCGGTCGATGGTCCGCAGACGGCATGTTGTCACCGTCTTATTATATTCCCACGTGCAATGGTTCGCGCTGGGCAGAGGAGCGGCCGAAGTGGCTGATGTCGAAGAGGGTATCAACTGCGATGAAGCCAATCCTCCTGCAAGGACCACGAAAAGCAAGAGACCTGCGATGCACCGGGCTCCCAGTGCGGGAAGCTGCCCCAATTTGATCAATATAGCTTCCATCGTTCACAGTGCCTTCAATACTTCCGGCCTCTCATGAAAACCAGTGTTATTAATTTTATACAGTAGGGTTCACAACGTGGCGCTAGTTCCAGGTTGTCATAAAAACCTTGGCATTTCGAACGAAGACTCAGGATTTAGTTTTTGGAGGCTCCGAACAGGTGCCTAGACGCAATTCACATATTAACTCTCGCCTAACGAATTTCAGAGCTGGATGCCACCTTCAATTTTCCACTATCACTTCACGCCAAGGATTAGGAAGCTCCGCCTAGTGCTTTCACTCGACGCAATTTCTTTGCCTGATTGCCGCAACAACAAATTGTTTCCGGATCATCGCGACACGCAAGTTCACTCAACCGAACACATTATTAGTTATAGCGCTTTAAGAATTCTTCGCTAGAGAAAATTGCGGTTTTTTCTATTAGAGCACAACACTTGCTACTTTCCGGATAGACACTTGCTTCGATACTTCCACCCGTCGCGAACGCCGAACTCAAACTGATCCGACGCCAGAAAATTCATTCGGCACGAGTTTGGTCGAATCAGGTTTTAGACCAAGGGCGGAGCGGAGGCGGCTGGGCGGAGATTTCATTGGGAGAGAAGAGCAACAGCTGCTTCCAGTACCCGCCGCGATGGAAACATTGGAGCTACTTTCTATGACTTGCGCAATCTGCAATCGCGGAATCTTTCTCCCATTCGGGCAATGAGAGCGCATTCCTCTCTGGGCCCTCGCGACAGAACGAGACCATCATGATGTTCAATCGCATGTGACAAATTCGGGGCGGAGAAGGCTGACTCGGCGTAGTGTGGGTGAAATTCGGCCATTTCTTGGGGGTGGTGTTCGGCCAAAAAGGGTGGCAGTATTTCGGCACCTACGACAGACTTGACATCACAGCATTGAACGTTTCCATTTGCCGCGTGTTCATGTTGCGGTGCTGAAATCACAACGTGACTTCTAGCGACCTTGGTCCCAGCTGGACCCGAGCGAGACGCTGGGCGTTTTCACCAGTTGATTTCGCGCGCAGCCATTTCGTTTAGGCGCTTCGCTCCAGCATCATCAGCTTTCCGTCTGTTTCGCAAAGCAGAAATCATATCGCTAATCTTCTTGGCTGCGAATTTTGTCTGGCGTCTTTGCCCACGTTGGGTGCTTCGCTGTGTTGCATATACGATGACATCAAGCTGCTCACAACGTCCATTATTCTTACCTGCATATTGTCCACGTGGTCAAACCTAATGCTTTGAATAGGATGCACGCTTCCTTCAAGATGGCGAAACGAAATAGAGAGGCAGCTCTACAACGGTGTCTGACCACTGCATCATCCGGGCGCACCTTTGAACATTTTTATGTCAACATATTTGGAGCCACTAATCTCCAGTTGGATCACCTTTGGAAAGCAACATATTTTAGACCGCCGAGATTTTCATGTTGAGAACCGATAGCAATTTAGAATAATTAAGTCCTTGAAAAGAATACTTCACAGAATTCACACAACATAAGAAAAATACGCTTTTGCAAAACGAACCTCTGTTTAATGCAAACATTCAAGGAGAAATATTTTCAGTAGCTAATTACTACGGTTCACACAATGTGTTCCGAACCAGAAAAGTTATATTAATTGATTCGTCTACTACAATTTTGTCCATAAAACTACAACAGTTTGAAAGCAGCTCCATGCAGACATCGTCAGCCTTAACATAATCCAATTCGCGATCCCTGAAGAGGACACTAAGATTGTTTGCTGCTTATTGCATGTGGAATACCAGAAATTAGATGCCCAGACCACAATCATTTTTTCGCTTCATTAAATACTTTTCGAAAGTACGATCGCTGATTGTTCAAGACAAAAGATCCGAGCAGAAGTTAATCCCGTCTCACGTAAAGGCCTAACAACGGATTAGTGTCAATGTGACTTTGATTGCAGACTTGCTCCAACAGTTGCTTTTCTCTTGCTAATGACCAACGGAGTCTAACTGCGCCTGTGTCGTTTTTTGTTTTAAATAGTGAAGCTGCCGCGGGCATGGAAGCACGTTGAAAAGAAGCTCACAAGCTTGGAATTCTTCCGGGTAAAATTCATCATATTCATCAGCTTTAACACCACGATTGGAGGCTTGCCACTCATTCAAATTATCCTGAAATGGCGGGACACTGCAGGTATGCTTAGCGGCGGCATCGACGAGTTTCTGATGTCCAAACTATTAATTCGTTTTCGGGCACTGATGGAATGATTCCTTGGTATTGTCGAGGTGCACCCTTGCATGTATCACAGAAATACATTTAGTTTAGCTTGAAGCATCACCAAAAACCGGCCATTTAAAAATAAATCAGCTCGGTCTGGTTTTCGAGGGCAAATTAATTCCCTTAGTTGTACTTACTAAGCGTAAACTGAATACTTTTCCGCTCCATGCGACATAGCATTTGGTGGTAAATATCTCAATTGAAAATTCGCAAATTTCCAGTGGAGGCATTTAGACTTTATTATTGATAAAATTTCATTGAGTTTTACAATGTCCGTGTATTGACGGTAAATTTGTAAAAACTATTGTATTTGCTTCAAAAATGTAACAAACTAAAGTAAAATATAATATAATGCGTTCATTATTTGCGAATCTTCAGTGATGTTCATAGTTGACGGTGTTTAATTTAATTTAATCAAAATGATTTACCTGCAGATACGATGTTTTCATGAGATCAAGTTCGATGACAATCATATATATGTGTATATATATATATATATTCTGCAGATAATCTGTTGTTGTTGTTACCATTGTTATAATCCTCTTGGGTACAATTGTTCTTAATTGATAACAACTGATCGTCAGAAATAAGCTATCAGATTATTCTTTAAATTTGCAAACATTGATGCAAATTTGAAGAATAATCTGATAACGCTACTATATTAACATAGTAAACATATGGTTTAATAGTATAAATGGGTTTCTCAACCAAAAATTAAAGCTACATTCCATACGAATCCTCAATAGATTGAATGTAATACCAGATGTAAACAGAATATGTTGTTTCGGTATATGGTGTTATTATGAGCGAACTTCCTGGATCGCAAATTTTTAATCTGAGTACCGGACACCCAATCAAGTGTCTGGTTCTCAATCACAACTTAAAACGCAAAATTGCGGAAAAATGGAGAACAATAAGCGGACTTGGCGAAATGAGCCTGAACTGATTTTTTTTAAAGAATCTTTTATAATGATCTTGGTATGAAAATCTATATTAACATGGTCTGATTTTTCAATTAGAGTTGATTATGTACTATAAATGAAAAATTTATAAACAGAATTTTTTTTTCGGTAAATCCAATTTTTTTTACAGTGTTGCATCCATTATTGGATCGTTATTGTTCTGAAATAAACTTGCATTGCAAGTGGAACAAAGCATTGCTAACGCACGTTATGTCAAATGAATACTTTCGTGTAGAACCCTTGTTAAAAATGTCGCAATTATACCTTCTAACAGCCACTTACCTCTGTCGTAACCAGCACTTTCTGTAAGGGTGAATTTGTTTCACATGTATATGTTGCAGACCTCACACACCAGGGGTAACCTACCCGTTACTAGATAATCATAATGTACGAAACCAGTAAAGCGTGCATTTTTAATGTCACACCGAAGGCAGAGAAGTATTCGTGGTCGCCCGATCACAGGGTCTGATCTACCATGTAATGATAACCTAGTTGCGGCGAGATGACGTAATGGATCACTGATAGTTTCTATTGCTTGAAAAGAAGATTTATTTACATTTAAATAACGGAAATCATTATTTAAAACACTTCAAACTGAACAAAATTTGCCAAACGGCCGTTTAAACCATTGCTCAACCTTATTGTCAAACAACCTCAACAAATAAATATAAGCACAACTGATTATCATCTCAAACACGCCTGGAGTGTCATTTGAGGTCGATAACCAAAGTGATTTAATCATAAGTTTATTTTGATATAATATTTTGTGCATCTTTCCCACAGGGCAATATAGAAATGCCATATTTAAAACGTTGCCTCATTTAGATGATCTAGTCTGGCAAAGTTTTTTTTCTCACAAATGTAAAATCAAATTTAATTTCTTATGGTAAGCAACCCGAGCAGGGTTTGATGGCAGTGGAAACAACGTCAAGCGTCGGCCAAGCATTGGCGTACAACGAACGGCCAACGGTCAGCTGCCAGTGCTGGCCCAGTACTGACTGAGTGCTGGCTGGCTACTGGCCCAGTAGTGCATTCGAGTGCTGGCCCAGTGCTGGAGGTTGGCACTGCGCCAGCACTGGCGTTCGGCACTGGCCCAATGCTTGAAGCCATTACTGAAATATAACAATTCTGGATACATGCAGAATGTTAAACGATTTGGAGGAAGTTCACTAGTGAGCTTCAGTGCAAGTTCGTTATATTAATAAGTATTGCTTAGCTATAATGCGCGAATTTATAGTATTGCATTAATATTGAAATGTAAAGTGAATGGCAAAAAAAACATGTGAGAAATCGTTGCATTATTTGAAGAACTCATAGTTCATATTGATTGGATGCATAAACGTTCACTTTGAGGGTGTAGGCTGAACAGTATTTCCTTTCGTAGTCGTCGATATTTCAAAGAAATGTGTTGCATGCGAAGGTAAATGGCATGAAGGTCACATTATTCTTTGTTCTTAGAACGAACACACTAATATACAATTTTTCATTATTCATTTTTACACCCGAATTGCTTTTTACAAGAACTAGAAGTGTCCCTTGAAAACAAACGAGTATTTTTTCAAGGGTGTTTTATTACTTTTTAGACGTATAAAGAAATGTATTTCTTAATTCGAATTTTGCCGCGCTCGTCGGAACTGCAGATACCAGCTCGCACGGTCAAGCAGGCGATAAAGAGGTTAAAGCGCAGAAGCGCATGTTGACAAGAACCTGACTTCAATTGTTTAAGAAAGTCAATTCAATAAGTGCAAATAGTTTTGGTGATAAAGAATAGGCTTTTATTGTCGTTTCTCTATCCCACAGAGCAACATAAGGAGTTTGTTATTTATCAACCACCGCCATTTCACATTATAGACGTAGTAATAGATTTTGGATGTCGTAGCAAGTTTTTCTTCCAAACTAAATTGAATAGTTTTTAACAAAACCAGAAAACGTTTAAGATGATTTTGAAATCTTTTTGAAGCGTAAATACAGCGTCTTCTGACATAAAAAGTTTTGTTAGATTAAATCAAATTTCGTCAATTGAAGAAGTTAACCATATTTTATTCTGATAGAAATATTTGTTGAATACTAATTGACCATTTTTCGACCAAATTAATTTTCCTGATAATATTTGAAGATTTTTTGAACTACTAGATCTGTGAACAATCATAACTTTTTGTTGATGTAGAAAAACGAATGAGCTACGAGAGGCTGGCAAAAAAATTCTGAATGCAGAAGCTTTTTCATTTGTACTTCAGCAATTGTTCCTCATACAATGCAATTAATTGCAACGCAGTCGACTTTGAAGAAGAGACTTTTTGTTTTGTTCTTGGAATTTTGAATTCTATTCTTATTTTTTTAATAGAAGTTCAACTGATAGACGTTCCATGGCAACAGTGCGGCGGCAGTTTTATTGATTTTGTCCTTGGCGCCATCATTAAACATAAATAAAACAAGCCGTGAGGTGCGACCCTTGAGGTCCACACGTACAACTTCCCAGTAATATTTACATAAATATTAAAAATATTAAACACAATTATAATTATGGAAATAATACTACTTTTAATAATAAAAATGTACCTCTCATAAAAGTTATTGGAATGACTTAATATTAGTCGTAACATCTACGCGAGCATCAATAGATTACGTGAAGATTTTCGTGGATTGGTTTGATTTAATATTCACGTGGATCAATTGGAGGGGGGACAGGCTACAAAGCCTTTTCTACGTTATTTTTTATTTTCATATCGATGCTTGAAGGACAAAACAGCGCTAGCAAAAATGAATGCAGTTTTTATTATTACGACAACTGAAGAGATTTTGTCGCGTGATGGCCATTTTGAATAGTTGCGGTCAAAACTGCTAGCACTAATCACTGAATTTGTATTTTTCACGATTTTACATCAATGAAACTAATAATTATTTCTTATTTTCTGTTGATTTTGAGAAACATTGATTATGCAGTCAAAAATAGGTTCAATTGAAAGTAAAAAGTAAAATATATGTATTACAAATGATGACGGAAGTAACTGAAATTTTACGAATACTAAAGAACAAAACTCCTAAAAACTACAATTTTTTATTTGATGAAAGCTTTTCAAAGCATATGATCTCAAAAAGTGTTGACTACAAAACATTTTACCATTCAAAACGTTCATTATCACAATTGCAAATTTGATTTGATTTGTATTGGTTTTCAAAATTTAAGCAGTTTTTTTATTAAAGTTAAAACACGGTTCTGTGAAGACTATTAAAAATCTCCGCAATATATGCAAATAATAATAAACTTTGATTGACTTTACAACAATGTCTTTAGAATAAGAGATTTAAGGTATAAAAATTCGTATGAACCCTTTTTACATGGTGACTTTGAATGATTTTTTTTTATTTTTAATTCAATTTGTTTTGAAATCATGGGAAAATATTTTGCTGGTCTCTACAGAAATTGATTAAAGTATATAAATTTTATAAACATTTATTATTACGATTTTGATTTTATTAATTATTAATTAATTTTTTTATGAAAATACACTAATTTTCAATATTTTTTTATTAAATTTAAAAAATGGCTTTAAAGATTTTTTTTTAAAATTTAAAAACATCATTAAAATGTTAATACGCGTTGATTGACTTCTTAATGATGCAAAGATTATATTTGGTTCTCGAGATATAATGATTGACATAAATGACCATGAAGGACATGATGACTTTTAATGATTTTTTATTTTTAATTTAATTTTTTTTGTAATCATGAAAAAAAATTTTGGTGATTCTTTTACAACAAGTGTTTGGAGTATATAAATTTTATAAATATTGATTACTGCGATTTGAAAATAAAGTTAAAAATTTGATGTTTTTGAGAAAACTCCAATTTTTTGCACTTTAATTTCAAAAACTTAGAAAACGGGTCCAATGATTTTTTTTCAAAATTTGATAGAGTCACGTAAATGTCAATACGCGTCGATTGACACCTTGATGAAGCAAATCGTATGTTTGGTTCGCGAGATAAAGCGCATGACAGGTTTGACCTACAAGGGGTGAAAACAGCACCCCCCCCCCGACCGAAGTGTCCCAAAAACTAATCAGCTCTTAAAATTACAAAGACGCTTCGATTGACACCTTAACGAAGTCGATACGACTTTGTTTACGTGAGTTATGCTCGTCTAAAAACTGTCCGATACATACACACACACACACATACATACTTCTTTCTAAAAACACTTAAAATATACTCGTAAGACCTCAAAACGTAAAGATATGTTGAAAATTTCAATTTCGATTTTCGAGGCGATTACAAGAACTTCTCATATACTGGGAAGTTAATAAATTTAGATGGATGATCCAGAATTTTATAAAACTGCATTTTGGCCATGTTTGCTGGACATAACATCTTCGTGCGAGTCGTGCTTTTCGAGATATTGATAAATATGCCTTGTTTTCAAAATTGCATTCATATCCACCACTATACGGACGACTGGCAAATTCCATATCTCGAATAAGCAACATAAACGACTATTTGCAATGCAAATGCCACGTTGAAATGCTCAGCGATCACTCAACGAGTAGAGCTATTTCGTAGCGCTCCCCCAATGCTGGCATGATGCTACGTTACAACGCTCAACGAGTAGTGCTATTTCGTAGCACTCCCCCAATGCTGGCAAGTTGCCACGTTACAATGCTCAGCCGACGGTCACCCGACGCTCAGCCTACACTGCCGTTCTGTGTACGACGGAGAGTCGCTGACGGCGGCCCGCTCACTCTCTCATCGATGCTCGGCTGACGGGTTGCTTTCCAATGTGTTCGAAAGTGCGTACGTAAATTATTAACTATCTCTATGGCTTCGACGCTACAGCGCTTGCTTCGTGCGATGGACGTCGCGGGTTCAATCCTTGGTGGCAAAGGCGATACATCACTCACTCATCATTTGGATGCCGGCGTCTTCTTCACATGTCGGGCGACGAATATCATGTGAGAATGATATTTTCATACAAATTTCCGTGCCTCTTGCCGCCGCCGATTCATTTTGGCATTTGAGTGCTGGCGGAGTAACAAATTCATTGTATGCCAGTACTGGGCCAATGCTGCTTGTGAATCTTGGCCCAGTACTGGCATACAACGTCCGCCCGTAGTTATCATCCAGCACTGATATGTTACTGGGCCAGCACCGGCGAACGACACTCAGCCAGCATAATGTGGCGCTCAGCCAGCAATTGTTTAGCACTGGGTCAGCTGTGCGACCGTGTTCGGGAAGTTATTAAGATTATAAAGTACTAAAAAACATGCTACGGTTATTTTGAAAAAAGTAACATGCTTAGCAAAGTTTTCCATCAACAATTGGAAGCCTCCTTCGAATTTTTATTCTCTAATCAAATTCAAAGGAACGGCTTTTCAGTGTTAATAAGATCGGCCTAGTCCGTTCGCAGGTGTTCTTTTTTCATCGATTTTCAAAGCGTTTTCACCAAAGTCCCTATGATGCAGACCAAAAAAAAAATCCATTCGGTTAATTTATAGGGCATTTTTGTTATAAATGGTAGATTTTGTAAGAGAAAGCTTTGATTTTATCCAGCCTGAAGCGACATTCATGGTTTTTATGAAACTACTTCATTCAAATCTGCCGTTCACAATCATGCCAAAACATGCTAAATTAAATTCAGTTTAAGCTGTTCTGCTGCCACTTGAGTGCCGACGAGCTCTCATTCATAAAATTCTCATTTGCTTATATCATTGCTGCATAGTTTCGCCGATTTCATCTTGACTTCTTTCACTTTCAAGCTCAGAATCAAACAAATTAAAACATTTTAGAGAAATGACGTTTACAGAATACCAGCCACCTACTTGAGGATAATTAAGACCATGATTCTGGGCGAATTCTGAAAAACGTCTAATTTGAAGGAAAGTCAACAAAGCACTTGTGTTTATGTCGTTCGAATGTCTACAAAATTGTTCCACTACAGCACGTAAATAAACACGAGAGCCTTGTAGGCTCTCGAGCTGACCGAATCCACGACCGTGGACATAGCATTAAGTAGCGCATATTCTTGTCTTTGAAGTGGATCTTCTAATCGACCAGAAGAACCGGTTACCCACCTGTACAAGCTACAACTCCATTCATTTCTTGTTCAGCTGAGTGCTTAAGGGTTCGGGGGATCACGTTTTCCAAATTTGATGCATTTCATTTTCAACACAAAGTTTTGTTCACATCATAAGTTACGACAACTGATCAGCGACGAAGGAAAGAGGTGATACGAGTTTTATCGACCAGGATCTTTACAGAACTGAACAGAATTGTCTGTGCAAGAAGAATCGGGAATCCAGACAATGCTTCTTAGCGGAGCGGTTTTAAACGCTCACTTAATGATGCCAAAGAAGAAAAATTTTAACTTGGTTTCCTCATTCGAATGATCGACCACCTTAAATATAAAACTCAGTGAAACTGAGTTTTTCTGTGCGCTGGGTCTGACTGCGACAAGCATGTGCTTGAGTTACTTTCCGCTCGAGTTAATTGTATTCACTTGACATGACTATTTTCTGTTTTGGGCCATATATGCTAATCACCTGACTATTTGACTTCAGCAAACAAGAGAACCGGGACCCCGGAATTGTGACAAATGTTAGATATGCATACTGTTGACGTAACATTACTCATGTAAATTATGCCTAGGCCAAAGGAACCGGATGTTACCTTGCAATTGATGTCGTCATGACGTCATGGGCCCAGTTACAATCGGATCATTGATTTTAAACTTTGAATCCGGTGGAGACACTAGGAGCGTGCTTGGTTGCGAAGTGAATGCATTTTGGATTATTGCAGTCTGCGCACTATTCTACACTTATACTAAACCCCCTGCAGATATCCCATCAATGAGCGTGCATGGTTGTTAATTGGCCCACTCGCACCCTCGTTCTATTCTCTTGGCTTTATGATGCTTCCCAACGGAGATTTGTCGGGTCATAAAACCAGCGGCGGGAGTAGCTGTTAAAGCTGCTATTAAAAAATGATTGATTGTGTTGCCATTAATGAAACCGCGTGTTCGTCCATTTGGCCGCCGTGTTAATAACGATGTTTAATTGCGTTGAAGAGATTATCGGTGCATCCAATGTCAGACTTCCTTAGACGGTTTCACTATTTTAAATGACACTTCAACATTATGACTGGTCAGCGAACCAATGATACTTACCTATTTTCGGGGAGAGTTCCTGGGGAAAGTTAAAGTAAATTAGATATTAAGGCACTTATCGAACGAATTTAAGAAAAAAAACGCAAATTATTTTAAATGTATTAATCTCTTTTAGAATCCCAAGTCTAACCTTTTTCGGACTGTGTCTGTCTTGGCCAGAAATTTCTTCTACCAATTTTCAATTTAGGCGGCTACAGCAGGAAAATTTGCTATTTTATTTAGATACTCCTATCGAGTTTTGAAATTAAGATAATTCCTTTCAAGATTCAGTCTGCATACATTATATATCGAGGTAAACCAACTCCAGTAGCACTAATATAGGAACTTACATTTCCCCATCGTTGACTATCCGAGTCCTAGATGATTGTCATCCTGTCGTAATAATCAAACAGCTACAAGCATTGAAAGAGCTTATTCATCTTCTCTTAATCAAACCTGTTAAATCGTATCTATTTTTTTCACAAAATCTTAGCGTGTGTTTTCTAAAATAGGGTATTTCTTCTACAATCACCAGCAACTGCCGAAGCCTGTTTTGAATCGTTTAATGACCACTAAATGATTCCAATTCTTCGGATGACCAACAGCGAGGTAGTTGCGCCTCTTCTTTTGTATTATTATCCATCGAAATCATTGCTAGATACAGAATTCTATTAATATCTATCTCTCGCGGTTCTGCTAATAGCATGAAGCAAAGATTTAAGAAGAAAAATCAAGTATTAACGAATACTGACTACTTGATTATGTTTCTCAAATGTTTTTCGGTTTTTATTCAAGAAACATCTTAAATATCGAGTGGACTTTATCAAGGCCGATCTTTATAAAATTGTCTTAAAAACTACATTAGAGGAAATACCTATAGCGAGAGGGAAACTTCGTAACTGGCTTATGGCCAAACTCAAAGCATGGAAGTTGAAAAAATTCAAGTATGAAACAAAAGTTGACGATCATTATTCTAGTATTGGTAAAAGAGTGAAAACAAAACAATTCTGAGTTGCACGTGGTTAAATTTTTCCAATACAATGATCAATTACGCTAACAGAAATTTTCTCGATTCGTTTTGTGAGTTATGTTACGGACTCATCGATTTTTTTTACACTGCTGGCCCACTGTGAATCCAGCTAATGGCTTTAAAAATGAATTTATTACTGCTGACTAGAATTCACGATTGGTGAAGCTTGTAATTGTTGTCTTTGATGTATCCCACTATTTACGTTTGCTTGTGAGATTTTTTTGGATATTTAGCTATAATTCGCCATAGAGTTACCCACATTTTGATTTACCTATGGTATTTTTTATTGAGACGACTTCAAATTCGCTTCCAAATTCTTAGTACTTCCTCAGTATCGCCTAGAAAGTTCAGATGATTAGTAAAGTGTGTAATTAAGCTCCAGTTGTAATAGAAGATTACATTCCATTTCTATGCTTACGATATTAATCGATGCACTCATATAGAGCTGCTTTTTTTATTTAGCAAATGGGATTTTTTTCATTTAAAAATATATCCATATATCAAGTATTCAAACACCTGAGCTTACGGTCAGAGTCCTTGCACGTAATGATGAATTTTCTTATTTGCTCGCCGACAACGCTTATTTATTTTTCTTATATTTTCTTACATTTTGTAATTTTCATATCAGCGCAGGATATTTATTTGTTTATTGAACTTTTTGCTCATTCATATTTAAAAAACGACGCATGAAGAGGTTGATGTAATTGGGGATCGAAATCGTTAGACAACTATTATGTAACTTAATTTAAAAAATAATCGACGGTTTTTTCCCATTTGAAATTATTTTTAATACTTAGATTACTACCAGAACTTCCGTAAAAATTGTTAGTCTTTCCGAGTCTAATCATACGCATTTGTCACATATCCTCCTATGAAAAACAACAATACACTTCTTCATCCCGATTTATTTGCCTTTATGTTGTTATGGCAATACGTACTTACAATGTGGCTATGAATTTGCTAATGCGCTATCCTTATTTTCAATTTTCTCGTTTAGTTTTCTTGTCCTAGTACTTTCAATGACAAAAACCATAGAGCTCCACGCTGCAGGCTCTATGCGGGCATTTAAACCAACAAAGCAACGGAACACAGCCGGTATCACGATATGGCGCATAGATGCGATATGTCCTTGATGAAAGCCCTCGAGAGTGGGGTTTTCATTTCGTTTACTTGCCGCTGTTCACGATTATCGCCAGCATTCCCTCAGGCAAACAAAACAGCAACCACATCGTCCATTGTTGGTAATTTCCCTTTCAATTGAACGAAGGGTCTTTAAAAAGCAGAACAAGCAATTGTCTTGCATTTTTATCCCTTGGATGTCACAAAAACTCGCAAATAGACCACGGACGACGAAGGGTACTGTCTTCGCACAAATAAGCAGGCTACACACCCGAAACAGGACATGTACGACGAAAACGAGAAAAATGTGCACAGGATATAGCAAACAATGCGGTGACATTCTTTTCATGTGTCAAAAACATTAGCAACGAACCAAATATATGCCATTAGCGCGTAGAATGTCACTACAATAAATGCGTGCAGGATTTAATTTGCGATGGGCCAAAAGTGAAATGGAAACGTGTATTTTCTGCTCGGCAGATCCTGTACGTCTGTCCTCTTGATTCGTCACACGCATGTGCTCACGACTTGCTTTGAAGTTAGTGATACTGCAAAATTGTCTGGCAATGAAACAAGGATATCTTTTACTAGGGGCCTGGGGACATTTTTGGGAAGAAGACACTCAACCTTACTGAGTACAATTGGAAATTCTGCAAGAAAATTTATCCTTCTTGTTTACTAACATAATTGTTATTAGATATGATTGCCTAGCTGCCAGTTTCTGTTGTTTAAATACAAAAGACAAGCGTAAGCCATTTGTTGATGAGTTTGGATTACGGGACGCCATTGAAGGTTATATTATACTAGTCATACTATTACCTTTAAGTCAGCAGATCGTTCCAGCGATGATCTTCGAAAGAACGAGAAAATGAAGAAAACACAGATAACTCTCTTCCAAATTGGAAGGCTGCTTCGTTTTAAAGTGTAAAAGTGTGTATTAATTTGTGGTGGGAACTTTTTTGATGATCTTCTTTGGAAAAGTTTTTGCACAGATCTCGTATTCAGAATCAAAACAACACGGTTGGCTATTCGCAAAACTGATTGCGTAGGTAGAAGGCGGACGATGCTTACACCATCTTGCTGAAAATAATCATTATTTCAGATTTATTTCTATCCAAGTGGAATGGCAACTATGCCAAGTGGAATGACAACGATAAGCAGCCGGTGTTTTCTTGTCTCATATTCGAACGTGTTCGAGGTAGATTTGACCATCGGACTAACCATAAGTATGGGATTTCCATTTAGAACGAAGAATAATTCCAAAAACGTATTGATAAATATTTTTGGATTCATATGACAGCTAAATTAATTCTTGGTTTATGTTTTGCCAAACACAAGCCTATTATTAGCTCATGGTAGTCAATGACATATTTCCCTGAAAACTTCCCTCAACGACAAACTAGAAAATCCAAGAATTACAATTTTAGATGCTTTGAGCCGTTGCACAATCTGCTACTATCTGCGAGATATATTCTTCTAGAATATCAACTTAATTTAGCTGCATTCACACACTCGGAGAGTATGATTATCGCCTGCGAATAAACAACTAACTTAAAATTACGCAGCATATAAAAGTAAGCTAAACAATTTCTTATTCAGTCATTCCATATCATTTTGCTAGACGGCATTTTTGTTTCTACGCCAGCTTTCATAGAGATTGGTTATTAAATTCGATTCAGCAATCATAAAAATGATCGCTGATACCTTACCAATCGTAGAAATCTAACCCAAGATAAATATTCAGCTTTTCTGAGGGGGCTGGGAGCTGTAAAAGTGAAATCCTATTATTTTCCAAACATATTCGAAAGCATTTTCTTCTTTCTGGTCGCTAAAATAAGTTCGGTTAGCAATGAAGTAGTACATAGTTCACTTTTCGAAACGGCGACCAGTGTAAAACCAATCAAACAAATATTATATTAGATTTTATTTCCGTCTTACAAATATCTTATTAACTGTACATATTTTTCATAAATAACGCACTTATTTTCATCTCAATATTTGATACGTATGTGTATATTTTACCTATCGAAAGAATGTGTCGATATATATGATTGTAATGAACTGAATCAAGGAGTGTTTTGTTTATTTAAAGCTTGGTAGTGCTGATCCGATGTTTCTTTGGTCCTCAGTTTTCATGGAATATTATTTAACTCTCGTTTTTCATCAGTTTGCAGCAATCAGTAATACCCAACACGAACATTATACCTAGCGGTCGTACTGACTGGCACTGTAATGATCACTAAAAGCTCCGCAGTGCGAGTTCTGGCTGAAGAAGATTCACTACAAACCCAGAGTTGAAATCGAGTCTTTGTAAAAACCTACGTATCAGTTCAGCCAATTCTAGGAAGGTAGGTACGTGCTGTGTGAGGTTACGCATGGACAGATTATAATCAGGAAAACTCGAAGAAGTGGCAACTTGTGACTTACGCAAAGATTCGCATGGCGAAGATCGCCTGGACGATAGGGAACAACACTACCTTGCGTGCATGCGAGATACATTCTAGATGTCGACATGGATCTGATTTATTATCGCTGCGAATGACGACACTAAAGTACCCATGGACGAATGAACCGACGCGAAAGAAACACTTTTATTAGTAAACAAGGCAGGTTGCTGATTGCGGCTTGGGCTTTTCGCTAGACTGCGAATGATGAGCGAAGACGTGCATATCCCATAAACACAATCACACCTGGTAGTCATTGTACTCATAACTTGTCTGCTTCTTATTTTATTCAGTTTACGAGTAAATTTATGTTTTGCCCATTTAAAGTCCAATTCACAATTTCGCTAGTGTGTTCAAATCAGAACACTTTGTCGGCACTAGATGATGGAAAATTACGTGAGTGCCCGAAGTCAATTACCCGCTTCGAGGAATGAGTTATGTGGGCCCAGAAATATATACAAATTAAGTTTTTAAATAAAACTCTTCGAAGTATAAGTTATTGAGATCGTATGATCTCGTTTAATACCAACTTAAGACTAAATTTCTTAATTCTATTATCCACCAGGAAACCTTCTGACGCGCAGGTCAGGGTGGACGGAAAATTCCATTACATGGTGTTTGAAACAAACACAAACACAAACAATCAGTTGAACAACAACGAGTTCGCACCATGTGTGATTTGAACAACAACGAGTTCACACCATGTGTTGTTTGAACAAGATCCTTAACAATTCGAATGCAGAGTTCTTAACTCTAAATGCATGCGGCAAACATCTTGCATGGCTATTATAATAATGCAAACATGTTGCATTTTATGCGTGGCTGTTACTTACATACATAGTTACCTTTGTATGTTTGCAAGCAGAATCACACATTACACCACTTTGAATTATGTATTTGACTCTTGGAATCCTCGGCCGGATCGACACGAATACAGTAGAGTCATTTTCATAATCCACTCCATAAGTAGTGTCCGACCGAAGCTTCGGCTTCGGCATCGGCTTCGGCCACCTTCCACCACAAACAGCACCTTCGGCCACACATTCTGCTTCGGCCAAAATTAGCCGAAGGTGTGACCGAAGCCGAAGCAGTTTGCAAAATATGCAGTAAGTTACTATCTCTCGGTAGCTCACTGCCAAAAAAGCAGACGATTACAAACATAAAGAACCATTTGCGAAAAATTCACAAAATTGAATGGGCAGTGTTTTATGGAGTCAGTACTAAATACAAACAATTGCTTAAATTCAAAAAGTCTGATATCATGAACGCTGTCCAAGATGCTAAAAAGGAAAGTAAACAAATTACTTTGCCAAGTATCATTGAAAAAAAAATGTGTTCAATATGGTCTGATAATCATCCGGCATCTTTACGCATCGATAAATGCATTATGGACTTTATAATCGTAGACATGCTTCCATATAATCTCGTTCAAGGGGAAGCATTTCGCAGACTTAATTTTACTGGTCCTGAGAGTCCAATAAGGTACAGACAAAAGTCCGAGAAATACTTTAGAACGCCTTTGATGCCAGCTACTTACGAACAAGTAAAAGCAAAAGTCATACTGCTTTTAGAAAAGGCTGAATGGATCAGTTTCTCCACAGATATATGGAGTAATGCCACAAAAACATGCTCACTTTTGAATTTCACGGCACACTTCATTGTAGGTTCCAGAAGGGAAAAAGTAATTCTAGTGGCTAGCGTCATGAACGAAGACCATACCGGGCATTATATTGCGGAAAAAATTACTGAAACTGTTACCGAATATAATATCAAAGATAAAATCCATGTGGGAATTCGTGATAACGCTTCCAATATGAACGCGACCATGCGTTATGGAAACTTTGTTTCTATTGGTTGTGTGGCTCATACTCTACAGCTTGTGATCCATGGTGTAATTTTCAAAGAAACTGCCATAACGGTGTTAGTGAAAAAGTGTCGCAAAATTGTAGGGCACTTTAAGAAAAGCGAACAAGCTGTTCGACATCTTAACAATTTTCGAGAAACATGTAACTTGCCTAAACATGCATTGATACAAGACGTCGAAACTCGGTGGAATAGCACTTATTTCATGTTGGAGAGGCTAAAAGAACCAAAAATTGCAGTAAATCTGTATATGGAAGAACGCGGTGGAATTGAAGTTCCAACTGCAGAAGAGTGGATACAAATTAGCAATTGCATAAACGTTTTAAAATGCTTTTATCAAGCAACTATTGATATTTCTAGAGATTCTGCATCAGTATCTTTGATCATACCATTGATTGCCATGCTTAATTCAAAACTTGGTCCGAATGATGAAGATTCAGAAGATGTAAGTGTGTTAAAAATTCGCTTGTGTGCGCTCCAGGTCAAATCTATGAAGATAGAAGGGCTAATTTACATGGCGAAAATGTTGATAAGCTTTCGTTTCGTTTTTAGCGTATAACATTAGACTTTTCAACTTTCAATTTTGAGCACTATAAGTTTATGATAAACCAAGATGTCGATAAGGTGGTGAAGTAACAAAAAATATATTTGATTGATCAAAGGAGTAGCTCTGAATTAAGCTATGTTTATTATTTTTGGTAAGGTACGATTTATTTATAAGTGTGTTTAAATTTTTGTCAATACTAAAAAGCTTGAAACAAAATAATAGTACAGTATTTTTATTGCTTTGAATGTTTTTCAGTTAGAATTTTGAGATTTGTAAGTATGAACATTCGGCATCGGCTTCGGCTTCGGCCGAAGATTGTGACAAGCGCCGGATAATCGGCTTCTGCTTCAGCTTCGGCCAAAAATTGGCCTTCGGTCGGACACTATCCATAAGTTTATTTTACTTTGAGCTGATCAAACTTGCTGTTCCTCAGCTAAAATTTAAACTGATGTTTCACAATCGCTCCGTTTCAGTGTATTTAATACGAGTGCTGAACAAGTGTAAATAAATTAATACTGCACTATCCTGGCCAGCAAAGGTGCGTCTACCTCAATCACTTTATAGCATCAAGTCGCATTTTCGCCCATGACAATTCCTCTTAGAAATACGACTATGCCATACCGCAATCGCTCTTCGAGTAAATGTTTTCCACGCCAGCAACTTCAGAAACTTCAATATAAAGGCGCAAGCCGTAAGCTTTTTATCGTACATGGCTGTGTTCTGTTTTTAATTTCTCCAGCGATTCCCATGAGATTCGCCAGCAATGAAGAAAGCGAAAAATGTAAAATTAAAACGCCTCAGCTCCGCATTTAGATAATCGGATTACTCGAGTGCGAGAGTCTTCATAAAAGCGGAATAGGTCGCGCATTAATATGTCCAGAAATTTCCTGTTTCCATGGTCCGCTAGAAGAACGGATACAAATAACACAGCCACCCTTAGCTTTTGGGGTGGTGGCACAACAGTATGCAATTAAAAAGTCAAAGCAATGAGAGATTTTGAATTTTTATGCGTCTTTCTGCAGATTGTATTACCATTAAATAGCCCAGAAATGTTGAATGGACAATATTATTAAATTTGTACTCGCTCGTAGGCTGCACATCCACAAAGCTTGTTTAATTTGTTTGGAAGCTTATGAATTGCTGGAATTTGTTTATTGCAGGGATGAGGAGAAAAAAAGTTGCGTGCTTGACGCTTCTGTTCTGATCCATCCGCTGATTGGATATCTCAACAAAAATGCATTTCTCCGCTAAAAAATAGCTTCCAAACTTAAGTTATTGGCAAAGAAACCAAAAGCCTTATATTCATATAATCTCACAATCAAACGACTAGTAATTATATCTCATTTAATCAAGCATTTTTGTAAACTTTTCAATCTGAAGTGGACACTGTCCAACAACAATCTTTCTTCCAAGATTGTTTTTCTTTCTTTCTCAAGGAAATGAATCTCAAGATATTGCCTATAGGTGTGACACACTTTATGTTGAATGCTCTGAGAATTATCATGTAATGTTCTATCTTCAACACCGAAACCTTCCGAATATTCTCAAGGCGTTTAAAAACCTCGCAAATAAAAATCGGTCAAACATTCATTCTCTCTTCATCTTTAAGATTGTTACTTTAGAAGAAAATAAGCTCATTAAATATTTATTTTTCAAATCACGGTAGTATATATTTCATGAGGGCATTTTACTTTTCTTAAATTTTTCTCAAGATTTGTCTTGGCGATTTTCTAACCATCATGTAAGACTCATGTGATGCCTCGTGTCACTATATAATGTGAAAAATCTACAAACTGGCATTACATTTAGGCGTTTTACCTTAGGTTAGGGGTTTTCCAACATGAACAAATTTTATTAGAAAATTACTTTTTATTGCATGAAACATGAATGTAATGTTTAACTGAAACTGCATTATTCATACATATGTATTCGTGGTATTGTCCTTGAAAAAGTGCACACCCGAAGACTCTCACCGCAACAATATCCTGACGAAAACAAGATTTTATTGCTCCACTCAGATCCCCGAAAATATCTTTTCGAATTGAAGCTTGGTATTGGCATAGCAATGTTCTGCCCTGATTGAAATTCAGAGGCTCACCCCAAGCAGAACATACTAGCACATGTTTCGAATTGAACAATATTTCACCAAAACACTATCTTCATCTATCTATCCATGCATCTGTTGTTAGTGCTATTTATATTCACCCAGAAAAAATCATATTATTAAAAGTTGTTTGGGAACTGTACCTAATCTTATTGCATTCTCAAGGAGGCATGTTTATTTTGCTACGCCTTTTCGACAAACATGCTTTACAAATTTGATTACAAACTCGATTCTTGATCGAAGTGCTATAAAACATGAAAAAACCATATATTGCTGTTGACAAAAATCGCGGTTCGGGAGAAACCTGTTTTACAATTAGTGTGATGTATTTTTCGAAAAAGAATCTACAACAAAAAAATTAAGATGTATTTGATTCAAAGCGTCCATTACACTACATGCATAGTTCCTTTCAATCATAAGGACAAGTCACGCATTGCAACGCTGCATGACAACGTCAAATTTTCGATTTATACATATATTTAATTGCAGCACTCGTTTGCTCAAAACAAAATGATAAACACAACCCAAACTTCAACACTACAAATCACATCCAACACAAAACAACCGAACAGCAACCTCGATATCCCAACCGCCATTAATTTACCTCTTCCTTCCGTTCGATGTGGCATTCACAGCGTGCGCCCTTCTCCATGGTATCCTTATTGGATCCGAAGACTTGTAATCAAAGTTATTTCGAAAAGCCAATATCAGATTTTCATATGCTAATTTAGCAGAACACCATTAAATTAATGAGCGAACCATGGGCTAGATATTGTCGTCCTCCGCCCTTGGAAACAACTTCGGGTTCTGTCCTTTTAAATCCTACATCATCCTGGAAATTATCGACAGACAGGGAAATATTTGACAAAACTGAAAGCCAGAGCACGGTTTCCGACACGTGACTGATCAAGAGATTTCGCCTCGTCGGATGGCTTTTTTGTAACAAATTAATGCCCACCGACATTTCGATGAGTGAGAGGGGTTAAATCAGAGTATTTTCCAATTTATGTCGGTAGTGTCATTCAGCAAGAAAACCGTGAAATATTGTAGATGGAAATGAGCATACGCAGATAAGAGCATTAATTCCGAATGTTTCTAACGACATTGGCTGGAGGCAAAAGGATGTTCAGCAAATAAAGCCTGGATATAGCGTAACAAATCGTCACTGACATTCGGATATAGACTCCAACCAAAACATTTACCGTAGTATAAAAAAAACTGTGGATAAATCGAATCATTTTTCGTAAAAAATAGTTTGAATCGTCATTTTGGGTTAGTAATAGACCGTTAAGGTCCAAATAGATCTCATCGCTTATGATAAGAATAAAATTTCCTTAAAAAAACTATAAACGAAACATCGAACAGTAATCGGAAGCCAAGGTAGGTAGACAAGAAAAGTCCATATAGTTTGTTCGGAATCAGCTTCTGACCACTTCACATTTCGAATTTTCGAATTGACACCTTCAGCGACACAAATCGAAAGAAAATATACGATAATATGCGAAAATTTCAAAATTCTACAGAATAATTTCACAATACATAATGCAAAGTAGTATACCAGGCATAAATTCGAACAAAAGAATGTTAAACATAGCCTTGGTAGACGAATATACCAATTGAATAAAGGTTACAAACGAATCATTAAGGTTATTAAAGGTCCCAACATGCTGAAAACGTCACTGACTTTACTGGATTCTGTGTTGATAGTACATGCACTCGTGTTGATAGTACACGCACTCATCTTACCTACCGCCTTGATTTCAAGAGGGAGCACATAACTGCAATGGACAAATTTGCATCGATAATATATGTCTCCACTCACTGGCTCATTTCGAACTGGCTCCATGAAATGCTGCACAGCTCCTCTCCGTGGAGAATGATAATTTATTAGTACTGATTTCAAAATATTTATTCAAAACAGTCATTATGTGGGAGTAATTGATAGTTTCCATTCTTTTCATACACAAACCAAGCTTTAATTCAATTGCCAGCCACACCTCGATGTTAACATCAAAGCGGACAATTCAAACCCTGGAGCTATTTTGCATAGTTGACTGCACAATAGCAGAGCCTTTCGCCTTCGTTCAGAACCGACCGAAGAAAACCAATGCCGGGGAGTTAGAAAATTTTATGTTCACTGCACATTAGTACCAGAAAGCTCATATTCGCACTTTGTTCTATTAACGATGTTACAGAAACTGTCATACAGTATGGTATCAATACGCAGTGAAGATTGCTAATGGTTGATAAACACTCTGATGTTTTTAAGCCTAGTAGAGCTGAGTGTATCTTTTTCGTGTGGCCTATTCGCTTTTGTCTTGTGTCTCTCCATCCACTAAAAGTATAGATATAAAACAACGAAGCAAATCAATGTTCATAATTGCTACCCTGAGTTTTCTTCACACAATCTTCCGTTTGCTAAACCACAGCATACATCCACCAAATGGATGAAGCATTGAAGCAACTGATCGAATGGAAACACATGCAAGGAAAACGAAATCCTTCCATTGCTAGGCACCGCAGAATTGGATTCAGAGAGAAAGATCGGGATGGAACATCAGGAAACATCTGATGAATAAAAGAGCAAACAAAAATTAACTTTGGTCTCGTTATTATTTCAGGAACCCTCACACCTTTAAAGGGCCACACATCGTTGATAGTTAATGGAATCACGCGTATATTTTGGCTATATCGTCAATACTTTGATTCTAACATATTTTATTGAAGTAATTTACAGGCGTGCGAAGCAACTGCTTTATAAGGATGACACCGCATATGTAGGTATACGTTCAAGTTCGCATAAAAATTTATCTATTTCCTAGGAGTCGGGATGGAAAGTTCACGTATAGTCGAACCAAAGATTTGATGTGTGGAAAATCGATATTTGATTGACAACAAAGTGACCAAACTTATGCTTAGTGTCTGCTCACTCATGCGCAAAATTGCGCTTTAGCCGCCTTAATATTTGATTGGCTTTCAATTTGGCAAACAAAATATACACTTGATTGAACGCCTCTTCGCAACTCCCTATAAATGTTTTATTACAAGCGCTAAGTGTCAATATTTTTGTTAAAGATATGAGTGAAAATGTCAAGGATACTGTTATGCGCAAATTTGAAGGTACTCTGTGTAGGCTAGTTTAAGTTGTTGAAGGACCTGTTATTGAATTCTTGTTACTTAGTTTTGATGTACCAAGACTTGGATGTGGTAAAAAACGTCATGTCTTTAAATTTACATTTACAATACGAAAACACTGATTGTGGCACTGCAATTGAAGAAGTTATTCCTTTAAGTCGTTCGTTAGCTAGGCGCCTATATGCAAGCGCTTTTATCGGTATATGCAAATATATTGTCAAAATTATTCATGGTGAAGATAGCCTTTCTGTCAAATTGCATGTTGATAGCGTATATTGTGCACAACATTTTAGTCATGAAATAGAGAATACTAGCTCAGAACAAGATGAACTTAAGCAAATTAAGCAAAATTGGTTAAATTGCGTATTACCTATATATAAATAAATGAAATAATTTCATGGTTTTGATGCTTGTTCTGCGACTAATTTTGAAATTTATGAACGAGTTCGAAAAACTATTGCATTTTAAATTGTCATCAATTTTTACAGAAATTCCTAAAAATGCTTTTAAGCTTTGGGAAAAAATAGCACAAATTGCTTGATGCGAGTTAATTTTCCTTAACGTATCAAAATGTGCTTTTGCCCTTCCATCGCTTCCTTTTTCCAACGCAACTGGCGCCGGCGCTTTTCGGTGAACTTTAACAGGCCACATCGCACTTTTCTTTCCCAACTCCATGACAACTCTGCTCATGCGGCAAATTAATAAAAACATGGTCTGTGGTTTAATGTGTTTCGATCGAATATTCCACTTCCATTCAAAAGTGATTAGTGCAATCTAGAAAAAGACATATTACTTACCATAAACTTATTTTTGTAAACATTGACAGCCGATATGCATTTAACACTTGCAAAAATATTACCTCTTTGGAAACATATTGTGTTATCTAAGCAGATTTCGCTATGCGGGTCCATGTCCCATGCTTCCAGTCCAATCGTTCGATTTTCGTTTCATTCCGTAATTCCTTCATGACAATGTTTGAATGCACATGAAAAGGCTTGCAGTGCAATATACCAGCGAGATGCAGCCTACCCTTCGGTTGTTCCCCTAAATGTCCCGGGAAAGTCTTACTTTTCTCGCATAGTTTTAAGCACGAAAGGGGTGCGTTGTTTAGCGGCTGCTGTTTTAAATATTTTCTCCGTCATAAATCAATTTGTGAAATTTAATCCGAAATTTGTTCCAGCTCACCCCCACACACTTGCTGAACATTTGTTTTATTAGAAATTGGTTTGCCGTGAGTTTGTACTGGCAGAAAATGTTTTGGTTCACCAGAGCATCCCATTGGAATTGTTCATGAAATATTTCCATAGTGCCCGGAATTTGTCGATGAAATTTATCGAGGGATTTTACAATTATAAAATTGCATCGGGTTTTTGGCTGCGGGTGGCCATCAAAGTCTATAATTGGTCGCGGCATTACAAAAGTGAAAATATTCATAATCGTGGCTTACATTATTTTGCCTTTAATTATAGTCACTCGCAAATATCCGGGATAATTTGCAATGTTATTTAACTTCAGCGGTCAGTTGCTAGTTGTTTCCTCAGCCGCTTTTGTTTTAAACTCGAACGTTAAATGTTGTAGGTTCTGTAATTTTGTCATGCTTTATGTGGCATTGAAAATTAATTGGTGTCGAACAAATTGGATTTGATGTAGATATCATTCAGCGTTGAATTGACCAGAAAAATTCTCACTGCTTGGAAAAAAGTCAAGTGAAATCATCAGTTGAACCGTATTAGCTTGGAACTTGGTCCGTTTATTTCGGTAATTGAGACAGTATGGTGATTTTTTATTATTCGTTTTGTGCCCTTCCGAGAAATTTCTGGAAAGCAATTTATTTTCGAAAGGTTTGTAGTTATTCAAATTGTTACTCATCGAATAGTTTGCCAATTTACTGATTTACTGCTCATTACTTTCTGCTGAACATACTATTTAATATTACGGTTATCATTTCATTACCCAGTTATATTTCAAAAATCTTAAAATATCCAAATTGTTACTCCTACTTGTTCCATTTTCCTGCACAGTATCGGATAAGAACCGGGTCGTTGTTTCAAATCCTCCCATTGACTTCATAATATCGCCAACACGCCTCAATAAGAAGAAACACTTTATTACAACTGATCTAGTTGGCAAATGCATCTTTATGGTTCTAATTAGAGTAAATAACATCTATCAAATGAAATATGAACCCACGTCACCCTTATTTGGAAACAAGAAACGTAATATGTGAATGTCACGTGCACAACCCAAAAAACTCCTCACATTTTCCATGTGCTACTGCGCGAAACGTGAGCCTTATATTCGCTACAAGGACGAGCTACGATTTGCTGAATGTAAATATGGAACATATTTGTGGGCCCACCGAGTTTTAATATTTAAATTTGGTTCAAGATTTTTAAGTGTAATAATCAACTCGAAATGGTGAAGGGTGTGACCTATCGCAAGGAATATAGTACCCGCATGGGACTATTACAGTCTAGGCCGCACGCACAGTTAGAGTCAACGTTGACGCAGACCCCGATCTCATCAACTAAATGCGGTTTCTTAGTTCTTCCTCCATCTCCGTTGCGTATAAGGCTTTTGCGAGTTTTTGTATCTTTTCAAATTCTGTTCGTTTCCATTGATTTTATGTGTGCAGAGCTCATTCCATGCATTCATAAAGGATGACGACGATTGGATCATTTTTTGCTGTGACATGTTTCTGACATTCTTAACGGTTGCGGTTCAGAACAATATAGCCAAAAAATGGCTGCTACAGTTTTAATAAGGGGTTTAAATTACCCCCTTTGGACTATATCCTTCGTCCCATTCATGTTTTTATGTTTCGTTTTAACCCGATGTGTTGGATTTATTAGATGCTTCTTTTGTGGACCACGTACCCTAAGAAAATTTTGATTTATGTCCCGTCAAGGGGCTTCTGTTGCTACGGTTTCAAGAGTCTTTTACTTTAGAACAGATACACACTGAAATTGAAAGATACATATGTAGGAAAAACATATTGCACAAGAAATTCCACTCTGCACGTTAAACACTTGATATTAATCTCGAAGAGAAAGAATCTAAAATTTATTCGAGCCTAGCGATTTTTTCGTGCAATTAGGCTGTGCGAGAAACTTTTGATTTTCTTCAACGTTCGTTTGAAAAAATACACTTTTACATAGATATGGATACCGATAAATTTCACTTTCCAATTCATTCAAACCAAATTTAATAGAAAGAAGTTGGCATTGTATCGCACATGATAATTTTCTCTTAAAAATATTGGGTCCCACATTTTCAATATCTGGCAGTGTAAACAGTACAATGAATGAATGAATAGGTTGGATTGTTGTACTTGTCCAGGAATTTTGATACCGTGGGGACATAACCCTGTAGAAGGGCTGCTAGTTTTCAGCAATATACAAATGTGTACGGAAATTCGCCTCGAATCTAGTTTAATAATTTGGTATTTTGATTTTTGTAGTTGGAGAGTGAGTCCAAATATTTCCTCATGTCATCGTCCCAAGATAGTAATTTTTGCTAATGAGTAGCTTGATTACCAGCAGCAAAGAATTTGAAGGCACAGGGTTTCGTAGTTGGCAAAAGCATGTGGTGGAACTCTAAATGACTAATCATGTGAGTCAGATGAAAACTAGAATGGTGATCAAGGCGCAAACATGTCCAGGTAAGCTTTGGTGACAAAATAAAATAGTAAAATTTAGAATATGGATAGGTCGCAAATAATAACTGGAGGCCAGATTTCATTCAATTAGCATCATTTCAAAGCCACCAGTGGCGTTGATTGAGTTTAGTTCAGTTTGAGTAAACTACAATTTTGCTCATATCAAATACTAAAGTAGCTGTAAAGTACCCGAAGCATCAATCATTCGAGGCGATAACGTTTCTTCCGTCACATGTTGGGCTTATCATTGTTGATATGGCTGCTATGTGCCTCATCCCGTCCCCAGCTACTGGAAGCATTGAGCTATGAGAGTCAGATAAATCAATTCTATGAGGTCTCATATCGTTGTCGATATTTGGATTTCGTTGCTCACTTGTCCGTATCTATCGATTACGCATCCTTGTTCGTAATCGTTATGAGCTCGAAAACTTCGTAACCACTCGAAGGGTATGCATTGTAGTGGTTCAGAGGCAAAAGGGATCTTCATTATGTCCTTCCTTGTGTGCGCTCATTTGGAAAAAGGGGATGTTCCTAGAGGCTGGAATTTTAATAAACGAAAGCATGTTCGGCAGTCCCTTTTTCAATTTAAAAACTTGTACAGACGATTGAATTTTTTAAGGGTTATGCCTTTAACATCGCCATTGTCTTGTAGACATTCATCTTCTGTTTGTATTTGGTGTGTAGGGTGTATTTGGAAAGTTACAGCAGTTTGAACACGTTTTGTTAATTTACCGAAACACGGCACTAAGCGAGCAAAAAGAATGACCGTTGTCTTTAATTGAGGATATCAACTTCCTTATTATCACTGACATAAATTACTCCAGGGTATTACACAATTGTGGGGTGTTTCCTAGTCGGTCTCTTCGTAGTGGTAAGATCTTAGGAAATGGACAATAATACTCGCTCGAGCTACAGCCTGTTTTCCGCGATAGGATGAATGTTGGATATGAAAAAATTCGACTATTTACTAATAAATAACAAATAAAAAATAACATTTTTATATGGTATTCGGGGATAGCATAAAAAATAGTACAACTTGTTTGACAAGTATTTCAGAACAAAGGGTATACATTTTAAAATTTGATTTTAACTTTGGTTTATTTCAATGGAAACATATTAACACATATGCATTTATCGAATTAGTTGTGTGTTTTTTGCACCCAACAACTGTGCTATTGCTTAACATGAATCACCACGACCAACTCAAATAAAAATGACATGTAGAATTATCAATGTTTATCAAATTATCAAATTTTTTCTAGAGCAGGTTATTCAAATTGTTTTTCAGTTAAATAGGCAACACATTTCATAATAGACAGGTCCATTCCAATGAGACATTGAATGATTATTTGCTCTTGTGATGACCTCAAGTGTAAGGCAAATAATTAAGCTCTTCTATGTGATGGCATGCAACCCAGCACAACAACAGCGGTCGTTCTCTGTTAGCTTTTCAGTAGGCTTAGGGCGACCACATGGAAGTCTAGCTATTCTTTCTGTGGTCGCTAGACTCCGATTGAAAACTACTCATGTCGTCGTCACAAGAATTTATTGAGTGAAAGATAATAATCGCTCGGAGGATGGGCACGGACATTGGCCTGGACTCCTGCGAATATTTGACGTCTGTGTGATGAAGCGTGCCAGTTCAACTCGATGATATAGTCATAATGGAAGAATTGCGAAAATTTCCTTCACATGGCACGTGAGTCCACTTTCGAACTTCCTTGAGCGGCAGTGACTCTTTTGCTTCGATGTTTTGTATTCGTCGATCGTCTTTTCAACGCACTCGTCTATGTTTTCATTCCAAGCAAAGGCAACAAAACAACAACGCAAGCTACGTTGAGAGTAGAGAGAGGTGGGCTATTTCTTAGAGCCCATTAATGGCCCTGCAACTTTATGCAGTCGATTATTTGTCCTGACGTTGATGAATTAGGATTTCTGCTGTCGTCTAATCTGCCTCGAATGCCTTAAAAGACTTTAATTAATGCGCATGTGGTCTCTTTTTCAAACGATTCAGCCATCGATGCCAACAATGGCACAGTCGGTAACTTATTCGCAGGGAACGCGAAATCCGTGTCCTTGTCCCGAAAGGGGTGAGTACGATTACAAGGGCGTCACATTTCAACTCATTCCAAGTCCTCCATTCATTCGACTTCATACGTTTTGTATAGATTTCCTATATTTCGCACTTGAGTTGCTTCCATTGATCAGGACGTTATAATAACACACCCGCTTCAATTTTTCGTGCGTTTTATGAAGCCGCCGTTATTTAAGAGAAGTGTGTATGTAATTCAGATTGAGAAATGCACTTAGGTAATTGTACTCATCCCTAAGAGCACGAGCCTAATTCTTAAGTCGATATTGAATGACATGCCCGGGGATGTGTTTGGTGTGAAATGAAATTGAAGTAGATCAATCAAATCCTCTCCGTATCGATTGTCAGGATTAATACTTTTAATGAACCCTTTTAACATCGCAACTCAAAAACGTTTCGAGTTCATTGCAGCAAGGGTGTGAGAATCTTTTGTTGGGAACAAATGACGTTTATTTAATGCGTCAAGGATTTTGTGGTAAAATGCATTTTCGAATATTAAAGAAATATATTCCTTTTGAATACTGTTTACACCATATGCTCCAAAAAGGGATGTGCTCATTGAAACTACATTTCAGAAGAAAACACCGAACTTTATAGATAGAGATGAATACCACTAAAGGAATCATGCGAGATGTGATGAGCGTCTTGAAAACTTTGAAACCCACCAAACTTCAAAATTTTTGACAAATTTCTGCAAACGCAAGCATGGAACTGGCATAATTTGACAATGAAATTATTCAGATGATCAGCAATTCGGCAATTACTATTAGTCTGATTTTATCACATCTGAATGTGATCCAACTTACTTAGCGAATTGGATTTTCATTGCTATTGCATTCGTTTTTTCGTCCGTTTTATCGCTGAAAGCACTTTTCACTACCAGGATCATGAAATGTTAGGACTGGCAAAACATGAAATTTACCGCTTAAGCCCTAAAGATCTTCAAAGTTTCTCCCTCTTAATTAGCGCATAGCAGACAACGTTTTCTAAACTCAACTCTCATTGTCTTATTTATTTATTTGTCATTGTTAAATTACCGAAAATTAACATGTCAAGCTATTTTGGATGGGCCTGTTAAGCCACGTGCAGCAGCGTATGCAGGATTTTGATAAGGGAAGTCTTGACTAGGTACGTTTGCTAGTGCTGCGGTGTAGATATGAAGATATAATTATGTAATCATACTTAATCATACTTTTTCACCGGTCAAAGTTGGAGTGCTCCAAAAATAATTCTGGCAGACTTTAGCCCATGTCTGACTTTAGCATGTCTGTTTTCATTTACGTGGCTAAACTTGTTTACCCTGGGGGAGGGGGGGTTTGAACCCGTAACCCCCCCACCCTTGGGTACGCCACTGGCCACGTGGCTCTTATAATTACAGAGATCGACTGAACCCAAAGTGTTAGGGTCAGTAAAAGACTTTCACAGCTTGATCTTTTTCAGCGAAATTGGCTACTGAAAAACCATCATCCTACAAATACGTAGCAAATTTATTGCCTATTGAACTAAACTACCCTAAAACGGCTGCGCGATAGTAAAAGTTGTTAAGGACCAAGCAGAAAAGGTGGTAGAAGTGTTTAAAAATATGACTCTACTTGCAAACATTAATGGCGTTGAGGTCTTTTAAATGTCTACGTGATTAATTATAAAAAAGCCACGTAAAATGTCCTCCGGTTCGAGCTCAATTCAACCAACGCTGGTCAAGTCATTCGGGTTTCAATTACATTACCCTGGAGAAAGTATTTTAACGCTTTTACCCAATCGCTTTCAATGGTGAACTGTTTTGCATTGTAATAAATGATAGCTGGTGAAATTAATAGCTGCTATTTCAGAAGCATATGCCGTTATTTAATATGGTAGTGCCATAAATCGCCTATGCATGGGGAAGAGTTCAATTATATTAAAATTAATTGAGGCTAAGTTGGTGTCCTGCGAATAACTTGCGTTCCAATGTTTTTACGATTGACGTCCTATCCTTGAACATCCAACAAAACATGTAAGTATTACTACCATAAATTTCTGCAAAACGATATCCCAGTTATTTTCT
This sequence comes from Oxycera nigricornis, assembly GCA_963942545.1. Lineage (NCBI taxonomy): Eukaryota > Metazoa > Arthropoda > Insecta > Diptera > Stratiomyidae > Oxycera > Oxycera nigricornis. Next base: position 299,033 of record OZ012662.1, on the reverse strand, counting down.
ATTTTTCTTTCTATAAACGGTTGAAATTTTCCTGCATTATTTGCATAATTAGTCAGAGGCGTTAATAGTAAAAGAATTACACTCACACTCCTATCTTTCTTCTTGCATTCAAGCACGACATTATTACTACTCATCTATATCTAAGCAATTGAACCTGAAAAAGTTTAGTACATGCTATTATTTAAAAGCCTACAATGCATAACATAATCCAATATTTAACTCGCTACATATTGCTGCTCTTCCTCTTTTCTTGTTTTATAACCAGCAAAATACGATGAAATCATAGAAACTGTACGGAACTAGCAATCGAGATGTCCATTTCATTCGATGCTAAATGAATCAACGATGAATTGAAAACTCGAAACAAAACTCATTCATCTGTAATAATTGGAAAAGAGTCCTCTTATTTGTGGTCAAATAACGTTTAACCCTCACTCTCTTTCAAACTGAATTCAATGGAATAACCATCCACACGTTAGCAAGCTTCATCAGCCCTCGCCCAAATTAGGGAGAACTTTTGAAATCGAAAAATGTGAAGTGACCTTCAATATCAAATTTTAGTCCGTTTTACTGTTTTTCAATTATCCATCAGAAACGATACGGTTTCCACTGCTGTTGAATGGAGAGAGGAGAAATCAACAAACATCAGAAGGAAAGGCCACAACTTGGAGGAGAATTGGTTTCAACAAGGACACCAGGACCGAACAGCCAGCTAACTGATATTAAGTGGATTGTCCGCATTGGGTTCGTTTTGATTTCCAAAAAGAGCAAATATGTGTGACAGTCTTATTTCGGTTTGTAAAATCGAAATGAAATAGGAAGAATACCTCTTACATAACTGCCAAGCAGTATTCAATGCATGAACGATTTCCAAAGACAAGGAAATGTCGCTTGTAGTATAGTTTGAAATCTATTGCCATTTTTGGGTTTCGTCTGCTGTTGATTAAATATTCGATCGGCAACTTACCAAAAGACAATTTACGAGTTATATAAATTGTTTTTTTGATACCCCTGAAAATTATCTCTATGAAATAGATAGTCATCAGGAAATTTCAAATAATTTTATCATGTCATATTTACATTTTGGTGATGAAATTTTTTTTTAATACTTTCAATTTTTACCTGTATATAATTCTCATCTAGAACTAAAAATACACTTGCGTGAACGATGACGGGCACGTAGAACAAATTGACCAAAATGTCCATTCAATGTGAACCATGTTACTTCGCGGATGTCATCAATGTTTTTCAAAACAATAGCCTTTCATATGACTAATTTATTTGCTAGGAGAACTTATGTATGTAATCCCTTGAAACATACTCAACAAACTGTTCACCGGTTACAAATATGTACAAGGTTCCCAGACACGATTCGGAAAAGTTAAGTAAGTTGCAGCTGAGATTTTCATGACGTACTTCCTATTACATCCCGTACTTTGCCTAGGCCATCCTAATTTAACTCTTGTAAATGCGGATTCATCCTTTAAGAAATTATCAAACGTCTTGATTGTTGTTATTTATTTTCAACTCATTACGAAAATCCTATTTCACAGCATACCAAGTAGTAGTTTGAAGTTATGGTAGTCGGACGTGTAAGAATTTGCCCCAGTTATGTCATAGCTGTGGCAATCGAAAGGAAACTTTAATTTCAATTCTGATTTACCATATTCAAACAGGTTAAGTGGCCTCACTTGAATACGGAATCTTATGGAATCAACAAAAATTTACTTTTTTTCAGAGAATTGAATTTTATTCTGATAAATATTTTTAGCAGATTAGAATTAACGCAAATTATAAAAAAGTTTTCATCGTGGAAAAAATAGTTGATTATTTACTAGAAAAGCTAACATTAAATGGCATTCTTTCGTTATCTTCATTATTTCAGCCACATTTTTTAACCCTGGATTACGAATCTTCGTCGAATCGACGACGCGTATTCGAAAATGTCAACAATGTTGATTTTGATTGAAGTCTATGATCTCATTCAAAAGGCTGTAATAAATATATTGTTTTAGTAAAAAATAATAAAAGTACTAGTAAATGATTGTGTTTAAAAGATATTATACAAAAATATAAATATTATGGTTCCTGGAACCTTTGAAACCCCTATTTTAAAAAGCGTAATCAAAACGACGAAGGTTCGTAATAAGCGTTGAAAAATAAGGTTAGTGATCTAGGGTTAAGGAAAAACCTATCGGATGGCGAAATATTTCAAATAGCAATACCTCGTACATTATATTGTATTAGAAATTGCATATCATGCAACACGTTTGAAGCTTCAGCCATTCTTGAGACTCTAATAAATTTCGGATTTTGACAATTTCATAATTTATGAAGTCACCGGTACCGTGTGTTCCAGTGCCGAAAGACAAGGAGCGCATTGAAACTTTGACTCAACGAGTTATAACGAGCGCTCACTTAAAGAAGTCGCCCATGCCTTGAGATAAAGAGACAGTGCACGAAGATGGTGAATTAAATTCCAAGATAATTTATGGATACAAACAGGTGTGCCATTTGTGCACACAAAAGTCCTGTTTCTTTGCAGCGAAAGATGAATTCAAACGTGCCCTGTACGTAAAAATGGGAGGCAACAAGTCAACCCCAAGGGCACAACTTCTGTGCACGGGAGAGGACCTGTCGCTTAGAATTATTGTTCATGAAAGTAGCGCAGAAAAAATAAGAACTCAAGAGCAAATTCATTGCTGACACAAACGATGAACTGTTGAAATTGCTAGAAAATAATTAACCCGAATGGTTGAGGGAGCTGTCTTCGTTTAATGAAGTTAGTCCATTAAAAGGGGTAGAAGAAATCAGGCTGTGATACAGACATATTGCTTGCCAAAAAAATCTTGAGCGTTCGTTTTTATGCTTCAAAAGCCCCAACCGGTAAGAAGAAGTTGATATTAAATGTGAAATAGATGAAAAATATAGACATTTAATTTATGTCGTTTAATTTATGTCTGTTGATTTTCTCAAGGACTAATTTATTGGCTAATATTATTTAAAGTAAAGAGGGACAAAATTATTGAATTTGAAAATTGGCTTGAAAATGACTTTTCTCACAAATTTGACTTGTTTTATTCAGCAAGCACAGAGCAAAGCATCAACCATCACGCAAAAAGAAATACATTCATCCATTACAAATTATCGGACTACATATTTCGGTTTCATTGTTAAAAGCAGTTTTTATTTTGAACTAATTTCAAAAAAAATTCATGAGAAAGTTTGGATTTGCTTATAGAATGTCATACTGAAGTTTTTAGATAAGATACAGTTAAAATGCTTAACGTTATGCGAACGTAATTGCATTAACTTTACTAGTTTTGAGCGTCATAAATAGTAGAATCCTTCATTGTTCAAACTATTCACTGAAGCCTTCAAGGACAAATTACATATGGCAAAGAATAAAATTCGGTGGACAATTTTTGGACAGTGGATTCGATTTCGTTTTCGTGACACGAACAGGATCCAGCACAATGAAACTGCTTTTCGATTTCAAATTCAATAACGAATTCAGCTAATCAAGCCAAAATTACATTCCTATCGTATGCCGTTCTACTCATACATATGTGGCTAACAATTTCGGTGACACAACGGTCTCCACCTAAACTGAATGATTGCAGCCGGCAACGCCAAACTGTTATAGAGCAAGACCAAAAATATCCCTATCCTTTCTCAATGAAAGGAAACAACAGGTGCTTTTCATTTGCCGTCTATATCCCACAAGAAATGTTCGACTCGAAGAAATCACAACGAGTATGTTCTGAGATGTGTCTTTTATGTTTCCCTTGGGCATTATTCAATTATCTTTGTTACTTGTCACATCGACTTGAGCAACACTTTTTCAATTTTCAATTCTGAAGTGCTAACACTACAGATATGCTAGAAAACTTTCATGTGAACGAAATAAACTTTAAGCAGCAAGTTGTCGTGGAGTTTTTCAAACCATTGAAGGATGTGAAATGAGATTCTCCATCATGAGTGTTACAGGCGCAAAATTGATAAGTGAATTGTCTTCAAATACTCTTGAGCACTTTAATACTTGGATCTACTTGCTGTTCCGACTATAGTAATAACTTTGTGCGCCTTGCTGATCAGGTTTTCGTTAGCTCTTCAGTTAATAACCTACACTTGTAAAGTTAAAAATACAATTTTAATGACAACATGTGTCGAAGCATTTTTGACCAGTTTAGCACTGAGCAACAACCTGGTATGTAGACCAAATCCAAACTGAAACAGATGCACTCGAGGAATGTTTGATACATCTGGATTAAATCACATCGATGTGATCTTATGTACATTCATTACCCGAAGTAATGTCAATAATTCACTCGTCCCGGAACGTTTTTATGGATTTTTAATTTCTGCTTAGAGGAAGGCCTTCAACAGTTCTGCTTAATGTTTTAGACAAGCACTCAGCAACGATTTAGAAAAAACTGCAAAAACTACACAACGACTATCATTTGCTCCGGACCGTTTGTTACAGCTAATAAACACTTTGTCAGTGAACAAGACAACGCTCGTCCTGTCTAGAGCTTTACATGGATAACAACAGCGTAATGCTGCAGGACATAAACAAACATAGTACCAGAAAAATAGTCAGAAGAAATAGTTGTAGTCCATTTATCTTTGTAAACCAGCCTTGTCTTTTATCGGCCTCACAAAATCAGCTACAAAGGGAAGTTGCAACAAAATCTCTACAGATAGCAACAAGTCACATCCTGTGCTCAGCGATACTGACTAGAAAACACTCATTCCCTCAGTTGAGCCCAGTACATGAGCTATTAATTAGTCTGCAACGCCCTGCATATCCTATCTCGCCAGCACGTACTATTTAGATCCTCTAGGCCCTTCAACGGGTGAGCGCTTTTTGTATCTACTCATTTGAAACGAACACGCCATCGATGTGACGAGTTATCTTGCACTGGAAAACTATGGCCTAGACGTATTATTGATGTGACTTACTGCATGCGAAAAGAGCTGCATTCGCACCGGGCTGAATTTCGTTCCAGCCATAGATTCTGAATTAGATTGTCTACAGTTATCGTTAACAACTGAAGGAATATATACGTCTTATTTTGGAAAATGCAATAGGTATGATCCTTTCCGCTGTGCATTGTCGGCGTGTAGAATATCAAAAGGTATTGTCCGAAAACCATACATACTAAGATTTGCACATTTGTTAATATGTACTAAAAACATCGGCAGCTTCTATTCTGAACTTCTTCACTATTTATTTCCAAGTCATGCAACAAGAGCGTTGCAAGCCCTATACTTTCACTCTTGGCTTGGGTTTTTACTGCGGCAAACTTCCATTAGGATTTATGGTAATTGTCAGAAACTTAGATACGACCTGAATCTGTGATACTTAAAACAACAGGACTTGCGTTGAATCCTGGAGGCGGCTGTTTATACATTTATTTTATACCCACCTTGTTCATGTATGGAAGCATTTTTGGCTGGCAAAGGATCGGACCTGTGGGTCTAATCTACGTGGCGTCGTTGGTTATTCCTTATTGTAAAATGAATTGTTGTAATTGAATATTTACGACCGTGGTTTGCTATCCTAATTGTTTTTTACGGTTGCTTATTCAAATAGCTTGGCATTGTATTCATGTTTATTGCTTTCGCTGCGATTTAAATACCACCGTCTTAATGCGAGCTAAGGGCAGTTTGACGAATGGTGGTTGTTGCTCACTCTCTTGATATATTCAGCCAGTTTTGAAGATTCAGGGTGAAATATCGGCGCTGGGAGAAGTTTAATACATATAAGTCAATTCATTCAGTTGTAAAATGAATAGTCCGAGGAAAATAGCTTCCACCTAATAAGGAATGGAATGAATTTTCAGCGTCTAAAATCAACACATTCATGGAAATAATTATAATGATCATACTCGCTGTCATCACGATCCCAGTAAAATAAAAAAAGCTTTTCGTGTATAAGCCCCGAAGATCAATTCTCATCCCTCTCAGTAAGTAGTAGCATTTACATAAGTTTTTTAAGCTTTGAAATTAACTTTCCACTATGCTGGAATCTTTTCTCTTCTTCAACGGTTCTCTATTTCCACGATCGGAACGAGAAACAAGACAGTTCAAAATAAAAAATTATTTCGGATAAATCTAATTTCGAAGCTAAATACAGAGTACTGCAATCAAAGAAATCGTTCTAAACTTTTCTGCTATGAAATTCATTAGCTTTAATACGGCACGGCTCAACAGACGGTTTCTCTCCACTGCAATCATCCTAGACGCTACTTTACCACTTCTCCTTCTGCTGGTTGCATTTGCCGTCCATAAAAGCAAACTCCACCCAGCCTATAAAAGGGACCTAGCGTATGCAAAATCCAATTTTCCATTGATTGAACTTACATCACCACATATCAGACCAGTGGCTTTATCAGTGAATGATAGATAGGCAATGCGAAATGTACGCTTGACAAGTACATTTAATTGGTTATCGCTTGTAGAGCCCGCCACTATTTCGTATCCTTATTCTGCGTTACCAATACGTGTAGCATATATTTGGTATTTGTCTGGAGTGGTTTGCAAAAATATGTCGCTACGTTTGCTACAAAAACATCTCTGCAACGGCTCGAGCAATGTAAGGAAAATCTTGGTCGTGAGTTTTATGAAATGATGATTTCATGGCGCTGATTAGATGCATTTTGTCGTTCAGATTCAACTCATTGGATTCATTTGTCTCAATCAACATTTTTGAAAATATTTCTAGTGCGTTCATGGCCCAGCCGCTGTTATGCTTCTAAGCTCATTAGTAGGTTTCGTGTTCAGGAACATTATTCGCAAATGGAAAAAGTATACTTTAATTGAAAACTACGAGTCGTAACCCATTATCAGTTAATTTTACCCTCCAGCCTTTATCTTAGTTGACGTCATTTTCTAGCACGCAAGCTGCCGGCCAGCACACGTGAGCGATTTTGAAACATCGTTTGAGCTGTGAAAAAAAACGAATTTCAACCCTTTGTTTAAGGACTGTAGGATTTTCAATACGATAGCATATTTCCCTTTTTATATGAATTCTAGACAAGGAAAAAACTTTATCGCGTGTTGATTGCCACCTAAATTACACCGAGTTGCTGAAGTACGTTTATCATCCCACCCAAGAGTTGGCTTTTGACATACCGACAATAGTGCCACGCAATCGAAAGCTAGCGATTTCTTATCACCTTATTGAAGCTTCCACTCCCATAAACCATCCCATAACGACCTTTCCACAATGACGTGCACGTCAATCACTCTTGTACTAGTGTTTCAGATAGTCTTTGAAAATTATTAGAAAGCGTCGCTTCTGGTTTATTTAATAGGAAATGCACACTTTCGGAAATTTCCTGGCAGGTTGTGTAGTGAATATGAAAACAAGATGGCAGCGAAGCTAGTTTCTAACACCCATAGCAGGTTTTACCTTCAAGAAAATGTTTTTTCCTAGTTTTTTAATGTGCAAACCTTGATCCAATACACCAACTAATCTTCTTTCAATGAAAAAGAGGTTTTTTATAAATATAACCTTCGAGTTCGAACCAAAAATGAATGACTGGCCGCCCATCTCTATTATATGACTATCAAGTTTGAAATGTTTACATAACAATTTACGAGCATATAAAAACATTATATAAATAATTTTATTCGTATGACCTTCGACTGCGAAAAACCTTTAATATGGTTTATTAGCACTGTAATAATTATATGGCTGACATACTATATTAAACATCACGTTTTGCAGAAACAACCAGCAAACACGTTAATCTGGGCAAGAAGTGATAAAAGCTGGTCGGCTTGGCGACGTTCCTCGGGATGCAACATAATACATTAAGACAACACGATATTCGTGTCCTTTCTCCCATTGCCATCGTTCACCTTCATCATTCGATGCTTCTTCATTCCTGCGCTCACTTTCAGTCACGATGTAAGTGGCAACATCCTTTGTTTTGTTTACGGCAAAACGCTAGTAAGCACCTCAGCACAGCATTACAAGGACTTAAGTTGTTGAAAATTGATTGATTGCGAGGTTAACTTTAAAGTATTGAGAAAACAGCGCGAGGATTTACAATCTTATTTGCCGCATCACGTCAGAAAAGTGAAGGAGTAGATGAAGGAAGAACTCAGCGCACTATGCAGGCTGATGAGGTGATGAAATGGTTTTGTGTTTAATTGAAATTTAAATCTGAATTCACGTTTTTGAGAGCTGGTTTATTTAATGACAAGCAATGCCCAGTAAACGGATTTCATTGGAATTAGTAGTTTTCAGATAACGATGAACTGGCGACTATATTTTGGAGACAAGACTCCTAAAGATTTTCTAAACTATTAAAACGTAGTGACGAAAATTGAGTGATTAATCAGACAAACGATACAACTTCTTGAAAATAATCTTTTTTGTAGTAATGAAACTAGTGAATGGACGAATGCATACATATTTATCTGTGAAAAAATCGCATATTGTCATCCTTCGATTTCATAGTAAGTAATCATCAACTGTCTAATCATCATATTCCTTTTAATTCATCTGCTGATAATTAGGTCTCCTAAACATGAAACTATTCATGACAGAAATCAAATAAACATGTACCTACATTACAATTACGATGTAATTATTACTAAGGTATCATGAGTAAACGACGAAGTTTTAAACAAGCTGATTCGTAGCTGCACTCTCTCTCTCTACTTGACTTTTCAAAATTTTAAACACTATTTTCACTATTCTCTCAAACTAATGACTCTCTTTTGTTTGGAACCTAAACCATAATTACTCCTTCTTGATGAAAACTACTAAAATTCAAGAATGTCAAATTACTTATGTTTGTAGTATTTTATGCCTGAAAGAAGTAAGATTAGAAATTAAATTTCGATTACAAAAATGCTCACACTAAACTGGAAAATTGTGAGTTTGCTCATCCAGAAAATTTTCATAGGAAAAAGCAAAGCCAACCGAACGATTTGAAAAATTGAAAATCTGTTTATTGGCACACATTAAACAACTCACCATAAATAAGCTGGTTATTGTCAATGTTACATTCAATGAGTTCTGGGAAATGAACATATGTTGAACATCTCGCAAGTCACCATTATCTGTGGCGGAAATATTTCCAGAAACGTCTCACGTGAAATTCTACACGGTTAGCTTTCATAATGGTAAAACGGCATCGCTGCCACTTAGTTCGTAAAAATTCACTACTGCTACGCAAACTTCCGATTGGATTTTGCAAAAACCGCTTTCAGTGAATAAAAACAATATATTCTTCGTGTGCGGTACATCAATTGTACGTCACTTTTCAATTTTCAATATCAATTTTAGGAAACGAGAAACCACAAATTTGTTATCGGTTACCGTAAAAGCAATGGGATGCGCATGTATTTCTATCCTGTCCCCAGAGAATAATGAATCGACTCAGTATCTAAATTAAATCTTCTGAACACATTATTGGATGCCACTTCCCTACTCTGTTTCCACTATAATCCTATCGCTGCTTACTACAATAAACTTTCACTTTCGTTGCCCACAAATCGCCTCCTTTCTCGACCGCCTCGAAGACTGACGTGTGACCGGCATTCAGATGAGAAGCACTGCAGAACAGTCAGGATGTTGAGGGACGTTGCTAGTATATCGTGTTCTTTGTGTCTGTATAAGTCAAAATCAAATATCAAGAATAAAACCATGACAGTATCATTTGCTAGGGATCTTTCCGAGTCAATGACGTGCCACCCCTGCCTGATCAACATATCGCCCACTTGTCTTGTATATCTTAGGACGAATTATTCCTTGTCTAGGGAGAAGTATTTCTATATCTTAGGATGAATTTGCAAGCACATCCCCATCTCCTTCCACGTTCCATGTCGTTCTCCGATGCATAGCGATATCAGTATGAAGGGACACTTTCTACAAGAATGCCTCCCCATCACAGGAGCACAAACAGGCATGTGAAATATTAGACGCGATATGTATGTTTGATTGATGAGTCATCGCTGATATAATGCTCGTAACTTGCATTGTAAAGGGTCTTTGGAACACACACGCCAAGAAAAGGACAAGCTCAAATCCTTCACTTGTATATAATTTTTAGATTCAGCCAGATTGGCATGTTTCTTTCTAAGTCAAACATAACATGTTTTTAATCGAAAAAAAGAAAACCTTATATTAATTCGCCATTTTCGCAGCTAACACTAATAAATGCCTCCAGAAAAAGTGTCAACTGTGAGCCCGTTTGTCTTGCCAATATTCAATACTAACAATCTGTGGGGAGTTTACGACCGTTTTTATTTTATTTTTGTAGCTTGATTTGCCGCTACTGACGACTAAGCCTCTCTGCGAATCTATGGAATCTGGGGATGAAACGTTTAATATTTATTAAGGCAACCGAAAAGCCAAATGAGGAACTACCACTTGACAGAATAGTATGAATAAGGATGGTTTTCGGCATGGGTTGCAATCCTCTTTTGAGTAATGAAACGATGTATCGAATGTCAAAAGTAATTACATATACTGATGGAGAGCAGATACATCACAGAACTTGACACTCAATGTCCCTGTGACAAGCAATTGAGCCAGAACTAATTACTTTCTTATTGGAATATATTGTGCATGCGTGGCAAATGATTTTATATTCTATGCTGAGAGTCATACAATGAAATACTTAGCTAACTAATTTAAGCACTAATGAACCACATGTAGCAACATTAAAAATAACATACAACTTTCGACACATAAATCTTTTGTTTTCGACCTTTTTGAGTGATGAAAAGAAATCCAACCAAATTGTGTAGCTTATTTTGTCCTCCTTAATCAACATTCTCAATGTGGCCGACATTTTCTACAATACCATCCATTATCGGCTGCATTGTCGTGTAGTTTGGCTTGGCTAGGTTTTTCTTTTTGGGTTGTGCGTTAAACATTATAGGGAGAAATTATTTGCGCTTATTGAAAGCACAGTGTATAGTTAGTAGTTTATGAAAGTGATTGGTCCAAGAAAATGTAAATTAAATAAGTATTTAAGTTCCTTTCACTCATTCGTTTCTAGTGCAACTGTATCAATTCACATGTTGAAACAAATTCTTTTTTTAAAAGCGAGCAACTTTTTTCAAAGTTCCTATCAAGTTTCAATACGCTTATTGGTTTAACTTCAATTTCTCCCTGATGTATTTAGATCAGTGAATCCGATAACCGAACGACCAGACCCATGTACCCAGCCTTTCACCCACTGCCCAAAGTGCATATTTTCCAGATTAGTGAAGTACTTGCTCGTCAACCGTTTGAGCATCAAAAAACCACGTTGAGTCTAGGTCCCTGGCTGGCGTGAGTTTCTCTTTTGTGAGATTTCTATTAACTAAATTGAAAATGCTTTTGCAGTTCCATTACAAACATGTAATCATCCATAAAGAAAATTATCCGTTATCCTGTGATACAGCAAGACTCATTCAGATTTACTGGCTCTATTCCGGTGGAGACCACAAGGGCATACTAGTATTCGATTCCGTACTGTAGAAAACATGCAGACAGAAACATACATAGCTGCTACCTAAGAAAACATTCCAGCTATAAGACGAACTATGCCCTATGCACTTGCCAATCGAGAGCATCGGGACTACGATGGAGCAAGTAAGAGTTAGGGATATTGAAAGATGTAAAATAACTTTTTAAAAGCGTTCGTCCTATCTGCGCTTCCGCTTTTATGTTTGCCAGAAAATTCCACTAAGAGTAGCAGCACATCATGACAAAGGTAAAATGTTGACGGGCAGGGTTGGTAGCATTTTGAAAGATAATCGAGAAAAGAGATGAACCGAAACTGTTGTCATCGTCTGTGTGCCTTCGCTGGTGCCAAACTTTTAACGCTGGAGGCAAAGTTTAAACTACAGTTTCAAGGAAGAATCAATACTTTGTTAACCCCTGAAATCTCGTTCATTTTAAAGAACTTGTGTTAAGCTTCTCATGTGATACTCACCTTATTTGTTACTATACTCCACTTGAACTTGCTTTTGTAGAGGATATCATAAAATTTGATAGCGTGAAAAGCATTTGAGCGAACCATATAATCGAACGTTCCGTTCTCAGCTGATTGTAAATGTGGCAACTGTTTCAATAAAAAACACTTTTCGCCAAATCCCTATCTGGCAGATAATACGTTCTAGCTGTGAAGACGGGCAAAATCGTTAGAGATTTTTGTTCCGTAATTCAGGTTGAATGCATCAGGAAACGAAGTTTCAAGCGAAAATATCGGATTTTATTTTGTCGTAAAAATTAATTTCAACAGATATATTCAAGCTTTGTAGCAAGATATAACATGAATGTCATGTCTTTTCAACATATTTTCTGATGCTATCAATGACTTTGAACAGCAAATGGTTTGGATTTTGAAGTTTTATAGAAAGTGCATTCGACTTCGTACAAAAACATGCTCGTCGTCGTCGTCGTGACATGGAGGTGGGCATTGCAGCCCTAGCACTGCGACCTGCTGGTCGATTGTACTATCCTCATATTTTTCCTTCCTGGAGTTAATGCTTATGTCTTGAATCTTCCGGATGAGATGATGAACCTCATCAGGTCGTCCAAGGCTAAGGTATGGAACTCCTTGTCTCCTATTTGAGGCATGCCAAGGGCTCTATATCTGTGTCTGGAGAACGCGGGACAGTAGCCCACATAATGTGCCGCTGTTTCCTCGTCCTCCTCACATCTAGTGCACCATGCATCGTCCACTATTTGCAGAAGAGCTTGGTGACTTCTCAGGCGTCCGTGGCCTGTAATCACTTCTGTGAGTTTTTTCAGTCTGACTCTATTTAGTTTTAGACAGTATTTTGCGACTTCAGGTCGTAGGTTTGGCAGAAAGAGCTTTGTCTGTCTGCATGTTGGTAGGTTGAGCCACAGTATAGGTAGACCCAGTATGTAATGTTTCATATAAAGGCGCACTATCAAGTACGGCCCGCGGTTCTACGGGACATAATCATATGCTCTACTCTGTCTAGCACACGTATTTGATTTTCTGTTTCGCATAGAAATCACATGATTCTCTCTTAATTATCTCTTAAATCTCTCTTAAATCCCAATTTCTTTTTGGATTCTAACAGCTCGATTGCATACTGGGTCTTACATATACTGTGGGTTGAGCCATCGTCTTCGATGTTCTTCCCTGAGTGTCTCATTGATCTTTTTTGAGATTAGATTTATGTTCGTTGGCAGAACAGGCTCAGGACCAACCGGTGTGATCTCTGCTCCCTTCTTAGCCAGTTTGTCTGCCTCTTCATTACCTATGCATGCTCAATATGGAAGTCGTTTCACCACATGGCCTTACTTAACAATACCAAAGCAGATCCAACTTCATCTTGCAGAAAATTTCGCAGCAGCATAAATTTATTTAGCATCGTTTAGAAATTATGAGCCTCCATGATAACCTCAAAAAGTGAGTTTTCGTTGATTTTTGCAATTAACCCTCGCCACATTAAAAAATAATATGAAGGAAGTCTCCGATTTGTTGCGAAGCATTTGTACCGTAGTAAAGGTATTTCCGTCAAATTCCAAAAGTTTTTCAAATATTACAAATATCTAAACGGTTTTCCACCTCAACTTTGAGTTTGAATAATACCCGACCTTCGGCAATGTAAAGCACATTCGTGGTCATTTTTTTCTACAACGATAACTTTCCAAGAGAAAGTGGTATAGAACCGTATTTTGAATGTCACGAACTGATTCAATAAAACTGCATAGCCATGGAGTTTTTGGTTTTGACATATTCAAAGTCATTGCTGTCATGCAGCTTTTCTAACACAACCACCTTCATTTAGATCCCCACTCCCGAAAAATCCATGCGTAATCAACGGACGCCCCCTGAAATCATTCCACCCACTGTAATATCATCGTTATTATTATATTTAATAATTTCAATATTTATGAGAATTCTACTCTAAACAGGAGCAACGTCCATTTGTTTGAAAGTTGATATAACCTCGTTTTGTTCAAGGTACTTTAACACTTTTCTTTAAAATAAAGAATTATAATTTGATGGAGAGAGTGATAACAAGGAGATCTAATTGGTTTTGATCGCTAAAAATCTGGCATGCCAAGATGCAGAAGCCGATTAGCACCTTTTAAAGATTGGTGAGGAGAAGCACTTCTTAAGATATAATTTTTAAGGTTGTCCATAATACGGAAGCCTCAGTGCATGAGTTTGGCTCGCTCTTATCCAATTATTTCATTTGAGTTTTTATTTGCGCGTAGCAGTTAGTAGTTTCAAGATGGCGTGAAATAAATTCTACTTGGAATGGACAATGCGACAAGTTTTTTTTTCGAATGGGACGATGTTTTAGCACAAATAATTTGACTGGCATAAATAATATCACATTATCCACAATATTTAGATACTGTGGTATTCATTTGCAATACTGGTTTCATAAAGCACGAAATTAAATCTCCTGCATCAAGATCAACATAAATCAATTGGAGCTCTGGACCTAGTACTAGATCAAATTCATCAACGTCTGCATTGGATCGGAAACATCTCCATTCAGTCTTATTTCCAATAGAGCTAATGAAATCTAAACGATCGCAGAAGAAAGTATCTGAGTTGTTCGAATTAGCTGGTAAGCGGATTTCCAATCATTAGTGCTATCCCATAGAATAAATCACTATAACATTTTCCATCGCTTTCACTAACCACAAGGATTGCGGCTGTCTAATTGCTCACAAATTAGACTTAATTCCCCTTAAAAAATCGCCAACGGCTAAAATATATTTCAGATTTACAATTAGTACACGCACATATATTTTCGAGCAACCTGAAATGTTTACCAATAAAAAAAGAATCGAACAAAGCGACGCAAGCTTTAGAAGAGACGCGCTCGCTAGTAAATGCTCATTAAAACTTTAATTATTGTTGAGGACATTCACCATTTCACAGGCGCTATTGGGACCAAACGCTCCTAGAAAACACAATTTCCACCAATGCTTTCGTTTGTATACATAAATTTTACAGCCGTTCGGACCATTCCTACACTTGAAGCAAATTACAGCGATGTTAATCTAATGACTTATATTCCAGTTGGCGGGATTCGGAACGGGGAGAGAAAAGGCAAGAGGACTATACGAGAATAGAAAAGGAATTAAATTGGGTTATGGTGACTAAAGGGAGGGATTAAAGCGGTACAAGTGATCGATGGTAAAGCCCTGGAATCTTCGCAATTACTATTAATCTTGGATAATTTATTTAAAGAGCTCAGGATCAGATGTGGTTACTAACGTCAATACTAACCCTTATCTGCCTATGTGATCCATCAATGGGCGAAAACTCAGAGATTATTCATTCATTTTAGTAATGGAAGAAAATCATAGTTTGTTAAAATATAATTCTTTAGTGCCTTAAACGCAACCCCAAGGAGAAACTTACGTATTCATTTTCATAATTGCTAGCACGAATTTGCAAACAAACACATAATGACAGTCGGTTCAGGATTTTTCATCCACCAGGACTATTTCATGATGACAGAGATTTTTCCGTTCATTTCCAGCTGAAAGAATGCATATGGCATGAAGTATTTGAAGCAATGGAAGTGACAAATCATTCATCTGTTATCTTTAAGTTTCCCAATACATTCTGATAAAAATGTCGAAACCATCACTAGCAACGAGTACTACGACCCAGACCATCAATATTGTCTGACAAAGTGTTCTCAATTGCCTAATGACATAGTACCATTTACAATCACGGCCAAGCTGTAAGGTGTGGAAAGGACTCCAGATTCAAGTGAATTCCCATAATGTCTTGAATGACAGTGCGCCAATTCAGTGGGTCCACACCAGAAACTCGACATTAAAACTGCGTGTCCGTTCAATGATGGAGTATCTCCTCTTAGAGCTGTATAGAACTGAAGAATAATGTATTACTCTTACTAGAAGCAATAGTTCGGATATAAAACGCTTAGAAGAAGGCCCAGGGAAAGATGAGAGTTGGCTGTGCTACAAAAAACTTACCACAGCAACAAACTTCGCCGCTTATTGTCCCTAGAATGAAAGTAAAAGCTGCGAGTAAAAACTTCACTAGAAAATGATTTATAGCTAAGCGACAAATCGTGTGGTTAATGCGAAAGTGCTAGTTTTGCTGTCACAGCTCGGTGATGCCAAGTAGGGGACTGTAACCGACGATCAGCGGTTTAACTTTTGTTTTCCCACAATACGCTCAGAATAGACTACAGTCAAAAAACATACGGATCTTTTTTGTAGTAGACTCGATTTTGCTGCCATTCTAATTATTTTCTTTGAGTGTAAACTCATGGAAAAGGCACTTTACTTTGCTAGAAGTCGCCAAACATCTCACAATCGAGAACCTACACCGTTACCCTAAAAGGAGAATGCGTCCTGTTCTCATCTTCGTCATCACATCAATATTAGCCAAGCAGAAGACGGAATTTACGAATCAAAAAAGTGGCGTGAAGTGTTCTTTGTCGAGCGCTAACCACCTCGCCTTGGGCTTCGAACGAGAACGACGTACATATCTACTTCATTCGCCCCATTTCTTTTCGTATTCCATGGATCTCGGTCATTACGTAGGATGTCGCTAGGCGAGATTTTCGAAATTTATCAAATCTTGTTGAACTCGCCGATGCCAGTATCCACTTTTTGTTTTTGGTGTCCCTACAATGAACATTTAGTCCTTTTTGATCGATGAAGCCAGTAAAAGCTGAACATTGACAAGTGTTGGCAGCTTATCAGTCGTAATCAATTTTCGTTGAGCAAATCAGCTTTTTAAGTAGTGTTAGGAATTTCCATGGAATAATCAACAGGACACATTTGTTTATTCGACTAAGCTTCGTTTTTACAAATAACGCTTCGATTATTTAAAAAAAATGTAGAACATTTCATCGAAAATATCAAATTATACTTAATTCACCTGCTTGTAGGTGTGCATATGGACACATTGGTCTTGCTTGGGTAAAAAATTAAATGAAATAGTTACACAATTTTGAAAAATAATTTCAACTAAATTTTGAGCAGTGCTTCAGCACAGTTTTGCGAAATCAACTGTCATTTCCCGAAAGATCCTCAGCAAATTAGTTTTTCTCTCGATGAACGCAATTAATAAGTTTTCCACAAATAGTTCATATATCCCTTTCCTCTTGGTTGCAGCTACCAACACGAGACACGAGAATTCTCGTGGTCGGTTCACAATGTGTTAATATTTACGGCAGTTTTCAACAATCTTCAGAGATTGATTTGAATTAATGTTTCCTATTCAATAATTTTCCTTTGCGTTATGAAACCAAACATATTTTATCAACACTCACCGCACATCATACTTTAACGCCATCAAATTTTCCTCGTTTTCTTTTTTAAACGAGTCATTCCATTATTTGAGGATTTTCGGCACTAGGGTAAAGTGTTGCAGATCGTAATGTCTTCCTGCCTTCCAAAAACGTCCCGCCGTTCTCAATATTCACAAACGGCCCATGCCAAATAAAAAGGGTGGCACAGTTGAGTACTACATGCTGTTCCCGACAGCTTCGTTGGCGCTTTTATGCGACATATGTAATGTACGTACAGGCATCCCAGCAACATTCATGTATAGCATATTCTAAGAGTTTTCAGATATTGCTTGATGCGACGATGCCTAATGCCGACAGAGGGTGGAAGCCTCTAAGACTGATGTGCACACATCTAGTACGCACCGTTGTCATTTCAATAAAATTGTCATACACGAAGTATTTTGACTGAGAGTGACAGTTTCAAACTGTGAGCTAAATCTAAAGCGGAACGATAACTGGCTTCACGCCAGCGAAGGGACTTTTTTTCGATTCCGTCTCCTTTAGGCTTTACGTGTATCTTGAAAAATATGTTTATCATTTTCGCGAAATTACGCCCAGAGAGAGTTCGAAACGCATGACGGAGAATATTCGCCGAACTAATTTTTTTGGGATTACAGGTGTTTTTCTTGTATCTAAGGATTCGTTCGCACCCATCAAATAACCCCTCCAATCATTGTGGTAACATACTCATTTCATAAGAGCGGTCAGCAGACTTTACGTTGTAAAAGAAAGTCTTTTGGAATTCTTTAGACGCAACTATTTGTGTCTTGATTAGTAGTTTTATACAACACATTCCTTCACACTTACCAGCTTAATGCAGTAAAATTTCATTCCTTTTATGCTAATTATTTATCTTGAATCACAAAGATCAAGCATAGGCAAGCATTACTAAGTTATGAAGTACTTCCAGACGGTATCATGAGAACTAGTACCTGACTTAAATATTCCTAATAAAACACCACTTCGGTGGCAGTCACCGATGTCTCGTTTTCAATTCAGATTATTTCACTGTGTGTTTATATATTTCTTGGAATATTTCTCATGCTCTTAGCTTTGGACAAAATTTCAATTGGAAAATCTATCCCTGGGACATTCTTATGAATGCCACACATAAAAATTGAACAGCGTCATAATGCGATTTCGCGCAACCGCATCCCTGTGATGACGATGTTGTAAAATTGTGAGCAATGGTTGCGTCGAAAACTGGATACCAAGCTACCGTGATTTAATAAATTTAAGTGCATTCGCTCGTTATTCGCTGGCCGATAAATTCAGTTTCTTCATTTCAAAGAATTGCATTACTTACGCCGATGGCGTGTACAGATAGTTTTACGGTGGCGACAATGAGTTGGACGAGGTTTGATGAGGCTATACAACATCCCTCAAAGACGCACGCCATCCCCGAAGTGAAAGCCGCTAAACCGAATGGAGCGTAATACAACAGGACTTTGGCAGCTCTTGGTTTCAAGTGCTTTTTCGTGTTTGTTGGCTTATCATGGGACATTAGTCGAGTCCTGGCGCTGTTTCTCTGTAACACTATGACGTTTTTTACGATTCACAACATGCTTCAATTGTTCGGACCGAAGTGAAAAATCGCATTGTGAATCTGGTTAGGACTGACTGCCTGCAGTCAGGAATTATGAAACTATTTATATGCACGAAGGAAGTAAACACCTCAACTTACTTTCGTAAGGTTCTTATTTTCTAGCTATTGGAGTTTATACAGACATTTGAGCACGAAAAAATCGAAAACAAACCAAAAGTAAGTGACCAATTTACTGATTAAAACAGTTGTCATTGTCAAACGCGTCGGATTTAACATCCTACTGTCTATGCAAGTTTAAAATACATACACTTTATTTCAATGTAGTCAACTGCAATAAATGCTTTGTCCTTCACTGTTTGCACCTACTTGCAGAAACTGCTTTTTAATTATTAGATACTCGTGATCCCTGAGAGTATTTTATAATCGTCACGACTTATGCATTTTTTGTCATTTAAACGCCTGCAATAAGTCTTAAGAGTAGCAAATTTTGAAGCAACCTTTATGTTCGACCGACAATTAATATTGGTTCCAAACAATTCCCAGACATACTTCTGAATAAACGCTCAACAATTCTTTCTTTACTTGAAAATAGATCTCCACATCAACTTACTGGTAAAATGGGGTATTGTTACGCGATTTGCAGTTTCATGCACGATATTTTGCATTCTTCAATCCATTGAACTAACGTCATCAATATTTGCAAAGCCCTTGACACTAAGGTGCTAACCATTCAACGAATTTTTCAGTGCATAGATCCCCGGCAATATAGGCTATAATTCTGTGCGCATAGTTCTGAAGAAATGTCGCTAATTTACCAATAGGAAATTCATCAACCATATCAGAGTTGAAGCTTGAATCCTATTTCAGGCAAAGCAACTAGTAATCGATCGTTTTCACAATAAACCGATAACCTCCCAAAAATTTATTGGTCGCGACTACAGAAAATTAGTCAAGCAAATATGTAGATACGTACAATATTCTCCATTATTTTCTATTATTTTCCGTATTGGCAAGCATTCTAAGCTAATTTCTTTATGGGAGCCTTATTCTTGATAGGCTACACATAGCAGCTTTGCTTTAACTTGTCAATATGTTAGTAAATAGTATTTTGCACGTTCCATTGAATTTTTACTGCATTGATTCATTTACTGTTTATGCATCAGTTTCTATTTTATTTTCAGATTCAAAACGATTGAAGTATATTGGAAACAGGAGCTCAAATTCAAATCGGTTTAAGTTTGTGGAAAAATCAAATACTTCAAGTCTTCAAAACATTCGCGCCATTGAACATTCAATTTCATTTTGCAAGTCTTGCACACAATAAAAAAACTGAAGGATGGTCGATATACTAATAATATGCGTTTGACAATTATCAATAAATAAATCGCTCCGCTTCAAATCATCTCTGCAATGTATGCCCACACCAGAAAAGTTATTCAGTGAAACAACATGAAAACATCATTTGTTGTATCCCCTTCATATATGATCAAGAATATTTAAGGGACCTTGGGGACTTCAGATATGTATCTACACATAGGTCTATTCGAAGGCGTATCATTCAAACCACTTTGCGGTTATCTTGTATCTTACTTTTGGGATATAGTCTATGGGAATATATTCTAGAGTTTGGAGAAAGCGATAGAAAAATGTTTGAATGCATGTTGGTGGGGAAGTTTGCAAAAAACGAAAGTATGCAAGTATAAAAAAAAACAAAGTTGTTTCTGGTCACAGGAACAGTTTGGAAAACCTGAATTATGGCTAGAACAACATCGCAAGATTATTGTGACTCCTAACATAAAACATTGATATTTTATTACTTCTACAACTCAAACCAGGAAAAATGCATAGGGAACAGACTAAATGCAAAATAATCAAAATAACAAAAATAACGTAGCATTACAAAACATGCTAACGGCGCAGTCTCTGAACCCTAACAGCAATTCTTTTGACCAGAATGAGTTTTGATTTTTACATTCAAACCCGACCAATTCTTCCAACAAATGGTAGACTTCCCTTCGAGATAAACATCAACCAGAAGTGATTGGATCAAATTGTGATTAATGGTTATTCAAATGGATGATCCATGCATGGGTTCGTTCTAGCTTAATGGTAGTCAGCTCGAAAACCAACTAAATCATAGCACATTTCTCGACTAGTAAACTACCTTGCATATCTAACTTCTAGATATCACTGAGATAGCATTTTATGGTTTTCACTCACGCTAGCCCCCTTGATTTCTTCTCATCCAATTGAATGTCCACTCTTTGAATTAGTTACTGCAGAATGAGCTATGCAATCTACAGGCACTGTACTTTATCGGTTTATTAACTCAAGAAGTGGCGCAAAGGTGATTGGTTGTATTGTCGAGACATTCCGTTTCTTCTTTTTCTTTCATACCACACAACGACACGTGTATGGCACTCCAATTCAGCTGCTCGAAAGCCAATAAATCATTTTAGTTTGATCACCGCTAATGATCATTAACGAAAGTGAGCTAAACCTAGATAACCGATAAAAAAAATGCGAATATAACAACATACGACTATACAAAAAGTTTCAGCTATAATTGGTAAAAATGAGTGAAAATGAATTTTGTTTCGGTAAAAATACTCGGATTTTGCAAAAGATAGAAGGAAAAAACTTGTCAATTAGATATCTTCAGATCCAAACCAACAGTAAGACCGTAGAATTTTCATCGAATGTAAACCCCCCTCCCCTTCCAATTGAATATAAATTTTCGTGGAAATTGTTCGATACCAAACTCAATGACATCAAATGTTATGAACATATCGGAGGTTTACATGCAGCCTTTATTTGCAGCTGATGAATACGATCAGCTCGGTGGGTTTGAAAGAGTCGGTGACTCGAAAATTGTGAGGCTAAGTGCCTGACAACTGGACACCATCAAATCAAATGCATAATTAATAATTAGTCAAGTCGAAATGCATTTAGATAAAATTTATTGACAAGTATAATTTCAAATTAATAATGAACACCTAATATTTAAGCGATGGGAGGTTCATTTCAAGCAGTTGGAATTGTGATTTAGGTAGTGTCTTGCTGCAAAAAATGTTTAATTTCAGCTTCGTCGCGATGAATATTCAATTTAAATACCAAGCAAAGAATCAACATGAGTATACTGTGAATGCAGCACAGAAATTCACACAAGTCAAACTTTCTCAGTAGCGACGCCTGGGCTTAAAAAATTTTCTCGTAAGCCTGAACACTTTCAAAAATACCTAGTTGAGAATTAGTCGCTTCTGCAAACAACGCAGCATATACCTAAGTTTTGTAGATCATCCCGCGAAATTTAACACGATTCAAAAATTCATGAACATTTTAAATGCACCCTTGAAAAATTACTCTCTTCTTACATCTATGAAATGGATGAAAATCAGTTCCCATATCATTGCGGGTTTAACGTGCTATCAAAAAGAATAAAGACTCACATCTGTTGCACCCAGAAGGCCTCAGGACGATGGCGTGTCGTGCGGAAAGAATCTTGATAACAGACGGGCAATGTGACATCCTTTAATTGATGTGATCCTTTTTATCCCTCATGTCACAATAGCAGTTAAAAATTTGGTATTAAGTATAGGCCTTTGCCTAATTTAATGTATTTGAGCACAAATGTTCTTGAACGTCCCGCTCTCACAATCACTGTGTGGTTTACGGGAACACGCCACCGATGCATATCAGCTATTAGCCCCTCAGACCATCGAACAATAATAAATATTCCTGTAAACAGTGTTAAATGCTCTGCACATCGCGCGAGCACTCTAAGCAATACATCTCATGCTGAATAACACAAAGGGAAGCTTCGGAACATAAAATCATTTCGACATTAATTTCCAAGCAAAATTCTCGAACCCCGGAAAAATTGAGGTTTCGCTAACTTAAAACTATTTTCCCCTGGCATTTGAGGATATGACCTTTCAATGTCGACACATTTGAGGTTATGTTCTGGTACTTATTGTCTGCCTGAATCTGATTCATTGCTTGCATGCATCCCTTTCAGTAGACGAACATTTGCCTAATGGTGCAAAAATTTCATTGCAACGATGACTCTCTCTTGACTGTACAATGACGGCAGCTTTATTGCTATCCACCAGCACCCCTGAGTTTCTTTGATTTCAATTTTATGTAAATGTCGTAAAACGTTCTACTGAATTTCGGAAGGAAGAATGACAACAGAGTTTAGATTGGACATATTGTGCCATCAGGCGCCGATTTTTATTGGTTTAATACTAGAACAAAAATGTATCTATGGCTGAGAAAAAATGCATTTTTATGAAGTATTTATGTCGAAAAATGAATTGATGCTTACTCAGATTGCATGTCAAGACTCTAAGACATGGTTACGGCCACACCAGTTGATGATGCTTAAGACACTTTTTTAAAATTAATCCCGGACACATTAAGGTAACCACATGTTGGTACATAGAATACAATCTTTTCCTTTTAAACTCGGAGAAAAATGTCACACATCAAGACTAGCTAACCAAATGCATTTCTAGAGGGCTAAATTAACAGACAGCCAAGTTAGCAGGCAGTCCAGTTAACAGATGGTCAAAGTTTTTAGTTGCATGTTTCAACATTCAAATTGTATTTACCCGTTTGCAGTTTTTAAAGGTTTATGCGTAGATCAGGCACACAATGAAGTTACGAGCCTACCAATACCGTCATGCATACATTTCTCGACAGCTTTTTGAGCTCAACAATAAACTGTTATCTGCCAGCTCTCCATACTTTTATTGGTTTTCAGTTCTGTGCTGTAATCCAGAATCACCAAACATCACAGGAATGTCTAATTATTGGAATTATTCCAAGTTTCTCTTTTCTAATCACCTGTCGAGATGTCTATGTTGGAATCCACTTATGCAACAAGCGAGTGCCGGAAACCTAGCAATACATAACACAATTTCATGTTCACCTGATTTGTCAGATACGCCATTATGAGCATCATCTTCATCTTCTGCATGCCGTCGGCTTCGATATTTTTCCTAACAAAGCCAGTTGCCAGTTGCTTACCGCCATTTTCACATCAACTCATAGTTACGTACGCTGTCAGCCCAGCGATAGCTCATTACGAATTGTGTCCTTTTGTTCAAGGCGTAATTGTGACAGGAAAGGATTCCTGCATTTCATGTTTTTTAAAAGGGTTTTCTGGGCCGATAGAAGAAACATTGTGACTGATCTTTTTCCCTGATAAAATTGACTTAATTATGGTGGGTTCCTGTAAAATAAATTTTTGTCAAGGAAAGCAGATGCCACTTCAAATTTGTCCTATAGAGCGAGCAGGCAAATGCTTTACCAAAGAGATGAATGAGGGAGCTTGGTAAACGTGTAGGAACATCATTCCCTATGCTCTTTATTTTGGAATGCGCACAACCCTCAATCAGGTTAACGATGATATATCGTCGATTTATCATTTTGGGAACAAAGAAAAACATCCTAACGGCGAATCATTCGTCCAACAATAATTAATATTGTTAGAATATTACAGTACGCTTTCGAATTGCGTATCTGCAACGAACGAACCTTAATCAAGCTCAATCCTATCAGGAAAACTGCACCACTAGAAAAAGCTAATCCGAAAATGGTCACATATCTCGCCTTCGCCAAATGAATCCCCAATAAGACCAGATTCATGCAAAGAAAGCAATGCATTCGCTTTCCAATAAGCATTATATTGCCAAAAGGAAAAATTATTGCTCTCTGGACTTTCAAAGGTTTATGTTGGTCCTGCAGCAATGAATCCGTGGCTGCTATCACATTGTCAAAATCCCCAATTTCGTAGGGCTTACAGTAATAGCAATCTCAAATAATCTTTATAAATGGGAAATGACAGGAAAGCATTTTTTTCTTAATTTTCCCTACACTTCAGTGTTCTTTCTTCTTTTTAACATGAGTGGGCAGTGCATGTTTTGGGGGAATGAATGCAGAAGGGTAACTTACTCCTAAATACCTTAACTAATAATAGAAGACCGGAGTGAAAGATGTCATGGAAATAATAAAAGGGATAAAGGCCATTAACTAAATAAATTTTTTCTCAATGCCTATAGTTTGAGCCTGCACTCACAGAAATGTCATTTACACACACGCCCCACAAGGCTGAGGATAAAAGGAAATATATTCGAACATCGTTTTATTTGCGAAGAGAAAGCAAAAAATTTATTCCACAAGGGTAAGTGTGACCAATGATAGAAATGCGTCGTAAACTTTCCTATTACTGAGGCTTAGACAAGTTGTAAGACTACTAGCTATTAGCTTACCAATGATTCCTGTAAATGCATTCTTATTTTTTGGCGTCACATTAAGAGTCAAGGTGAATGGATTTAATTTCCAGCAGTGTTATCATTTGCAGCACACATCCTTGCACCTTGCTATATCAAATCAATTGTGACCACTACTTTGATCATACTATAGCAATGGCGAAGATGAAATTATCGGGACACGTGGATGACTCGACAATATCAAATATTTATAATTCCAACATTCAGATTGCGGTCCGCCGAAAGTCCTGCTACGCCTGCTCCAGTAGGAGTGCCACAAAACATAGATTCAGCACGACACTATTTCAGATTGAAGAGAGCTCTTCACCTGCACTCCAATTTAACAATATAAGGATATCAAACAGGAATAAGTACAACGAAACGAATGATTAATTGGATTGCAGAAGCATTGACTTCGTCAAAATATGTACCCTCGTAAGCATACAATAGAAAGCTTGGTATGATATTACTTTATCTGTGTGTTTTCTAATCTGAAGCTGATATGCTTCAATTTTCTTTGCAAGTTAACCAGCCTTGCACTAATAATTATTAGATCTTGTACCTACTTAAATACTAATTCACAGAATGATGTTTTATCAAAAACAATATCATGGAATCAATAATACATCACCTACGCGGCGTGAATTTCATGAAATCTAAGGCAACTTGAATTTGAATTCAAAGAAACATCAACACCTAAATAGACTCCCCCCCTTCTCTCAATTTTTTTTTCAAATACTGCTCGTGAAAACTTTGCCAGATGCTAGTGCTATTTATCGGATGATTATTTCAAATCATTTTGATGCCCTTAAAAAAAATCCAATTACAAGTTGAATCCAAAAATATGATGCCCTACTGTACCGAGCAGGTATGTATAATCAAACATATGTACGCACATGTTTGGCCAATAATCAATATTTTTGTCTAACTAAAGCATTCAGACTATTTCATCAGCACCCTCGGAAATTCAATCAAACTAAATTGTCCTTTCGTGTAATTAAATTAATTAGACATAGTTGTGACCTTTCCATTTGACCAAACCAGGTTATAGCATTCCCAGAAACTCGTCCCAATGCGAAACATATGCTCATCGTCTTGAATTTGGGTGTATTCTGCCTGGTCCGTAAACGAAGGACATTTTTGTGGTAGAGAGCATCCGAAGTATGTATTTTGTATTTTAATGGGTACTGTGAAAATTGCTGCAGTTACGAGGAAACAGATTAGGAGAAACTGGAGGAAAAAAGTTACTTTAAAGTAGCATTTGTGCATTATAATTGTTCGGATTTCAATTCTGATTCGTTTCGCTTGAGATCATAATTTGTAGGAAAAAGGTGTTGCAAGTAATTGGCTTATGTAATAATGTCACGTTATAGCTTAAAACCTACTTCCGACATTCAACGCAATTTTTGCATGGCTGACAAGGATTTCGAACTTGCTTTACACCAAAGGTTTTTCCAGTGAAGTTTTCAGTCTAAATGTTCAAATAGATATAGGCCCACGTCACGTCAGCAAGTTCTTTAAATCACCACAGTTTCCAACACTATATCCTTACCAAGCTGCTCAACATTCTCTTACACTTGGAATGTAATGTATTTCAAGCACATCTATGATAGCTGACCCCCAACTTATGTCCTGCAAAATAAAATGCAACTGTTTATAAATACATTGGTAATTTTTCAGAACATTAAACATTCTTCCTGGCGAACTGGCCCTGGAGCAAATTGTACCTATCCGAAGTGTTTCAAAAGTTCTTGGACAGAAACGCTTTCAACATAATTTATCATAGGACAAAGAATGTCGTTTGGCGAAAATAGAATTAAACACATATGGCGGACCAATTTATTAATTGAGAAAAGGTGATTTATGGTTCAAGCTTTTTCATTTAACGTGGAGTTTTCAGAAACGGTGAGTTTATCAGGGGCTGGGATGAAACAGCGGAAAGTTTTCATTTCAAAATGATAATTTTTTTACCTACATATCATTCACAGACAATATGATATTTGATATCAGTAGCTTTCGGTAAATTAGCAATTTTTCGTACATAATTTGGTTATTATCAACTTCACCGATGCATAAAAGATCCGCACGTGTGGGATCCGCCTTAAGGTGTTTTTGAATATATTACTCGAATAGTAAAGATATGTACATCTTAGACCTAGTTCTAAGCTAGTAAATAAATTATTTGTGCTTTTGTCAAATCAAACTACACGCGCAGATTGCCACTTGAGACAATAGAGCTATACCAATAAAATCGACAATTGTGAGGTGGATTTGCGTCTTTGAAGTTTACTTTTTCAAGAATTTAATCCAGAGAATATCCCAAGCCAACCATTTAATCAAAAGAATATTTCAAGCCGCCAATAATGAGCTTCACTCAAATTTCCTACAAAACGTGAATCTATAATTCTCGCAATTGAAATCTTTTACAGTGCGCTCGGATCAAATCTAATCTCAAGTGGAACAGTTAATCTGCTGAATCCATAGTATAGAGTGGAAGTGAAAATCAATGTCACAGTATAGGTAGACCCAGTATGTAATGTTTCATATAAAGGCGCACTATCAAGTACGGCCCGCGGTTCTACGGGACATAATCATATGCTCTACTCTGTCTAGCACACGTATTTGATTTTCTGTTTCGCATAGAAATCACATGATTCTCTCTTAATTATCTCTTAAATCTCTCTTAAATCCCAATTTCTTTTTGGATTCTAACAGCTCGATTGCATACTGGGTCTTACATATACTGTGATCAATGTGTATGATTGTTTCGAATCTCAGAGAATGTAGACTACAGCTGCCTATCCTTTGAATAGAGAGAATAAGGAAGCGAAATCAGCAAAGAGAATTGAAGCAATTTTCGACTTTCGTAGAACGAGACAGAACATCACACAAAATGCGCCAGTGCCGTAGGTGAAAATGGTTGATTCAAATGGGTTTCATTCAAAAATCTATATTGCCTAAAGAAATTATTGGGAAATTAAAGTCTTCAATTAACAACAGGAAGTGCACCAAAAATTTATTTAACTAATTTATACATTTATAATTGGAAAAATGGCTTAAATAAAAGACCAACATACATAATTACGTTTAAAATTCACATCCCCTTAAAATGAATTAATTTGCTATGCTTATTTCTAATTGAAAGCTTTTCGGAGAAGGTGTTACATATGTAGCCATTTTACGGCTCGACTTAGTGACTTCGGAAATCTGAAAATAAATTCAAAAAGTTGATAACCCCACTTCATGATATCATTGTGCCGACACTGAACTGCCGATGATCATATGTCTCGAATTTGACAACTAAGTCTAGCATGGCTGGAAATGCAATTACTTAACTTTGAACTTCAAATTTTAAATGAAAACATCACAAATATCTACTTAACCAAAACTTTTTGTACAAAGTGAAATGTTATTTACTCACTGAAAGAAAGAAAGTCGGACGGCTTTGTTTCCCTGCAAAGATTTGCATCCCGGGTAGCAGCAACGCATTGTCTTCTTACTATACAGCAATCTTTCACTTTTTCACCAATGAATCACTGAAACATGATATATTATTCTGTCGTTTCGCGATTACAACACCATTTTTCCACTAAATAGTTCCTTTTCGGCGATTTTTTATAACTTTTACGCGTCACGCTCGATCCCGCCAAAGAAATTTCGCAAAAAAAAATGGCCGAAACAAGAAACATATGGGACTAAGTTTGACACTCAAGTTTGACCACGGTATACTATCCGTGAGGGAATTTGTATGTATTGTACACCTTGCTGTGTGACTAGGCAGCAGTGTAGGTGAAATGTATGGGCCACGGGGCGAGTAAGGGGAAATGTGTGCTGCTTTGCACTCTCATGAGAGTAAGTGCTTTGAATGTAGTAAAATTGCTTCACCGCCGCTTACAGGCCGGCATAGGTGACTTCGCTTCCTTATTCTCCTTATTCAATGTGCCTATCTGACGATAAATTTTTTTTTAATTATTAAGGATAAATATTTAATTTACTCAAACCCACCTTTCAAGTTAAAAGTTTTGATTTTTTTCAAAAACCACTGAATTAGAAATGAACAACTGTCCTTTGGCATTTGTTGGCCGTAATCAGGGTATCTTCCACTAAGTGTGAAATCAAGGTGATCGAATTGTATAATCAATAATTCTCAACAGCTTATACTCTTTAAAGCTTTTCACATTGTGATTTCCAGTAAATAAAATTTGATTGAATTGTAAGATAAGATTTCAGATCTCGCGTTAATATTATTGACGATCATTTTTAAATAAAGTCATTGAACGTTTATGGACCATGAATACTAGCCACAAGGAACGTTAAGTTAATCGCATTATAAGTTCTTTTTCATTTGGACGTACTATTATTCATTGCGAATGAAATTCTTTCCTTGAATCGAAACGGGGAAAGTGTTTTTTAAAAAAATTCGACCCACCATCAACGGATTCATGCCGTGAACTTTGAAATAAGTAAGGTACACCAAACCTAAAATAGGAAAAATGCCGATTCTTGAAAAACATTCACGAGGAACTCAAAGGATTTCATATGAGTAGTTCAATTTCAAATTTCCCTTACAATTTATTGATGACTGCCTTAAATTATTCAGCAAATATAACAAAACATTCTATATATTTCAAAGGATATTGAAACATCCGTTGAAATGTTTTACACACATGTTTTGCACATTTTTTGTATGAATATTTCTATCTCTCTATACAGTATTTACCCAACCACAGTTCGCAACGATTTGACTAATTTTAGGTGATGATTGTTTTGCACGGAAAGGCTTAACACGGCTTTTTCCGTGCAAAACAACAAATAAACGAAAGTCAACAATATGGAAATGAGTAACTATGTATGTGGCTGTCTCAATACAGGTATATTACACTTTTGGGCAACTATTTTGTTCATGTCTCAAACAGATTTGCTTGAACGTTGTTCAATGAATTTTATTAAATTATGCTCTATTCAACAATTCAACAGCAAATAACTCAGACAATTTTTTAACTCAACAAGCTAAAACAAAACACTGCCTAAATAATTTTTTCGGAGTGCAACAATCATTTCTATTAATCTTTTAAGAATCGCCGTAAGCGAACAACTTTGCATCCGAAGATTGTGATGCTGTACAACAAACGTGGTATTTCAAAAGTGCAATTCAGTTGTGTGGTCCACGCAATTAAGAAACGTATGTACATTCGATTCCTCAATCAAGGTGCTTCGAATGGACATCCCAACTTTAAAAAGTGCTAATTGCTGTCAGCCTACATATTTTCTATTGTTACTATTAAACTCCCTTTATTGCGTTGATTTCGGGTGTATTGTTGCGATACATACACGCTGCTCCACACGCACCATGACCACAATTGCCGAGAAACCTGGCTCAGACATCACTTCTTAGGCGGTAAAAACCAATTAGTCATTTTCTATCAATGAATGCATAATTGAGTGATAGATTAAGAAAATAATTAACCCCCAACCGAGTATCTTTTTGTTTGTGCGAGACCGTCGTCCCCTTCGGAACTTTTTTGGATTTTGAAACTCCTTTTAGGCTAGTCCGTGCAAGCATTTTCAACAAAATAGGATGTTGCCACTTGCCTGATTTATATCGTTTCAGCTTGGCTGTTTACACGTTTTCTGAAGCCATTCTCCACATATGTATCTTGATGATTTGCCTAAATAAGTGTGTTATCTAACTATGTTCCTGTATTCAGTTGTGGTGTGGATAGGAAAACAGTTACATGACATGTTCAAAACTCTTCTTAGTGAAAAATTTGCTCAGCAACACCAACCGGCGAATATGTTATACTGAGAAGATGGTCAGTTTTATCAAACAAAAGATGTTATTTTCAGATTTTCTTCCCACATAACATAACTGGCACTTATGAATTTCAATTGGTGCTCAAATCGCTTATTTTCATGCAACAAAACAGAATGATTAATTGAAGAGTGTTGATGAATACCATTTCATCCAAATATTGCCTCGATACGTGTCCTATTCAACGTCTGTGGCCGCCTCTCTGCGTATGGCTCAACACGGCTTTTCCTATAACTCGACAACTATTACTCAAGGCCAATCCTTAGCAGATTTAACCTTGTACCAATCTTCGTTTCCTAAGTGAATGTAAATCGGCAATTAAAGCACGCAGCAGGTTGTAGGAGATCATTGAACTTTTCACGACATGCCGCGAATGTGATCTTTCGCACCGTTTTTGAAAATTATAATGGAATTTCAGGGTAGATTAAACGTTGGCAAACGAGCTTTAATAGATTATCCCATGCAAGACAGAAATTGACGACAAGTTGAAATAAACCTATTATGCATGATGTTTCTCTCGAAATTGCTTATCATCTTTAGTGTTGATTCGATTTACTAATCGCTCCTGAATTGATAATTGCAGTCGTTCATGGTTTTCTAGAAGTCCAAGAATTTGCTCCAGAAAGGTGGTAACGCATGAAAAACTAACTGAATCCGTATCTTTACGCACCAATTTCAAGCAACAGACGTTAACCATGAATATATTGAACGATTACTATCTGGTGTACTGCTGAAGCATTGAAGCGAATTTGTTGGTGGGGTCAGTCTAATTTAGAATCGTGGTTATGCTACATTCACATGCATATGTACATAAATATATATGTATGTACGTATGGTATATAGCCACAGATTATTGTATATATACCTGGATACATATCCACCTGAGTCTCTGCTGTTTCGGTTCCGTTCGCGGCCGAGTTGGCTTGAAATACATACAGACATATGTACATACTTGCTACAATGCCTATTAGGCAATTTCGGAATTTCAGTTGTTTATACTTTTTGCAATCGTCGCAGTATTTCGCAAAGCTGCTTCAAATATAGTCTGGTCAGCCATCACCATTCTAATCAGAGAAAGCGTGAATAACATTTCGCACATAGTTTCTTATACGTTATTACTGATCAATATGCTCCGCAGCGTGGTCGTGTCACCGATAATATATATAGGTATGTACCGCCAGAAATCGTTGTCATCGTAGGGTTTTAAACTGACGGTTTAAAATCACTACAGCCAGATGAGGAATGTGGATGATGAGCTCTGCGATGATTCATTTCCCAACCCGTGGCACCCGGACGATGTTGCCATCGTTCGTGGCGTCCGCGGAGCGACTGATGGCCCGATGACGAATTTATCAAATGTACTGAAAACGCCCGTTAGTTGAGTAGGGAAGGACGTCTCCTATGCGCAAGTTATTATTACAATTGTCGTACTGCGCCGGGAGCAGAGGCGTCAAATTGACTTGCGAAGAGCATGGTCAAATCTGCTGGCTATAATTACTTGTTGGGTGTCTTTGATATGAAAATGTGTCTTGGATGTGAAGTGCCCTGTGATCGGTGACAGCAACCGTTACGGTTTGCTAAAGAGCTAAATTACTTTGTACATATTTCCAGTTTTTGAAACGAACGCACGAAATTTTTCGGCTAGTACTAGATTCATTCGATTTGAGTAGTATGCAATGAAAATTTAATAATTAACGAAACTAAAATTTCTGCATTAATAATTTGCGTGGCACTTCATTTCTTCCCCTTACCAAGGAATTTTTTCTAATTAATTCATTCACCATTTGGAAAGAAGCGGAGCGAATATTGTTTCCAAGACTATGTAAAAAGGCAGCTAGACTTCAACTAAAACCAAATGCCAGACAAACAGATAGCTTCAGTGCCCACCAATTCGAGGCAATGTAAATACTAGAATAGAGTGGAGTTTAATGCAAATACGGGCGTGTTCATGGTATAAAACTACAGGTCGTCTTTATACCATGGGGCGTGTTCAACAACATTTTACACTATAGCTCGCTTGTTTCCTTTTAATTTCCTTTCGAATATTGGTATGGAGCTGCGCAACGGTATTGAAATTATTAGTTTAAACATAATATTTAAGGCACTTATAGAGGGAAATGTCTGGTACATTGAGATCAGGGAAACTTGATAGCTAGTGCCCTCTAAAGTTGTTCTTAGCCCTCGAAAGAATCTGCGACTGAACATGGTGTTGCTCCATCTTGCTGCCATCATATTTTCGTATATTCTCTACCGAGAGCACAAAGTTTACCTATATTATAAGATATTTTTTACCTGTAATAGTAAAATATCAATATACTTGAGCAACAGAATCCCAGAGACATTTGCTCGATTTGTTTTGCATCGTCTAACTTCAGTTATCAAGAAACAATAATTAACATTGTATTGAAAACACCTAGAAGGGTTTGTTGAGGGTGGAAGCAATAATAAGCAAACTTTACAATAGAGCGTTCTAAAGTCGAGAAAAACCACGCTAAAGTCTAAAGTTACTCTTCTCGACAAAAAATTACATGCAGAGATAAATCAGCGCAGAAAATAAAACAAAATTTATCTTAATTTCGCCAGAAATGTAGCTTTCACCATATTGTTTTTTAGCGCCTATATGGTACATGCATAATATTGCATGCATTTTTTTATTATATTTGCTACTATGATATGTTTATTTCATATATATTTCCTGTTTCATTTATTGTAGGTGGCTTCTAGTCAAAAAGTAAATGCTACTTATTAATCTGAAACGCTCGAAGAATATCTTCGTCCTTTAGGCCAGAAACACGAAAGACTACTGTTGCCGTCTATTACGATCTGCTATAGAAGCCGAATTTGCTCGAATGAGCATAATACGGCTCATTCGATGATTCTTAATACATATTAATATTTTGAAACCGGCTGGCTCTTTAATAATAATTACAATTGTCTTTCCAGATAAAACATCAATCAGAGAATTGCATTCCGATCATAAGACGAATTTCATTAAGCTGTTAATTTAACATGTCAGCTCAATATTATTATATAGCCCTGCCTAAACTCGGCAAGCGGATGTTTTTGGCCGCGTTTAGGACTTATTTGTTAGTTCCCATGATAGGTAGGTATGACTTGGTTTTGTGTCATATTTCAACCGAGAACTGGCCAGGAATGGCATGTGAGCTTGCGAAAGGACTTTCATGATATTTCGGATCAGCTCAATTAATCCACAGCCATTAGAAATATGTCTAAGGAAAGAATCCATTGGAATATGCAAAAATTGCGTGTTAGTTGCGCTAAATTGACCTACTCAGTTATCTTATTTAGAAAGTAAGCATTCTAGCACTAGGTTTAGTGACAACCTCGGGTTATCAGTATTCTTTCGTGAAATAAACTTAATTAAAACAAAAGCGAAACGTATTTTGCATTAATATATGACGCTATTCAATGCATGATTTGCAAATGTATTTGATTTATTTTATATTGCACTCGTGTCTGAGCTACATGATGATAATTTTGGAATGCTTGTCCGAAAACCGTCAAGAGCTGGCGAAATATTCATGTCACATGTCCTGTCACATTTGTTACCAAGAATCCGTCGTCAATATGTGAGTAGAATGCAACTTTCATCACACGGAACACATAGCAGATTTTTATGACTTATAACAGCGAAATTTTATAGCTGTAATGTGATAGGAAGAAAAGAAGATGACAGCATTCGGTTTCGACTTCAGATATGTCCAAAATTTTGATTAACTTGGTAACGTGCGTGGATGGGCTACACAACGAGTCATCTTTTAAATTAGGTTTGTGCCTGGCTGGATTGGATTGTGGAGCTGGATTGTGAGCTAAGGTGGCTGTATTTTGATCAAGTTTGATACTAAGAAAACGCGAAATGTGCTTGCTTTATGAATAAAAATTACATCAAAGAATGAAAATACGTTTATAGTGGCAAAGCAAATTCATGCTCTGCTTGATAAACTGCTTTACCCACTCATGTTTCAAGCGCCTCTACTATTCACAACCAGCAAAATAAGTTTATTTTCTCAATTTGTGCTAAGTTATGTTGAATTTGTTCCGTTCTCGCATTTCAATTGAACTCATCCTTGCAAAGTGTTACACTATCCTGCTTTGAAAAATTGCAGTTCCCTTGAAGTAATTTTTATAGAAAACCTTTCAAGCAAGTAAAATAACTAAAATATTACCAATGCCAATACGCATGCTGATTTACATATAAAAATATAAACTTCTGTCCTTAGTTTCAGTCCATTTTATTAAAAATGTCTTTAAACATATGTATATGTATATAAACAGCAATAATCGATTACATATCAGCAAACAGTAAATTTTTTGTGGTATTATTAAATCTTTTTTTCTAGACGAAAGTACTAAGAAATATATTTTCGGTAAATCATAGGAAGGTGGAAATAAAATTGACGAACAAGTAACAAATAATAATAAATCGTCGAAACGAGTGCAGAAAGAATTGTATAGCGAAATGTCTTCGAGATGTTCCCAAGGGATCTGTGAAAAGAGCAAGACTACCAAAGGAGAAAATATAACATTTCACTTTGCTCTACATCATCGCATTTTCATTCTGAAATGATGTATACAAGATTACCTTGTTTAGTTGTTTTTCGAGCATCTTGATAGAAATGTTGGTTGCTGGCCCTAATCGGAGAGAAGGTGATGCTGGTCTTTGCAACATGTTCCTCCTATGTCGTAGAGCGACTTATCGTGAGCAGAATCCTTATCTATTTGGTGGTTCCTGGAAGTTCCTGAGTTGAAAACTTCTTAGTCCTTCTGGAAGCCTCACGAATTCAAGTTGATTGAATACTAAAAACAATTTCACATTACAATTACGCCATTTATTTATGATATTATGAAAGCTCATTCCTGCTAGTAACTTTAACATATTGTACTTTCCTGAATATGCTAAATGCGACTTGGTGTAGAAAAGTTTGGGTGAAACTTTGTATGCCAAGAATGAAAATGCTTCTACAATTTCAATGTATTTGTCAAAAAACTACCCACGCTATTCAGTCTTCCAAAAGTCAGCTAATCATACAAACAATATATTGACAAATTATTATTGCTCAGGAAACAACTCTTAAATACGGATCTGAACATGGTCCAGTAGAATATTACATAGCTGAGGTAATGTAACTGACGTTCCCTGCAAGAGCTTACTTTTGTTCACCTACTCAATCTTCATCTTCGATACTAACACAAAGAAATATTTTATTTTGGGATTTCAGACTCAAGGATACATTATATGGGACATTATGATGTTATGGAATGATGCGAGTAGCCATGATTTTATGAACCACTTTCTGGTCTTTTTCATAGGACAACTCTTCTTCCCCCAAATCTTTTCATACATATTGGTTTTGGATCATAAATCTTAATTGAGAAGGTGGCAGCGGTTAGTACAACTTTCACTTATATTACAGTAAACATTCTTGCCCGGTGTTGCCGGGCCCAATGAAAACAACAGGTCCCAGATTAATCAGCCACGTGGTTATAATTTTACAATCAATCTTTCCTCAACTTACAGTAAATCAAACTAAAAAAGAAGACTTTGCAACTAAACTACGAAAGTACTCTACCACGACAACACCTGTTTCAATCCCTAACATCCAGGATGGTTGATGGTCAGCTCTTGCTGAAAGGATGAGGGTGTTGGTTTTATATTACCAAGGTGAATAAATTTGCTGCCACCGTGGTCCGCTTTAAGTGCGTGCGTAATAAATACGTAATGAGAATAATACCCAGTCACGGGGTGGCGAGATTTGGGTGGACTTACAACTCTTGACAAGGCAACCGGTATGGTCTTGTTAGTGCCATATTTTATGGTTTGCTTGCTGATTTAATGAGGAAAGTTTGCTTCTTCGAGATGTTCTGATTGGATGTTAATACCATTTGCTACGGTTAAAGCGGACAACGCGTCTTTATATCCTGGTTTTCCCCAATGTTCTTCAAGCTGTTGCCGCAAAATTGTTTTCTTCAAACAATATCTTCAATTATGCATGCGTTATTTTCGATTTTACGCTAAGAACAATTTCATAATATTATATTGCTATCAAAGAGGTAGGGAAGAGTTGCATGTTGGCGCGCTCTAAAAAAACGGCAATAAAATAAAATTGGTATGATGGCCTGGATAAGAATTTATTTAGTTTTTTAATATGATATGATTTTCTTCAAGAATTATAACATATATTGTTATGAAATGCATTGTTGATATGAAGTCCGCGAAATACAGAATAGTTTTTGTCAATCCGGTGAATTCCGATGACAATTTTCGTGTATCGCTTTTAACTAGTGTCTTTTTTATTTGGGTACAATTCATTGTATTCTACCAAGCAATCATTCTTCAAATACATGGTTCACGTCCCGTATATATGTACATACATATATACTTGCAAGTATGCGAAACTCACGTGTGACGACAAGTGTATGTACTCCAAATGTGTTTATGACTTCCAGACACCAATTGTATAATTTATCTGCTCTCCTTGTTAATGCTAATATGGTGACTTGTAAATGGGCTCCTCTGGATTATGGATTATAATTTATTGGAAGCTACATGGAACGGGATCAGAAGCCGCTCATGGTCACCGAGACGTATGTTCTATGTGCAACTTACATGCAGTTGGCATGGGTTTGTTCCTCGGCGTCCTCCTCAAAGCAATTACTCCACACATAAGTGGGAGACTGTGTCATTATGGGCTCCAGCTGGCAATGGGCAGACTGTACGTTGGATGCCAACAACGTGCTCAAATCGAAGGGCAGAAAGCACAGGAACGATGTGAAACAGCGCATAAATTCTAATCATCGAGATGCACCATGCCGACATTAATGACAAATGTTTAATTAGTGTCACTGCTCTTAACAAACCAATATACAGTCTTGGAAACACAGCCCTGCTCTAAATTGAGTATTGAGCAGCAAAATTCAAGCAGCAGATGCAACTCAGCTTTCGAAATTTGTAAGAAATCAGAATTTGTTAAGCAAAACTAATGAGCTCTGTAGGACATCCCTAACAAAGGAAAAATTGGGCTGAGTGAAATATTGCTCACCATATAAGATTTCATCTCTAAATAAATAAATGTCAATCTACAAATTCCAAAGGCTATTTAATAAAATTATAAAACATATTCTTAAAAAGACCTACCAACGTAAAAATGTGGATGTTAACAGAGAAGTTTGAACTTGCATTTAAATTAGGTTTTGTATTATTTTGGTTAAATCGAATTTCTTCCAGGAAAATAAACAACTTTAATCGTGAAATCACCGGAAAGAAAAAGTCTATTGCCTTAGAAAATAGGGTTCTAATGATTTCTTCCTTCCAGTTTACAAAATCAAATCCTCGACACATATTCACATCCACAGCCTTAATTATTTTCACTGAACTTGAAAGACTAATCAATCTATGAGAGCGTTCACTCTTCCAAAATCGATTCTAGAGAAGTTTTGTCGGCCGAAACTAGGGAAAAATGTCGAGAATTAAAAAATAACAATGAAGTGTTTATTAGGTCTAGACAAAATAATTGCATAAGATCAATTATTGTATTTAGGAAAATAGTCACTCACACAAACTACTTTTGTAAATAAGATAAAAAAAACATATGAATTATTCCGCCTTCCATAAATGTGTTTCTTACTCAACAATTGGCTTGGTCTATTTATTTATAAAATCGTAGCGACAAAATTTATTACCTCTAAGTAAGTTTTTACATTTTAAATTTGGATGTCCTTGCGCTAAAGAATAAGTTGTATCGAAACTTTTCGATAATATTTACAGGCATAAGAGGAACAATTAGACTTTCTATCTAAATTTTACTTTAGATATATAAGTATATATAAACTTAATACGTTCTAGAAATTTAATTCTCTCTTCGAATATCAGGCATGCAGTTTCCACTTTTTTTACTTTAACGATAAGAAACGTTGCCCACTCTGATAACAATGCCATGATATCACTGTCGTTCGTTAATTTATGTTTTTTTCAACATGCATTGTGCACATTTTTCTACAGAAATGGTATTTATGAAGCTTACTCCCATCTTCAATCATCAATCAACGCCTGACTTAGGATCCGAGAACTCAAGCAACAGTCGTGTTGGGATATCCTTCCGACAAACACTCTTCTGTCTAATATTGACATCGGCTTGAATTGAACTCTCAACTCCTCCTACTTCTGGGGAAACAGCGGACTCTAGGACGGGTTAAACACCAGGAGGGGACAGTTTAGGGAAATATAATGCAGTCTTTGAAAACATCGACTGTTATGAGAGTAAAAATTGTATAATTTTAAACTGATTTTCCACCGCAGCTGTTTTTTATGCAAAGTTGATGAGAAGAAAACGATCCACGGAATATTAGATCCAAATTATGAATGCCCACTACCTACAAAAAGGATATTAAGAGATTAGATTGATTTTTTCGATACTTGCATCTCGCTACGAAATGTGGTGTAGTTCTCGTTGAAACCATAGGCCAACAGTGGCGTTATAATCCGCAGTCACGTGGTCTGATCACATGCTGATCCCTTTCGATTCATGAATGGTCATTATTCGCGTAAAGCCTGGGTGTATCCTAACGAATTTCAAAACGCGCTTGACTTGTTTCACGCCGTCGATTTGCCATTCATGTGAGCCAAACCCAAGTAGGTAATGGTTGAGAACGTAATTTATGCGCCTTGAACATGAGCCCCTAACAAAACAGCTGCCGTAGCAACAAACAGTTCTCAGATTTTCAGTGGTTTAGTGAAACTGAATCGATAAGCTATCAATAGTTTGTTTTGAGAAGCGAAGAAATAGAGGCCACACACACAAGTATGAGGCGAAACTAGGACCTTTTCCGACGGGACCCTTAATGTACCGGCTTGTCGTTTCGAAACCTAGATAATCAGCGACTCTAATTACTAGTCTGAAAGACTAATTACCGAGTAATTATATGTAAACATGAGCTGACATTCGACTGAATAAATAAAGATTGTTTCCAGTAGGTTCACTGACTTGCATGCGATGTTGGAAGAAAGTCAAGCGGTCATGGGTGAGTTTTCGTGTTGGGCCCATGTGTGATTCTCATCAGAGTTCTATTTATTTTCGCCCTACTGTAATTACAGTTGATGCATGATCGAAATAGTTTTGGCGTTTCCAATAAACGATTGTACGGAGACAAGAGTTTGACAACATGATACGCTTTATTTTTAAGGGGAAGATGAAGATTGGAACAGTACTTTTATTAACTTACAATACTGAATAACTAATCATTTCGAAGCTGTTTTTTTAAGATACTCTTCAAATTCAATTTGTTAGAGTAGTTTATTGTTTTTGGTATTTTTTGATTGCATTTAAATGATTTGTCTACTTATTTCAATAAATGATTTCCAAAGCCCAGCAAAGCCGTAAATGTCCCTCAATCGCATTTAAAATTATGACTTCCTTCTCAATTGGAAATCTTGCATTACAAACCTCAAAATAAAATTACGCAGCTTTGTAAACTATCAACTTCGATATTTGAAATTTTAAAACATATCGTGGATCATTTTAATCTTGGAAAAGCATTTTTTCACTTGTCGTTCATCTCAATGATCATTCAAAAGGCATCATGTACCATATCTAGGGATTTAGCTTTAGAATTTGTGCTGGTATTAACCTGGTTAGCTAGCGTTGCTCAAAACTACTTATAAGCAATATTCGAACCTACTTGGTGTTTGATTTACTGACACACAAACACGACACATTTGATACGTACATTTGACGGTACGTTAAATTAAATAATCATTTTGAGTATTCATCTAAGAGTGTTGTATGGCTAGCTTTGATTTCATCCACAAAAAACAATATTTTTCCACACCGGCAATTAACGACCGACCAACAAACTCTCATAGCGCCATGTCATTGAAGGAGGATGAAGTCGGCTATATTCTTTTCTTTGACTACATGTACCATTCACTATGCCGCAAGTTTTTGGCTGCAACAACACTAATGGAAACCTCCATGTGTGCCATCATAGGAATCATTTTTCATTCAGTATACAATGCACAGTATAGCACGAAATGCGATAAGGCAACTTTTATTCACTGTTCGTCCTCGGAAACCTTCGCATAAGCCAAAATAGACTTGGAACGGATAACGAGTGTGCCTCTTGAACGTTTCATGATTTCTTGTTGACGCACAACGAAGCTTACGTTCACATTTCAAAGCTGACAACGAAGAGTAGGTCCAAAGCCGAAAGCAGCGCAGCCTCCCCCCTGAAATAAAAACTTATGTGGGCAAAGTGATGATGGCAACGATGATTTTGCAGAACTTTATATCGTCCTGAATATGCTACTGTGATGAGTGATATCTTTCCATGAGCAAACGCGGAGAGGGAAAAGCGCTCTCCGAAGCCACTAAACACATTGATTTATGATCCTTGTAAGAGGGATTATTGAATTATAAGGCAAATTATACAATTTTTCAATTGGAAAATTCATCCTTGTACTAGGACTTGTTTCGTTTGATACATGAGTCTGATGCTATCGTGCCGTGAAAATGATCTTGCCCGATAAAATTGTAAAGTCATCAGCCACGAAACTGCTTTCCTCTATTTTTCCTTGCTCTGCCCATGGAATGGTGAAAAAGATTCTGGAAAGTCAAGTAAGCCAGTGAACGTGATAAGTTAATTACAAAGGCAAAGAACTTTCTCGAAAGTTGCGTTCTAGCAAGCACTTGCCGGGTCATTTATTATGTGAATGAAATGACGAAAAAAATGTAGTAAATTAGTTCGATGTACCTACTTGTGTTTGAAGAGCGCTATAATTAAATTAGGATATAGTATCCTGAGAGCAACAAAGGAGACATGTCAGATAGAATTGCCGGAAAAAGGATAGGCAAAATTTTGATAAATTGTTCTTTTGAAAGCCCGTGCAGAAAGTTTTTCTGAAAGGCTTGGTTTTCTATGATTGAATTAAAAATGTTTTGATTAATTGCAGTCTTTGTCACATTGGTACTATTTTCAGAACCACTCAGTGAATTAAAAACTCTATGAAACATGACGTTCGAAAATTATGTAAACCGTAATTATGCAGTATTTCAGAGAATGTGCAAACAAATTTTATAAGCAATGAAAAATATTACTATTTGGATGTGCGCAATAGAAGCATCAACATATAAAAGTAGATAAACCAGCCAAATTTAAAATTTCTCCATGCTTCAGCATTAATTAAAAGATCTGCACTTTTTCCTTTAGACAAATTATCAAATCAGACATCACCACATGAATTTTTCTCCCATTCGATGCCAAACAAAGGATGACTCCTTTCTTTGTATGCAAATGTGAATCGACTATAGTTCTCCAGCATGTGGCGTCAAGTGTTTTAGATGCGGAACGTGAACGTCGAGCACCGCGGTAAGATTTCCATGCGCCCTTGAATAGTCCCCTTTGAGACACCATGCAGAAAGATATTTCTGGCAATGTGCATGGATTACATTCAGTGCAATCAAGTACTGACAAAGACAATTGCATTTACCCGCAACGAGTTGTTGAAAGTATGCCTCGATGTCAAGCAGTTATCGCAGGAGTGGTGCATCAATGAAGGAGTAGTAGGCGCACAAAAGTTTGTTCCCATTGATGACATTTTGTTCAGGCAATGTTGCCCTGCTTAGCTGGTTTTGCATCCAACATAACTTAATCAAAATTATTCAATGTCGAGTCCGCAGACAATTACTGTTATGAAAGCTACCTGGTCCATACCAAAACTTCTTATGCTACACAAGATTTCCATTTTTAAATTATATTGTTACACCAAAATAGGTATACTTTTT
Source organism: Oxycera nigricornis (assembly GCA_963942545.1). Lineage (NCBI taxonomy): Eukaryota > Metazoa > Arthropoda > Insecta > Diptera > Stratiomyidae > Oxycera > Oxycera nigricornis. The sequence continues at coordinate 256,307 of OZ012662.1, read as the reverse complement.
TTAAGGTGGATAATGTAATACAGATAGATTACTTAAAAAGCTGGCAGCCCGATCCAGATACAATTTGGCCCAGCTGTGAAAGAAGGGTTGAATCGGTTCATCATTAAATGCATTTGTCAGTTGCAAGGGAAATCGCAAATAATTAGAAAAGGTAAATTAAAAGTGCACGTTTTTTCTGTGACCAGTTCATAATGACTATGTATGAGGCTACACGACGAGGCTACAGCATCTGGTTTCCGAATACGAAAGGGTACAACTGTTAGCTCTCCGGATGCTACACATAATTCAGAATATGCAAAACATTATGCAATGCTTCTTGCGAATATAACGCTAGATTTGAAAAAGCCCAGCTTCCACGTTATTTACAAATGGCGACAGCTTGTGAACAATCTTTAGGACGTCATTCGGTATAGAAAATTATAGGACACAATAAGCGAAAAGTGAAACAAAAAAGTAAATTGAATAATTAAACAAATATTAAACCAACATAACTGCTACTTACATACTTATTAAATCAATGCTTTCCAATTTGTTTGTGGAACTTACTTTTGTTTGTCGTAGTAACCTCTTTTGGTTTTATCGTTTATACGGCTAAAATTTGAGTTCCATGGATGTCAATCGAAGCGTATTGGCAATGTGACGAACTGTGTAGATAGTAAGCCTCGGCGGCGTAATTTTATTTTGTTTTGACACATCTAGATCATTTTTATCACGCAATGTATTAACATTGTTACGGTGTCAATTAAAGCGTACATTCGTATGGTTATGTCAAATTTTCAGTAAATTTAGTAAAACCGTTTTTCAATCTAATATAATAAACCGCAAAAATTAAGTTTTTTCCCAAAACAACAAATGATCATTTCATTTTGGTAGTCAATACTTTAAAAAACCAGGTAAATAAAAAAATGTTTATCATAGTTTTTATATTTGCAAGAACAAATAAGTTAAAGAGCAGTAAACAGGTAATCATTGTTTATTAGGAGTAAGGGGTTCCTACGAATATTACTATCTACAACTTATTCTAAAAACGCTGTTATAGTGTCAATCAAAGGGTCATGGCATTCATATGACTTAGTACAATTTTCAATGGCTCCAGTTCAGCTGTTTTTAAATTTACGTACCTGTATATTTTCATATTTTATCTTCAATTTGATTTGTACTTGCTGCAATCAATGCATTGGAAGATCGCATGCCTTGAAGAGTTGCCATTAAACAAACACCATAGTTTTTCTATAATCAGAAAAATTATTCATATGAAATAAACAAACAATAATTAACATTTATAATGAATAATTGGATGATACAATTTAACTTATTCCACTTACTAGTGATTTAATGATTTTTTATCATTATTATTGTTTAGAACATTATTTTTTTAATTCTTACTATTAATTGATAATATTTATGTAGGTATTACCGAGAAGTTCTTAACGTGAACTTTAAGTGAATCATTTGCATCTGAATTGATGAAAAACCAACTCAAAACAGTGAAGAGCTTTCACGATTTCTGGAATTGCAGAGCTCAGGTAGGAAACTGCATAACCTCTGAGTCAGGCAACTTTGTCCCTGCTAGTTATTTATCAACCGTACTGTGTTTACCGGCTCATAAACTTCCCTCACAGAACTTTCTCCAGCGTCATTTGTTTTCACTGTTTAGTGAAAGACATAAGTGTATATTATCATAACTTTGGATAATATGAAATTTTCACTATTTCTCATAACTTTCAGGAGGAACGAGGCACAAGGAGCAATTGGCACGGTGATTGCTTGGCAAAACTCCACCTCCAAGCGCCGTTTGCCCTGTATTTCATATGGCGGCATAGCTCAAGTACATTGTGCGTATTATCTAGGGAATACCGCAAATTTTTCTTCCCGTGATTTTTACTGGCTAGAAACTTCATCCTTTCACGTGCTAGCTATTCCCCGTGGACCGCATCCCTACACATAAATTCTTATTACGTTACTCCAACGTAACAGTATCCATCTTATGCGAACGCTTTATATCTTGGGTATTTGCTTTTGTGGATTCAGCTTGAGCGTCTCCGGCTCTACGCAATTCAATCGTAGGTAGGTTTTTTACGTAATGTTCGTATGTTCGTATGTTTTGTCCAGACGACTCGGAAACTCTGTTACCGGCGAAAACGAAATGCTGGACGTAAGGAAGAAGAATGATGAAGAATCGAGTCTAACGTACTCCATTTGTAAACAAACAGGACGAATATGTACGATGCACCCCTTGAAGTTTTTACATTGTAAAAGTACCTATGTATGTTTTGCACAGAACCTATTCGTATACTTTACAGTCTGAATAATCTAGATGGAAGCGATTACGCTTGATGTAAAATTATTTTCTCCGTGAAACGTGTCCTGTTTAGTGTTTGAAGTTAAGCTACATCGCTTTTCAATTCCTTTCACCAAGCTAAGCTGTTGTTGCTCTCAAAAGTAGGTAAAGCATTCATTTCATAATCAGCAAAATCCTGACATTACAATCACGATGCAGTTAAATGCCATTGAAGTTTACATCAAAGTTAATTTTTAACACTGTCAATGCACTATTATTCTGACATGGAAACAAGCTGAATTTACAGTTGGCGGCGCAAATAATAACAAGAACGAATTCTCCAGTTTCGATTGGAAATCCTAGCACAGCTATCACCAAGCATTTTCCTAGACTGTAAATGTCAATGTCGAGCACACCAGTCTTGAAAAGTCGCCAGCCGGCAGTGCCACTCAGTTCTCCTTTCGTTCGGCAGTCCAGGTCTTACATGCGAAACGCGCCATCCTTAATGAAAAGCAAACATCATGTTAAATTCAAAGTTTAATTATTTCTGGGCTCTTGAGTTTGATGCGAGCTGGGGGTTTGCAGTTTCCGCTTTCATGACAGCGAATTTCTCTTCAATTTTCCAATGAAAATCTGCTCCATCTTTTCCTCTACATGTCTCGGATCCCGCTTGGCATGAGGGCAAACATCCTACTTCCTGCATCCTGCATTCAGTTGTGTACCTGGTGCTTGATCGTTATGCAAATTTCAGCACTACTATTTATCTTTGTTTTTTCCCTATTTTGCTCGTGTCGTCATATACTTACTGGGGAGCATACTCAAATTTTTATACAATTGCTACCTCAAGGCACGCGATAGCATGATAGTTGGACTACGCACGAGCGTGGAAGAAGCTTAGCACAAAGGTAACTGTGCTACAGGCAGAGGGAAGTTTGCTGTAGCTTACTTGGTAAAAATTTAACACCTTGTTGCAGCTTTTAGCAGCGTTTCCCTAACACAAAATATTTAATACATGTACTTAGCACACTGCAATTTTTTTATGAAAAATGTGTTTTCCAGGATATCAAGAATAGCTTTCACGTCTAAACTAGTTTAACATTTTTTAAAGCTGCTACAGCTACTTTGTCGAACCTCCAAGCCAAATATATGCTCTATGCGTTAGCCCGTAGCATGTTTAACTCGAGTGCATAGGTCATTCTAGAGTAACCATATCAAAGCTGAATAACCAAAAAGAAATTCAAGTGAACAACACTATAAAGAAAACAAGCCGTGAGGTGCGACCCATGAGGTCCACACGGTCAACTTCCCAGTAATATCTAAAAAGATATTAAAAATATTAAACACAATAATAATTATGGAAATAATACTACTTCAAATAATAAAAAATTACTTCTCGTAAAAGTTATTTGAATGACTTAATATTAATCGTATCATCTACGGGAGCGTCTATTGATTATGTAAGGATTTTGGTTGATGAGGTGTTGATTAAATATTTACGCGGATCAATCGGAGGGTGGACAGGTTACAAAGCCTTTTCTACGTTATTTGTTATTTTCATATCGATGCTTGAAGGACAAAAGAGCGCTAGCAAAAAATAATGCAGTTTTTTTTATTACGCCCACTGAAGAGATTTTGTCGCGTGAATAGTTGCGATCAAAATTGTCAGCACTTCGACATAATCATTGAATGTATTTTTTTCAACTTCCCAGTAATATCTAAAAAGATATTAAAAATATTAACCACAATAATAATTATAGAAATAATACTACTTCAAATAATAAAAATGTACTTCTCGTAAAAGTTATTGGAATGACTTAATGTTAATCATAACATCTACGCGAGCGTCAATTGATTACGTAAGGATTTTTGTTCATTGGTTTGATTGATTATTCACGCGGATCAATCGGAGGGGGGGCAGGTTACAAAGCAGTTTTTTCATTAAAGTTAAAACATGGTGCTGTGAAGACTATTGAAAATATGCTCAAATTATGCAAATATTAATAAACTTTGATTGACTTTACAACAATGTCTTTAGAATAAGAGATTTAAGGTTTTATGATTCGAATGAACCCTTTTTACATGGTGACTTTGAATGATTTTTTATTTTTTATTTAATTTTTTTTGTAATCATGCGAAAAGTTTTTGCTGGTTTCTCTACAAAAATTGATAAAATTTTATAAATTCTACAAACATTTATTATTACGATGTGCAAATCAGGTTGAAAATGAATTTTTTTATGAAAAAAACACTACTTTTCCAATTTTTTTTAATAAATTTAAAAAACGCTACTTTTCCAATTTTTTTTAATAAATTTAAAAAAAACGCTTTAACGATTTTTTAAAATATAAAAACATCATGAAAATAATAATACGCGTCGATTGACACCTTAATGATGCAAACATTATATTTAGTTCTCGAGATATAATGAATGACGTAAATGACCTTGAACTTTTAATGATTTTTTATTTTTATTTAATTTTTTTCTGTAATCATGAAATAAACTTTTGCTGGTTTTTTCACAAGAACTATTTGGAGTATCTAAATTATATAAGCATTGATTACTTAGGTTTGAAAATCAGGTTAAAAATTATGTGTTTTTGAAAAAAAACCTAATTTTTGGCACTTTTTTTAAAAAAATTAAAAAACGGCTCCAAGGATTTTTTTAAGAATTTGATAGAATCACATAAATGTCAATACGCGTCGATTGAGACCTTGTTCGTACGTTTGGTTCGCGAGATATAACGAATGCCAGAAATGACTTTCAAACGGGCAAAACAGCAAACCCCCCCGACCGAAGTTTCCCAAAAACTAATCAGCTCTTAAGATTGCAAAGACGCTTTGATTGACACCTCACCAAAGTCGATACGACTTCGTTTACGTGAGTTATGCTCGTAGAAAAAAGTGTCCACGAACGTACATACGTACGTACATACACACACACACATACATCTCCCTTTCTAAAAACACTTTATATATACTCTATAGACCTCAAAACGTAAAGAAATGTTGAAAATTTCAATTTCGATTTTCGAGGCGATTACAAGAACTTCCCATATACTGAGAAGTTAAAAAGGACCAACAACCTTGTTTTGAATTAATTAAAGGAATGTGACATGTAAAAAAATTTCCAAAATAAAAAAAATGTGATTGTAAGTGGGAATTATGGAAAGACAATATTTTCTAACAAAATCAGAAATAAAATTCTTGACTACATAATAATTAATCACAAGTAGAGATCCACCATATAAGTTTCTTACTGTAGCATAAAACAAAATGAATGCTCTTATATTTAAGGGGAGTTGTATTGATAAAAAACTAGTCAAAAGTCACTCTCGATCTACACTTATCACTGTTCGTTCAGCCAAAGCCGCATTCTTCTTTAAAACATAAGAGCGGCCAACATTCTCCCGGTTCAAAACATGATCCTAGTATCTTCCTACGGTCGTCGTGGGATCACTCACACAACATAGGACAAACAGAATAAAATCTTCTAAATTAACTATTACTCGGCCTACTAGCATTTTGGAGAAGCTAAAAACACAGTTTTAAGCTAGTTATTACCAGCTACTTTGCAAAGCCCTAAAACGTTTAGCAAAATAACTGACCACCGTCATCGCCGCCATCATCAAGTTGTAAAGTACGTGCTTGTTAAAGGCACAGTTTATGGATAATTGACATGCAACCGGAGTGAAAGGAGCACTAACAATAACATTAACAATAATGGTGCACGGACATACTGGCAAGGAATGCATATTAAGTGCTAATATGAATGATGCATCAAGGAAACTTCGAATTGCCTATAGGATGTTGTTTTTGTAGGTTTTCCTTGTACATATGTATGTATATACTTTTGTGTGGCTAGTGTCGCCATCTCTTCGTGCAGTTATGACCGCTATCGGATTTTAACCTCGATATGACCTAAATATGCTAACTGTACCATATACATGAGAGAGCTTTTCCACAAAGGACTTATCTACAATCAATGATAGGCGTAGCTGTGTATCACACACATGCATCAACAATAACACAGCGATTTGAGCTGGTTTTCCAAAAAATTAATAAGTGTTGTATGTATGGTTTATCTTTTAAAGGGTTAAGGTATTTAGAATTTGGATTTTGCAATATTGTACTGCAGAGAATTGTATAGCTTCAGACCGTATAAAGTTCTAAAATTATCAAATTGTTTTCTACAACGAAGGCGTTTGAATGAAACACTACACAATTAGTCATTCGTTAACAGTTAACATTTATGGTTACGTTCAAGCTGAAAAAAGCAAATACATAGAATAAACAAATCTCACTGGATTAAGAAAATGCATGCCCTTGCAATCAGTGCAATGCGCTCACAAAATATGTATTTCTTTTATACCGAAATTACTTCGCGTACGCAGAGTAGTGAGTCAATGGCTTCATTAAGGATGCGCTAAATGCTGATTTCATAAGCCAATAAGCCACATAGTAACGAGTAATTTATTTCTCTTGTCCATTTACATGATCCTCTCTTGATAATACAGTGCCGGACCTATTGCTCCTTGTCTAATGAAAGTTCTGAACGATTCAAAATGCACTCGATTTGCTTTTCGCAAACACACACTTCAAATCAAACTGCCAATTAAGTGCAGGTCATTTCTAATGCAATTCCATTTGGATTGTATAAACGTGATGTTATCAACTCGAATGGATTTACCTTTGGTGTATAGATAATTAATGATGCACTTTGTACAGTCGTTGTTAGACTATGTACCTAATGGGAAACGCTGTTTGAACGCCAAGCCTTCCTACATAAATAATAGGGCTAATGTTTAATGTTAATAGCCGCTTGTCTTTCGTCAAGGTTAAACTTGAATAGGGTGGCGGGAGATACTTAAGTCATACGATATTATTCATTGAGAGCCACATTTTTACTACTTCTCATAAATTGGCGTAAAGCTACCTTTGTTATCACACTATAGGCAGCTTAAAGTGACTTTAGTTGCTGCATCATCGTTATTATTGATGACTACATCACCAAACGTATGTTCCTTAATGTGTAGTATTCTGCTTGCACAATTAGACTATGTGGTATATCAAATACTTCAAGCATTTGTGAGGAATTCAACAGAGCAAAAAGTTCTTTATTTCCGAAACTTCTTCGACCACATCATAAACCTTTTCATTCACTAAAATGCACCAAATGGCAAAAAAAAACGTCGATCAATCTCATCTTCCTGCCTCCGAATAATTTGAAGAATCTTAAACGGTAAAGATTCATTCAACCTGCGTTTTAAAAATTATTTCTCAATTGACAATTCTTAAAATGTCCGACTGTTTGGCTAGGAAAGCAGAACAATAGAATGAAAACTCTTTGAGCCAGCATACAAAATATATCTATCCGCTCCTTCATTTTGTGTCAACACCTGTTCTACATTGGGATATCGTCACTTACATGATGGGAACACGATCATAAATTCTCCAAAATGGATTTGTTCTGCTTGTTTACACGACTTTTCGATAAATTAGTCTGATAACCACAAGAAGTTTCTTTAGAAAAGACATTTATTTGATGGTTCGTTGAAACATCTATTTTTTTTAATTCATGTTTTCAGCTGCAATATTAACCCTGTTGAATCAAAACGCTTCTGCTCATTGAAAAACTTCACATTAGCAAGATGATGTGCATGAACCTTATAACCACGGAACCCTCTAGTTAATTAATAACATTACAAGCGACTTTTACGTGGTGCTCACTTCCATTAGTTAAGGACCAATTGTTGTGTGCAAATATGTGCCTTGAAATTTTGCCAGTTATCAATAGCACCCATGCCACCCATCCTGGAATCGCACGGCGATAGGAAAGTTAATTGATATTGATTAGGGGTCATCCATTTTCAATCTGTACCACAGTCCATATGCTGTGGACAATCTGCACAGGATACGCTTACAAAGTTAAATACGAATATACTGTGAAGAATCTTTTATCGTTGGAACGCATGGGTAATGTGTCGAAGTAGCATATTATCGAGCTTAGGTAACATTCTTGTCGCACATAGTGCAACGTGGATGTGCATGTAGAATCCATGCGACACAGTAGGTGTTGCCAACTTGTTTGCCATCAAAGCAGAAAATCTGTCTTTCTAGATGAATTATATAGGAGCTTCGCATTTTGGATATGTCACTCTTATTTCAAAAACAAGCTCACCACTACCACGAGTCGCTGGCCTCGCCACAATACATTTGCCCAATTCCACATGAATAAATTTTGCTGCGTGTTTTCACTCGTTCTTTTCCGCACGTGCTAAGAAACGAAATCCAAAGCGCTCTCACTGATGAAGAGGTAATTTTTGGATTTTCTATCTCGTGTTTGTTTTCAGTTGACAGATACTCTGAACCGTGCCATAAATTGTTTATACTACGCTGTCGCTTTAGTTGAGCCAGAGAACAATCAGCATGTGAGCTTGGCAGGTTTCATCACTATAGCAACACTAAAAACCCATTTTCCCATTGAAACAAACCCTCCGAAATTCACCTCGAAAGCAAGGAGAAAAACTTTGTACTTGTCTTTCTTGCTGCATCTTACTCTGTTTATTTTATAAATAGCAGCTCATCAGTTACAGTGATGCCTGGCCAAGTATCTGCAACTTTCAAGAAATAGCTTCTGAGACAGAGTCAAACGTGCAGAACTTCATATCAGTAGTGATGTTCCGGGGAACGCAACTTCATCCGTTTACTAATTCACCTGCCATCACAAGGTGGAGTACCGATTTAATGAACACTTTCAACAAACCATCATGAAGGAGATCATAGTCGAAATCCACTACTTTTGCCGGACCCGGGTCTACAATTTCTTGAGGCCAAGAAAAAGCATTCTTAGCCGTGCTTGTCATTTTCACATTACAACCATTTAGTTGGGGACATTCTTCGGCATAAGCTTCCTTGCCAGATTGCACATAACAAGAACAACCAACCCTCTTGCTGGCAGGATTAAATAGTTCTTGGATTTATCATCGGCTACCCTTATCGAGCTCACAATAGTCAGTCATCAAGGAGCGATAGAAATCGCCTTCAATCGATACGTTGGATAAATTAAGTTTGGTGTTGAGTGACAGACTAATATATTGCAAATATTTGTTCAACCAGCGTCCGCTGCCAGGACCACACGGGTGCACACACACATGAACTCGGTCTTAAAGTGAAAGTTATTGATTTAAGGTTTTACATCGATGAAAAAACACGATAACCTTTGTATGCGGTGAACCTTGGATTTCTCAGAATCCGGGCACATTGCAGCTTACTCATGATTGTTTTAATCGTCGTGTGCCAACAGAAGATTGACTGGATCAGTAACTTCGTAGCTTTCAGCAAACTGACATGCAGTATTTCCCGATCCACCAAACTATCTCACAAGAGTTAGGCTTTCAAGAAAAAATTTCACTTGCATGCTATTTAAACGCTTATTTTTGCTTACAAAACGCAAACTTTAAGATGTGACTGTCATGAACGATGTAAATAGACTTTTAATTTGTTCTTCAAAGAAGCTGGTTACGCCCTAATAAATCGAGCAGTTTCACATGAACCACAGTTGTCAGAACCACAGTTGCTGGCACTTGCAATATTTAAAAACGAAACTGCATATAGTCCGTTTAATTTATTTCAGGCATATGCATATATCCAATCGTAGAAATCGAGTTAGCAAAATTTGCTTATCTGTGTGAAACGGCAGCCTCCCGGTGATTAATTGAAAGGGTTACTGTAAAAGTATAGTTCGATACGCATAAGGCCCGGGCTTCACGTCCGATTCCAAACCGATTATTATTTGGAATGCGTAAACAATAAGAACGACGGGCGTCAGCGTTCGCGTCCGATTCCAAATCTGAAATAAGAACGTGCGAGGCCCTTGAATCAGATTGTTTGTTTAGTGTTCATTCTCGTGTCGGTGCTCATCGTGAAAACATCTGTCTTGTGTTATTGATAGTGTAAGTGCTAAAATCCTTCGCCTTATTCTTTTCAGTCCATAAAAGCACATCACTTTATTTTAATTCTGCACTACACTCAGAGATATAACAAATTGAAGTTTCCCATTTATCTTCGTCCTTTTTCCGGCATCCCAAGTGTCATAACTAGGGCACACTTCTCGGCAAACATTCTCCCACGCCGCATCCTTCAATTCCCTGTTGTGGTAGTGTTTATCCGCAATACTCCATATTACAGGATTATTTTCTACTGCCGTTATCACCTGCTCCACGTCCGATTCCAAATCGGTTTCGTTTTGTTTGGTTTTAAGAATGAACGTCATTTCGGCGCGACCTTTTCTTATTTTGCATGTTATCTATAGGAGAACCGGGCGACCCTGCGTCCACGTCCGATTCGATCAAGAACGCCGGTTTTACGATCCGTCCAGTTCAGAGTGACTCGGGTCGACGTTCCGATTCCTAATCAGAGCGAAGGCGCTTGCTTCTCCCTCATTTACACGCTTTCGCCATAAGATCGGATGGCACCCGGCTCCACGGCCGGTTTCCTGAAACCGATTTTCTGTATGCGCATGCGTTGTGGTCATTCGTTAAAAGGCAGTGAACGGAGAAGACTGATGGCAAGCACTGATGGCAAGCCTCATATCGGTGTTTTGTTTTGCTATTCCGTTTCGAATTAAACAAAGCAATTCATACAAAAGCCGCTCCTAATAATTCAAAATCGAATTCATCCATTTTAGGATTTTAGCACTGACACTATCAATAACACAAGACAGATGTTTTCACGATGAGCACCGACACGAGAATGAACACTAAACAAACAATCTGATTCAAGGGCCTCGCACGTTCTTATTTCAAATTTGGAATCGGACGTGGACGCTGACGCCCGTCGTTCTTATTATTTACGCATTCCAAATAATAATCGGTTTGGAATCGGACGTGGAACCCGGGCCTTAAGCGTTGTTAAAAACGGTTGCTAATGGTTGAAGTCAAAACATATATTTTATGTCACTGAAGCATCAAACGTTCGATTTATCAGTTTCGCTCGGGACTCGTTAAGGCTTGTTGCACACAATCTAGTGCGTAAAACATTTTCCGAGTATATTCAAATGCGTGAAACACTTCTCCGAGTGTGCGAAACGTTCTCTGAGTATTTTCGAGAGCGTAAAACATTTTGGTTACTGAGAATGTCACGTGAAGTTGGCACAGCTAGAATTGTTTTTAAATAAATAAGTATTGGCTTTTGATAAAATCATGAAAAATATTTTCGGTCCTCCCAAATGTGCTTATCAAAGAAGCCTCGTCGGCTTCAGCAATGGTTTTCCGTTTGCATAAATGTAAGGTCGCTTATTATTTTCTGACTACATAAAATTCAATTATATTCACGTTTAAATTTACATGTGCATGTATAGTTATCTAAGCCAATAACCAAAATTATGGATAATATAAAATCAATGCCAAGAAACACACTCTCTTTATGTGTGGCTAACTATACAAGCCACATTGCCTCAGTTTTTTTAATTTATTTAGTTTTCGACTTTAAATGTTTATTTTTGCTGACTGCCGATCTTCCAATCCGGTTTGATATAGTAAGAAATTAAAATCCAATTAACCTTCTTAGTTATGTGCTCATCAAATAAGTTTCTATTGAAAAAGGGATGTCATCCCCAAGGATGGTCCTGTTCATTCAAAATCTTCTAATAATGTCCAGAAGACCTAGCCTGCTTATCACGAATTTTCACATAGCTGGTCGTTAGAAATGTATATTCGGATCGTTAATTCTTACGCGAAATTCAGCTGACTTACGTTTCTCCCTCAAATCTGGGAAAAACAAAATTTGTAATAATTGTTTGCTGTGTTTTTTCATCTATAATGGAAATATGTGTTGTATTTTTCTTGCAGTTTTAAAGGTATTAGCGATGTCTTGAATTCACAGTGATCTCTTTACATCAGTTTTCCTTGTTCTCCATCAATTCCACTTGAAGCACTTGGTCTACTTAAACGCTGTTTTCAAATGCAAATTCGTCCTTTCTTTCATTTCATATTCTCGGGAAAGCTTTGCAGAACGAACATTTTTGAAAAGGTTTGTACAGTTGAGTCGATTCTATTCAATTTACTCATGGGAATCCTCTGTCGTCCACTACCGTAGCCTGAAGAGGTGATTTCGGTCGTCGTCAAAATGAACTTTCATTATTTAATGAAGGCTCATCACATTACAAAAATACCGACCGAGCTCATCAATTTTAGGAACACTTTCCGTGGCCATGTCATGCTGTTGCCATCCAAGAGTCTACACGGGCTCTCCTTATTAAAAATCGAACGCATCCTGCATACTACTCACGTCGATTTAAAAAAACTGATACTATGTAGAACGAATGGTGAAGTTGCAGAGTAGCAAGAACACAACAAGCCGCGAGGTGCGACCCTTGAGGTCCACACGGTCAACTTCCCTGTAATATCTACATAAACATCAACAACATTAAACACAATAATAATTTTGAAAATAATACTACTTTAAGTAATAACAATGCGAGGTATTCATAGCAGTAACAGGAATGAGTTAATATGAATCAAATCGTCTACGGGAGGGTCCATTGATTACGTAAGGTTTTTGGTCGATGAGGACAGATTGAATATTCACGCGGATCAATCGGTGGGGGCCTTTTTGGTCTTGAAAATTTTGTATATGCAGTCAAAAATAGGTTCAATTGCATGTAAAAAGTGAAATGTATTACAAATGATGATGGTTATTGAAATCTTACGATTACTAAAGAATGAATCTACTAACAACTACAATTTTTTATTCGATGAAAGCTTTTTAAAGCATATGATCTTGCAAAGTATCGACTACAAAACATTTTACCATTCAAAGCGTTGATACCGCAAATGCAAATTTGATTGAAATTTTGTTGGTTTTCAAAATTTAAGCAGTTTTTTTAATTAAAAGACTATAAAAACTATTAAAAATCTGCTCAAATTATGCGAATATTATAACACTTTGATTGAATTTACAACAATTTTGTTAGAATAAAAGATATAAACTAATATCATTCGTATGAACCCTCTTTACATGAATGATTTTTTATTTTTAATTTAATTTTTTTCATAATCATGGACAATTTTTTTGCTGCTTTCTCTTCAAAAACTGATAAGAATGTATAAATTTTATAAACTGGTATCACTGTGCAGTGCAAATCAAGTTAAAAACATATTTTTTTATGAAAAAAATCAAAAAATTTCGCATTTTCTTCTATTAAACTAAAAAAATGGCTGAAACGAATTTTTATAATGTTGAAAACTTCACAAAGATGTTGATATACGTCAGCCGACACCATATTGATGCAAATATTATATCTGGTTCGTGAGATATAGTGAATGATAAAAAAGACCTTGAAAATCATGATGACTTTTAATGATTTTTAATTTTTAATTTAATTTTTTACGTAATCATGAGAAAAAGTTTTGATGTTCTTTTTACAAACTCTGTTTTGAGTATATAAATTTTGTAAACATTGATTACTTGGAGTTGAAAATAAGGTTAAAAATTTATTGGTTTAAAAAAAAACCAATTTTTTGCACTTTTTTTAAAAAAATTAAAAAACCGCTCCAAGAAATTTTTTAGAAACTTGATAGAATTGCATAAATGTCAATACGCGTCGATTGACACCTCAATCATGCAAATCTTACGTTGGGTTCGCGGGATATAACGCATGACACAAATGACCTTCAAACGAGCAAAACAGAAAACCCCCCACGAAGTATACCAAAAACTAATCAGCTCTTAAGATTGCAAAGACACTTCGATTGACACCTCAACAAAGTCAATACGACTTTGTTTACGTGAGTTATGCTCGTAGAAAAAAGTGTCCACGAACGTACGTACGTACACACACACACACACACATACATCTCCCTTTCTAAAAACACTTTATATATACTCTATAGACCTCAAAACGTAAAGAAATGTTGAAAATTTCAATTTCGATTTTCGAGGCGATTACAAGAACTTCCCATATACTGGGAAGTTAAAAATTGTTGTGAAGATATTTGCTGTTACAGTAACTTCCCAGTGAAGGAAGTTTTTATAGTCGGTTCGAAAATCGAAATTTAAATTTTTCAACAATTCGATTATAGGATCTGATTAGATTTTGATCAATTTCGATTCGACAGTTTATAGAGGTCCGTACTGCAGTCTGACGGAACATTATTACTGCGACAACTTCGTCCGGTTGTGTGTAAAAGGCAGTATTTAAAAAAAAATATTTGGAAGGGTGACAAACATGAGTTAGGAATTTTAATTCAACATATGACTGTGGTATGGATATCGTTGGAAAGAATTTTCTGTCAAAGCACAAATTCAGTTTTCATAACTGTTTCTGATTGAAATTATCATTTTGGAGGGACCATCAAAGTCTAAACTCGCTTTACGTGAGACGCTACAAGTTAAGTACAATACCATACATACTCTCTCATACTCAAACAACAACAAAAAATTCATTATGGAATTGAAGACAAAATCATGTTATGCCACACGTCGTAGCAATACTCTGCAAACAAGTGACATCAACTTTTTCCTCTAATGGGATGAAATCACTTTCAAATGAAGAACTGGAATTTTACATTGGTGATCACCAAGTTGAGATTATTTCTGATCATGATAAAAACTTCATACTAAATAGTTTTGAGGGCTTTTCAATTAACGGAACTCTCAGCGAGTCCAGCTCGCACTTGCCCAGTTATTTTTGTTTTGGTATATCATTTCAGTCAAGTTTGGTATCTCACGAACTTTTGAAGAAAGAACAAATACAGGAACGATGATATCTCCAAACCGGCATACATTTCGGGCAACGATAAATTCACTTCTCTTTTTTAAACATTGGAACTCGCGTATATAAGTGTGTAGTAGATAGAAGAGCAGTGGAACAGAAATACGTTTTTGAGAGATACATAAGACACTAATTTTTGAACCAACAGACATTTATGTAAGCAATGCAACATTAGTTTACCCTGATAATTACCTGGGAACAAATTCGGTAATATTAATTATCACTAAAGTACTCGTAGAAGGTGCAGTTCCAATGTTAAATACATATTTAGTTCAGTCAATTCAATACTTTTTAAACAGATTTAATTGCATGCAAACTTCGTCTCATCGCTGTTATCAATCAAGCGTTTAAAAAGATGAAAATGTATAATTTTTGAATCCTTCGTGATTATACCTCGAAGTACCATCGGTCAGAAATTAACGATATTAACTACTAAATGCATTTGACGTTCTTCGTCTCGATTAGCGAAAGTTTAATGGCGTGGAAAGTAACGTTCTCGAAAATCGAAATGCAATTTCGATTATTTCGCCACGTGCGAGAGATTTAAGGAGAATCACCGCAAACTATTGACTTTTGACAAAATTGAGCTGAAATAATCTGTAGTATTTTTCCATTTACTAAAAACTTTTTGGCAGGGTAGCCTTAAAAACATTGAAATTTATCAACAGCTAGCGCTATCCAAATCATTAATAAATATTTTATTTCCGCAATACTGCCTCGGCATTTTCATTTCACATATTCCAATTCTAATATCATCACATTTTTAAAGGATTCGTGCCATTTTGATACGTGTAAAATTTCATCGGCGTTCTGATTACATTCTCGTTATATTTTTGCCAGTTCGCATAAAATAATTTTATCGCAAATCTGAATAGTCTTGGACCCTCCGTGCTGTATTCGAAAGCTTGGCGCCTTAGCTGCTGGTGTCCATGCTATCCCCGATAAACGGTTGCTTTATCAACTAAGGAATCCCAGCTCATATGCGACGGTCACCCAAATATGCGTCGTGCTCCTTTTTATGCGTTTCGTATTAAGGATGCTTAAAAGGACCATTCTGAATGATATTTTAGGGCTAGAAGGATGCTCGCAATGAGGTGGTCGGTGAAGGCAGCAGTCAGATCATTTTCGTATGCAAAATGTATGGTATGAATAAATTTCAAGCTTTTGAAGGATTTTATTGAGTGATCCTTTGTCTTGTTTGGCAGCATCCTTTTCCGTCATCCCTTCCGGATTTTTGATATTTTGTTATTATTTATAGCTTGTTATGGATTGAAGGACACTCCTCATAGCACTTTCATTGCGTCTTGAAATATAGGCACGTAAAATAAAAAAGAAACATGATGCTACCATAAGACAATTCGGACTACCATAAGACATACCTAAGACATGTTGATATTAAGTTTTCGGAACCTACGTATCCGAGAATCTATGTATGTGCTCAAATTAATATATTATAAAACATTAAAAATATTTTAATTTTAGTCGGCGATGTTTTTTATTGATGCCTAACAAATTTTTTGCAAGAAGATTAGGATAGTAGCTACGATGGCGCTCTTATTATCATTCGTAGAACTTGTGATTGTGTAGTTTGCAGAATTTTGATGTTAGACAACGCTGCCATCCCCCAGAGTTGGATACCATAGGTCCAAATAACCAAAGGCGGCTACACTACCCTCAGAAAAGAGTAATGATTACCAAGGGTTGAAAAAATGAAAGCCATTCATGTCGAAACCATCGCCAAAAGTAGTTGGACGCTCATTTACTTGTGCCAACACTCACGAGCGAAATAATGCACCCCCAAGCAAAAGTATTTCTCAGTTTCGAATATTTAAATACATTTATGTATGAAACCTATTAAATAATATTTTCAGGAAAACACAAGAAAACCATGAAAACCCCCGGTGAATGTGAATGTGGGGAAATTCAAACAGAGCTCAAAAACACGATTTTCCAATTTGCATGCAAACGTGCTGTGCAAAAAGTTGCCCACGAGCGGAATGAGGTGCGGCAGGTATACGATGGGGGGGTGTTTCGCTTTGTGAAGAACTGATGTGCCAAGTTCAAGTCAATATTTAAACTCAATAATTCATGGCGTGTCGTAAGTAGGATTGCACGAAAGCACAAAGGCAATAAGAATGCAGCCGCTAGTCTAATACAGCGCATGTCCTGCGAGAGCCACTACGCTAGCGGCACGAATTTATGCGACGGCGGATACTCGAGGTGACAATTCCGAAGGAGAAGTAATCTTCTGGCTTTTAGCTTCGATGGAGCTCCTTCTGGTCCCAGTCGCAGACAGCTCTTTAAAACGAAGCACCATTAGGGCTCAGGATACTAGCTCTTCAAGGACTCGCCTCCTCTAGGCACGAATGCAACGTCAATTTTATTGGTGGTACTATCAATTAAATGCCATTCGGGTCATACGCCACAGTAGTTATTATTCATAAAGTCCTTGTTGGACGCTATTAGTTAAAGTTATAAATAACAAATGAATTATCTGTATTCCATGACAGAAGATTGTTCAAACAAGATGGAAATAGATTCACCATTGTGTATTGAGGGAAACTAATCAATCTCTTTGCGTCCGCTCCTTGCACTCCCAGCAACTAATTGAGGGTTTCTGTATACGTGCGCACGTAAAATAGTATTTTATCGAAGTGTTTTTTGGATTAACGTTCAATTATCGTTATTTGCTTTTACGCTAATCGAGCCTGGCAGCAGGACGTGGGAAGCTTTAATATTTTTTGGGCTTATCGAGAAACTATAAGGCAGGGTTAAAAACGAGAATGCTTTGTATTTGATGACATATCCTATTCACGGTCTACGGTCTACGACACTTAGCGACTGATGATGACTGTGAATTGGAACAAATATAGCATGTCAACAGCAACGAAGAAGTCAAGGACTCTATTTCTATGATCATTTAGCGTCCAAAAATAAAGTTGAGATAGCAATTGATTATATATAAGTAATGCGCCCTCTTCAAAATAATGGTTGGTTTTAGTAAAGTATTAATAAATAGAATACATAATTGCTGATATCAATGACAAAGTAACAACTTCAGGGTCCATTCATTTGCTTCTGACAACGATAAATGGGTTTTCCTTTGTTTTATAAACTCGACTCAACAGCGATTCGGAAAGGAGAAATAGCTGAATCATGTATCCATGTGTAAATGAGAGGATCCATTCCAGGATTAGAATAGGTGCAGACAGTTTCTCATAATATTTACTCTACCAAATTTTTGAAAGCACCTTTCGTTAACTTTACCACAGGAAGCCCTAGTGTTGTATTCAGGAGATTATCATTACCAAACGAAATTCTCCACAGTAGTGTCTACCTTGAAATGTAAATACAGCTAACGGTCATAATTTTACAAATTTTTTGCACTTGTAGTATACACTGTTCTACTGGATTATACAGTTTGTTACGCATGCAAAAATGTGCTGGGCAATAAAAAGCGCAGATAAAAAATTCATTCCAAGTACTTTCTGTTAGACAATAAAAAATTATGTCAAGAAAAGGCAGATTTTTCCGCTTCGAATGTTGGAAAAGCACTGTGTGTGTTTGATTTTATCGTCGAAAGCTTCTTAAAGTCCATTACTCAGGCCTCAGCACGTTTTTATTATTTCTTTGGTTTAATGCGTCTGCTGCTCTGTGTGGTACAAAGCTGCTCTGCGACACTTTTTTGGCTCCCCACTTACAATGGCTTCCTTCCAGACATTTTGGCATACAAAACAAATTTTTAGTATCCTACCCTAAGGTCTATCCACAAATATTAATTTCATCCAAGTTTTTTCCGTCCCCAGTATTTCTTTGAGGTTCATATTTTTCACTTTCGCAAAAAATATTTTCACTTTATTTCTGCAAATTAAGCCATCTCCTTCTTTAGCACTTCTTATGATAATGATAGGTCGGCGACTTGCACAATTTCCTCTCGCTCTGTGTTTCCACATCGAGCCTTGCGAGTAAGTCGTGAAAATGAAAGTATCATTTAAATTCCACCGACACGATTACGCTGAAAATGCTTTGCGAGCAGAAATAATATTTTCATTGGAGTTATTTTATTGCAATAGAATTTTTCTGTGTATGTGTGACTTGAAATGTTCATGAATTTCAGGTGACTTCAAACGCTGTGGACTGAATACGTGGCTATCGACTAGACACTGAAAACTTTATAATGGGCTTCGTCACTTTTCTGTCATACATCAAGCAGTTAACTTTTACTTAGCTGTTCAACTCATTTTTTCAGTTGACTCTTCAAAAGCAACGCAAAACATTATTTTAGATAAAATCGCAGTTGAGAATGGCTTTCTAGGCATCTAAAAATTTAACAACCATTTTCCTTCATCGCCAGCTTCCCAGAAGATAATTTTTATGAACTACCAACGTCATATTAAATTCTGATGCATTAGGGAAGCTTATACTAGGCGATGATGGAATTTCCCGTATTTTCGTTCATTTACTTACCTCTCATTGCAGTCATGTTTGTGACTATTAAATTGGCACAGGGTAAAGCCATACTTAAAATTTTGCTGATTTATCATTCTGATTTCAATTTCTATTTACCAAAAACACTAATTTACAGAAAGAATTGGGTCAGCAGCCAGTTCAATAAAATAGTGTTGAAGTGAAAAGATACACGATAAATGAAGTTATCTGCAGTTGTTCCAACACCCATTATCTATTTTGTCAGACGCCTACTTCAGAATCCTTTCGTCCTGGTTGCTGTAAAGGATCGGCAAATATATTCGAACTATATTGTAACTGACGAAATCCGCACTCACTTCGATTCTCGTAGATCCTTTTGGTGTACCAATATCACTTGTTGAATGAAATTCTTCTTGAATATAAATGTGACAAATGCTTTTAGTTCAGTTTCTCCAGCAGAACAACACAATAGCCGAAGTTCTGTTTCAAATAAAAGCTACGAACACCATCACGTTGGTAGCAGAATTATGCAACCTCCTGTATTGCTCTTGTTTTGATGTCACACTGTCATGAATTTAATTCATTCTTTTCTAAGTTTTTCTAGTCCCGTGGCTGCCTTCATATTTCACCATTGCCCGCCGGACTCTTGATCTCCCTACTTTGTTTAGACTACAGAGAATTATTAAGCATGCTGAATATCTTAATTAATCCCTTGTCTTTAGACTCTGAGAGCCTTGTAGCAACAATTTTCTCGACGGCCCAGCAACCCTTTGGCGAAAGATGAGGAGAAAGCAGTTAATAATTGATTCAAGGAAATTTGAAGAGGTCGTTGTCGATTCATTGGAAGATAATCGAGCAAGAAGCTCAAAAGTTCATTATTTGTGAACGAGCGAATGATTCTGATCAGATTAGATGAATGTTAACGTGGAATTGTCTTTTGTGAAGTTTCCAAAACATTTAGTATTTAGATAAACCAGTGAGAGGCAAAACAATTGTATCTCTAGGCATTTTTGACTAAATCAGGCGTGCAATTATTTCTTCAATAATAGCTTTCCACTAAAAAATTAAAACACCAAAACAATTTGTACTGGTCGTAATTACTTGTATAAGTATTTTTACAATTATAAAGTTTTGAAGAAATAGGTTTACATTAGATTGGTAACAATCTGAGTGGAATTTCAACTAATCTGAAAATAAATTGATACAACTGACACAATGACCACATACTGACATACTTTGCAACCTTTTTTGGCGCTATGTTCTTGGGCCTCCGTTCCCTCCGCAGCTATTTTTCCTTGGACCCATTTTCTTCGACTTTCTCCGCATCAAAGGACTTTAGGATAATTAAGAGATTACCCAAAACATTCGACTACTTTCTAGCATCCAACCAACACACGCAGTTACTAACAAATTGATACGGCTTAGAAATAAGCTCTCTGGGAAATTCATATCTATTTAACGAAAATACCCAACTTCGAACAGGGGACTAGATCTTGTTTATCTTAAGCTATTTTTAGAGTTTGCAAGAATCTATTTTCCTATTTTACTTGTTCTAACGAACAACTATACTTTGAAATGCATCTTTGCTTCCCTTTGTACAACGATATTCTTCATATTATATTACACCCGGACTCCTAGGATTTCGAAGGCCATTCGTTATGTTATTCAAGCAAGAATGAAAGCACAAACTTGAGTTAGACACAAACGGAAACTTAATTTCGTTTTGATTGTCAACTTTGTTCCAAGGCCCGAGTATAAAAATCCTATTATTCGTTTCCAGTCGTAATCTTTTTATCCTGGAATGACAGCAAAAAGCCATTTCTTATGTGGTGGAGGTCGCACTGAAATGAAGGAAGGAATCACAAAAAGCCGAAAATACGTTTTCGTTTCTGATCTTTACCAGCTATTGGAAATTGTCTGTCTGTGAAGATGGTGTTCTTCTATGTTTAATACAGTAGAGGAGGAATAAATGGGTAGAAAGTCAACATTTCGTTTTAATCGCAAATAAAAGTAATATTATACAAATCTGAGCATTCGAGTGTATTCATGCGTACCGTTTTTATAAATTTACTCTCAAAGGGTGATGGTACCATTATAGCATGAATCTCATAGATTCTTACATTTCAACAGTTTATCCTTAAAATTATGTTTTTTAACTTCTTTGGTCTATTGACTACTCTGTTACCTGCCCTTGAAAGTTGTAAGACATGCAGATAAACTGCGACATGCACCCCTACTTGCGCCTGCAATGAATACAGTATTCTGCCTTCCTGCTCATCAGCTTGGACTGCGTCCATTGTTCCATTATTAACTGCTCGGCAAACAGGACAATTTTTTCGTCGTCTTTGAATCGAAAAGTGTTTTGCGTTTCGTCCCTATTGTCATTGGTGCGAAATGTTAGCGGATTTTTTTCGGTACATATACTTTAGATTGAAAACTAGATGTCATCGAAGGGTGAATCTATATAGATATGTAAGTTACAAAAAATTGTCTTTTGATTTGTGACATTTGAAAATTATGATTTTTTCGGCATTTGAATTCACAAGACAAGCGAGAAATAACTGCATTTTCTTTGGTTTGTTGAGTTTATCTATTTAATTTTGGATGGATCATATTGTCTTTAATCAAATTAAGTTTCCGTAATATATATATTTATATATATATATATATATATATATATGTGTGTGTGTGTGTGTGTCTAGGAGCACGCAAGCAACACAACCTTGTCATATTCTTAATTCTAATGGGCTGAACGATCGAGGAGTTTTGTCCAGTCTAAGTATTTTACTTTTTGCTTGTATCTTTGAAGAGAAAGAGGATTTTATCGGCTCGTGGCTATTTATCTATTTATTTCTTATCTAAACTCATAATTTAGATTTCACGCGAATCTATTGACGTCCGTGATCATCCCTTCTAAATTGTTTCTGCAAACCAATCCGTAATCCTAGAAAACATTGATATTGTGGCCTATTTCCTTCGAATCATCTTTTACTCGAAAAGTCAACTAGCCCGCAATAGTTGCAGAATTGATGGCGTTCACTGTTGCAAATAAATTGAGCGTTACAACGTAGATTTGAAATTCCTTGTGTTTCTAGGATGACTTTATGGATGATAACTGCATAGTTTGTAAAATCTAAGGAGAAATTTCATTTCCTGAAACACTGGCAACCATGTTTTATGGAACCATTCATTCAACACAAAATCAATTCACAACTTTAAATTACCTGTCTACCAACTTCTTCTTTAGCTGTGAATGATTTGCAGCCCTATTCATAAAGAATATGAAGCAACGTGAAGTGGTGATGTTGTTTAAACCGAATAAGTGACCGGAAACACTTACTTGGCTGCAATTCACAATCATGCTAAAAAGGAAGCTAGCCTGCTGCTTTTCTATCAAGGATGCGAAGCCAGTTACTAACACCTGCATCAGCCATATGTTTTATTCGCAGTGGATAATTTCAGTTATCAATGGACATAGAAAGAGAACCTTAAATATAATATTTTTGTAACTGGCTTTGTTGAATTAGTTTTTTGTATAGTGAACCGCTATGAGCTAGGTATTGATTTGATAGTGTAAGAGATTTTTCAGGAGGTGTAAGGTTTATCAAATGAATTTATCAATTAAAAAATGATTTCAGCCAATTAAATTAAGCTGAAAACAATTTCTAGGCTAAAATGATTTATAAGATTATTCTCAAATTTAAAAGACACAATTGTCCAGATGACATCAGATAATCACTTGGCAGCGCTTATGCATAAGGTAGTTTTCTAGTAAATTTCAAAAACGATTTAGCAAGTTTTTCTTATTTGATAGAATTATAGAATTCCAGTGTTTTGCATACATTTATCAGCGACGCTACTAATCTAATACTTCTATATAATACATAGACTCCAACATGCAGACACCATGGCAGAAGGTATGAGGGTTTGCACAGAAATAAAAGCAGAAATTCAAAAATCAAGATCGCACCGTCGCCGCAGTAGATTCCGTTCTTATTGCAAAGCACTCCCCACCTCAACCTCACATGATTGTAATTTATGGACTTCCTTCCTGACAGCCCGGCGACAGTCGAATATGAAAAAAGAAGAAACATCCAAATGAAAAGACAGCTTCAACCACAACAAAAACTCCTTTGAATGCCCACTAACTCTTAAGGATATCAAACGACAAACAACGTTCAATTCAATTCCACGATTCAAGAAATAGACGGAAGAAAAGGATTTCGTAGTGAGGCAAGAGTTGGATCAAGGATGAGTATGGAGTTGCAGAGCAACGCCTCGGTTCACAAACACGAATATTCGAGCATTCATGCACAGCAGGATCGGTTTCCTGTTGACACCCTCCTCAACTAAATCAACTCAGACGATTATAAATCTTTGGAATGTGCAAATAAATAGTGGCAAGGTAGTGGCGACCAACGACTGGAATAACATACTTTTCAATCGATGTGCTATTCTCAACTGAAGTACCAACCCTTTTCACAGGAGTGGTAGCAACCCAGCTGTGTGGATACTCAAGTTGATATAAAAACTTTACATTCGTCACGCTGTTCTGGCCACAATATTACATCGTGCACATATGAATGCAAATATGTAAAATGTTGCCTGTCACAACCAAAAAGCTAGCCAGTCATCTCCGAACAAGCCACATCCCCTTTTAGTAAGATACAAAAGTAAAGCCCGGAAATTATGAAACGCCAAAACTTTCCAACAAAACTCTTGTTAATAAATGGTCAATGTACATCTACTTTATGTAAGGTATAAAAAGTAAAAAAACATTAAGTTGAAAGGTTTTTAGCGTATCCCAAGTTAAGTATCATTTTTAGCCAGTCTAACACTCTCAATTCTCTTCACGATACAATATGGACGTTTATCAATAGATCATCTGGAGCCTTTAAGCGAATTTTTAGTATTGCATTTTGTACGATTGTTTTCAAAAACCATACTGCTGAACAATTTCAATATTCGAACTTGAAAGTTTGAAATTTTCCGTAGTTGCTATTATTTTTTTATCATAACGTTTTATTGTCGTTAGTACTGAGTACGTTTACAAAGTTTCAAAAGAATTGGTAATGTAGAAGTACGTCAAAATTCGATCGCAAGATTTAAAGTAAACATACCAAGTAATGATTGAAATTTGTAGCAAATTTCTAGTTGTATACACCGAGTTCCAGGTTCAAGGCACCTTGGCAACAAGTTGTTTTTCGAAATTGTATTTGGTGTCGTAGCAGCTGTAAAAGAATACCGGAGTTACATCAGGGGAATAATCCCGGACGAGCCTGTTGATGATGGTATCTGTTGGTTAAGTAAATGACGTAACTCTAACATTATATCTGGACCTTTGTCCAATTTGGGCTGTAGTGAAATCGATTATTACTATACTAAGCGAAGTTACACAAAACCTTTCATGATAGAGAAAATACGTATGCCGCGATGAACTTAGCTTGATATCAAATGAACATACTATGCAAACAATTGCAAGATTATCTCCAAGTCGTAATCAATATGCCTTCTATGGAAGCAACGCAGCACATTGTAGGAGTTCGTGTTAGTGAGAATACCGATGAGTGTTCCCAACACCTGCAAATGACATTCTGGGTACTTAATTTCACCCAGCGAGAATGCAAATCAAAACAAATTCCTCCTTCCTCACATGATTTCGACAAAGTGATAAAGCAGCCATAGAATCATTTATTCAAAAATTTACTAAGCAAATATTTTATTTTCCGCTTTATACTCAACAGCATTTGGAAAATATATCTAGCTAAATGCGTAATCAATATGCCTTCTATGGAAGCAACGCAGCACATTGTAGGAGTTCGTGTTAGTGAGAATACCGATGAGTGTTCCCAACACCTGCAAATGACATTCTGGGTACTTAATTTCACCCAGCGAGAATGCAAATCAAAACGAATTCCTCCTTCCTCACATGATTTCGACAAAGTGATAAAGCAGCCATAGAATCATTTATTCAAAAATTTACTAAGCAAATATTTTATTTTCCGCTTTATACTCAACAGCATTTGGAAAATATATCTAGCTAAATGCCGTAAGCCCATGCATATATTTGCAATATATTGTGTTAAATAAACCATCATGCAGCATTCAATCTTTTTCCACAAATTGTTGGCCTTGGAGATACACTCACTTTCCAGTTATAACTCTTTCATGACAAGCATTTTTGCGAATATTTGCTAGGAATGTTCAGTCATAGCTGAACACATTTTTTAAATTTTATCTTAGCAAAGCATTTTGTAATGATATATTGCCTGCCAATGCGAAATCCTTCCAATTTCAGAAACACCCTCATTGGCCATAAATAGACATTTATATTTAAAAAATGTATATTGAAGCTGATGTAAGCAAAAGCTTTCACGGGGAAATAAAAAAGCCGAGAAGTAATCCAATGGATGGGTCATGACAAGGGTTTATTCTCCATTCGAAATAGATTCGTTTAATGAAATACAGCTTTTAGATTGTTAGTAACCATCGCCACTGGGCTTCTTTCTAATAATCGGCCTAATTTACACGTTCGTCAATCAGCAAAAATTTTACATCCTCCCAATATGAAAACAACATATTTAGTTACTCGGTTTTCTATAAAAAAATCTTCGTTGTACTAAAAACTTCGCTTTCTTTTTTTGAGTGCCACACAACTGACAACATTCACTTCAACAAGCAAAAAAGGGGTGCTACAACTTCCAAAGAATCTTACTCTGTTATCATCCGCAAAGTTCACACAGAAACATTGCATTGGAAGATTGCAATTTAAAAACACATCCCTAGAATTGCTTTTCATATGTTGCGAGCAAAACTTTTAATGGATTTCACATTAGCTCAATAGTTTGTTGACGAAGTGGAATAGATATGGCGGCAAAGGAAAAGACGGACTCAAACCCTCGTTGTGAAGAATCGAAAGGCAACGAAAACTTTGCCATTTGTATATTTTTATCTGAAACATTGGATTTCAACGATACCTTTTGCCACTCGGTACTTCACCCAATGTCGTCTCCGCGGAAACAAATGCACAAAAACTTGAGTGCTTTGCGAGTTTTTCTAAGATACCAACAGCTACTGATTTTTTGGACATCACGTCGTTAGCCTGAGATCTTTTTAGAAGGATCTAAAATTGAGACTAAGTGCTGAGCTGTGAAGAACAAGGAGATGAACTCGACACTATCACAAACACTACAAGATGATCGATTCCTAGATGCAATGTTTCAGGATGCAAGTGTTAATGTATATTAAATTTCCTACTTTTGCCCAGAACAAGCAGTACATCCCAGCAGTACAACACCACTAAAACATTTTTCTCAAGTAAAGGGAAATTCAAAGCAGAAATTAATGAGCAACAAATTTGCGGTTAAGAAAAAAAAACAGCTTTTTCCTAACATACATATATGAATATTTTCGCTCTTTTGAGCCACTTTAAGGTAACGACGTTACAAGATAAAAAGTTTGCGCTCTGAAACTGATTCCAAGGAAAAAATTTACCTATTGCTTCTTGATTATGATAAGAAAGTAAAAGTAAAGTACTAAACAAATGGGAACGTAACATATACCTAGCAGTTAAAAATTCTTCAAAGTTTAAAGTTTTGGAGATACTGCTCTTTAAATTTTAAAATTATGAATATTCTTTCGAAAGACTCGTTCTATAGAAGTTCAGAAGTAGTTACTACCGTTCACATTTTGCGATACGTATTGCTTTTTGCTTGATCCAGGGGCATTTCAAAAAGATTGCATCACAATTGCATCGATCCGAAAAATAGGTTTTCCATCGAAACATTATTCCGGCAACCAATAGCCTTCTCACACCAACTACTCGTATCTTATCAATTCTGAATGCGTTTATATTTGTTTCTAGTTGCAGTCTCGGTACGATTTTTCACGTCGATTTAATGTTATTTTATTCGTGTAGTTTTAATTGCATTAATTAGAGCCTGTAATGCTTGTACTTATTTACCATTTCCCTTAATTAATAACTCCCAAATGCATTTTGCTGACATTGTCCGCCCACAATTTGGTCGTTTGTTTTTAATCGCAGTTTTGACGTTATGTTACATAATGTTTCTGAGCATGCTTTTAAGGATTGATGAGAACACATAGATGCAAAAATGTAGATTAACTGATGATATGATACTATTTCACTACATATATAGCAATCCAGAAAAACCATTAAGCAGGTAGATAATCAATTAAGATAAACTTTAAACGGCTTTTCACCCTGTTAAAACTTCTTCGATTATAAATGGAACCGCATCAAGTTTACTTACTGCTTACACTTTATCATGCTTGGAAAATTATCAAATCTTCGTATGTGTTTTTCTACACACGTCCTCGACAGCTTCTTCTGAGTATATAATTTGAAGTGGACACCGTCAATGGTAATGGCAATGGCAATGAATTCATCGTTGGAAATACGTTCATATCATTTCGTGTTTGCGAAATCAATAACAATATCAATCGAAATAGTTAAGCGCTTATCGCCTTTGATTTACAACTTTTCGATTTATTTATCACGTGTCAACAAACAATAAATTTTATGAGTTTCATTAACATATGCATAATACCTACACTTCATCAAAGTTATCTGCAAACAACATATAGTACCCTGGTATCTCTAAACAATTTACACGCATATCGGAATATTTAAATTGGCAATAGTTCGGGAAAGTGAATCATTGAATCCATATGCGAACATTTCAACTGGCGAAAACTAACTAACGATCATGTACACATGTAAGAGAAAGTTATATACACTTTATTGAGTGTTTATCGCGAAGGAACAGATATCAGTTGTTTTGTCTAAGTAATATTGTTGCTGCTGAGATTATGAGCTTCCTTGCAGCTTGGAATAATGAATATTTTTTTCGGAAAATAGACATAACAGTTTAAGCATCATAAAAGTTAAAGCATCAAGCGACATCTCATAGTGGTTTCTTATGAAATGATAAATTAATAGGTATTATAGCACCATACAAAGTGCTTCCAGACGATCCATGCGATAAACTTCTTGATTAATTTCATTAATCAAGCAGATTTCATCATTTATGGTCCGAATTATTACATATTCGAAAGGGAAATGCATAAATGAATGGAAGCCGGAATAATATATTCCACACATATTTATAGTTTTGCAATAAATCGGAGTCGTGTCTTTTTTGCAGGTATTCAAATGGCAAGTCTATTTAGGCAACTTGAAGCGAAACCTATTGGCTGATGTACTGTAGAAGTATTTCTACATGTCTTAACTTTCAAAATCGCAGCCACCTTTTTAATTTAAAAATGGTGTCTGTTCGATAAATTCATCGGAGACGGTTTCCAGCGTTTGCTACTTTGAACATCAAAAATTTGTTCAGATTTCTGAGACCCATAAATTTCGGAAAATGATTCGTGTTTGAAAGCAAGTGTTCGATTCTTCATAAAACATTTACATTTTCCCATCATTTTTTTTCGTTTCTGATAAATTTCACTGAACCGTAAATTATGATAAATTTCAAAAGAATGTATGAGGTTCACGAAAAAGTGGTCTTGAGAAAACCGCGTGTAAGTTTGCAGCGAGTTGAGCGGAGGATGATAGCGTCCACAGACTCTAACTTTAGAATGACTTAAGAACTTAAGAACAATATTCGACGAATTTTTAATAAACAATTTATGAAAAAAATGAAAAAAATCAATCCTTATAGTTGTACATAGATCTGTTCTCTTAAGCAACAACTATTTGACTTCGTCTAAAGTTGTTCGTTTTTCTATGCATTGCTAAGCAACGTAATACAGCCTGTTTCAAAACCTGACCATATAATAAAATTATACGCGAAGGCAATGTAACTTATACAGTAAATGTAGATGCCATAAAATTTTCAATGACAATTCAACTTATATCCCCACAAAGCAATGCGAAATACGTGAACACGTTCGCACCATTTTCAATTATTTAGCAACCTTCAAACATAAAAGCATTTTATTTCTACCAATAAACTGTTTTCTCTGTTAGGCATCGAGCAAACGAAATCATAAAATAAAAACAAGAAAGCTAGGAAACATGGACGTAAATTCGAAGGTGAGGGATTTTTCCGTGCAACTTACTTCATCCACCAACGAATCCGACCATCAAGTTCATTCATATTACGAAGATCTTATTAAAAATTAAATTCCAATTAGGGGCCATTGTCTCAACCTGTTCACCGACTTCAACAGCAGTCATCTGTTGTACTTCTCACTTTTATCGCACTGTTCACCGAAGGAAAATTATCGAAGGCGCAAGTAAAATGCTTGTGCAATAGTGCATTTTACGTCATCCTGAAAGATATTAGCAACTTTCTTATGGAATTGAATTTTACATTCAGTTTTGTTACTGTCACTCCTCTAATCCAACCAAGCCTTAATTTTTTTAAGCACAAGGAATTAGAAAAAGATTAATTCGAACTAAAAAAATCAGTTTAGAAACAATAACCAACTAATGTTTATAATGAACTATGAATTGAATCTAATAATATCAACTTTACTAAATTTTCACTTCCTCCATGAATTCTTATCATTACTTCCATTATTAACATTTTTATCTTACTGGAAGGCTGGTTGTGTGTACTTTGAGGGTTACACCGTACGACATGTTTCAGTTTTGTTTTTCATTCAGTGTACGTTACAAAAGTACCCATTCCTTAAGATTCATCAACCTATTTTTTTCATATTGCTTTTTGAAAAATTATCTTGATTCATTAGGATTTCATTTTTTACAATAAACGTTAATTAATTAAAATCTTTTATCTTTATATCTATTGCCATAGCATTTGAATAAAAAAAACTGTTACATACACTACAAATAAATCAAATCAACATACACGCTTAATTAAAATTATAACAAAGCATACTCAACTGAATTATGTAGAAATTCAGTTAATGAATGTAAGCATCACCAAGTTTCACGTTTGTCTGGATGGAACCTATCTCGATGTGTCCGTTTCTATATTTACATATACAATAAACTACAAAGTCCACTACAAATGCAGATGTCTCTTCGCATTTATTCATGAGATGCCATTACTTGTGTACTGTCAGTGTAAATTTAAATTTCTGGTCAGAGTTTCACTCAACATTCACTTTATTAAATGTTATAGAGCAGAGTCTATTAATTACAGTTGCGCATACATTATTTAAGTTTATTTTCCAGCTGAAAATGTTAACATGCAATTACTTCCAACAAGGAAACAAATGTGGTACAACGCTATTGTTGAGATTAAATCAAGTTATAGTGTTTTGTGTAAGGTTTCGCTGTTCACGATAAACTTCAGATTAAGTAATATTTACTAAATTTGATTCTGTCTCATGTCTAAGTCCAAATTTATTTTTAATTCAATTATTTACTATGCGGCAAAATCGTTTAAGGATTAACAGAAACGTTCGTTTTGTCACGTTGTTTCTTGTTGTGGTTAAAGATATCTACTTCATGTTGGTAATACTATGGTTAAACTCATCAGTTCCACAAGATGAAGCTAGTCTGAACAACATAAACTTTTTTATCACTTCTTTATCCAACAGCAAATGAAAAAAATAAAAATGCCCTTGTATATAAGAATAATCCGCCGCATATTTGAATGATTTTAAAGCCTGAAGAGTATGGGCTTTGATCTAATTAATCTGTAGATAGTTCTAAATCATTAATTTAAAAGCACTGCAGAAGCACTTCTACATCGGAGCGAAAGTTAGTCCGTCGTAGTAACAGCATAGATACAGAAATCGTTAGATTGAGTACTTTTCGAACGGTCTTCTCCAGTCGTTTTTTTTCTTTAAACCTTTCTTGAAACTTGTCATCTTCATTACAGTCCAGATTTTATTTGGCAAGCAAGACTTAATGAAAAGCAACATCATAATTCAGAACCTATCACTAATTAGTGGAACTGATATTCATGGCAGTGCCAGGGCAAAATGACTTCATTTATCTGAATAATGTGTAGAGGGTGACTCGGCAAGTTTCTTTTTGAAGCCTAGTCAACACACAAAAAGTCGAGCGCCCATCTTTCTACTCCTTCGTGAGTCGTCCAAGGCGATAAGAACTTGCAAGAAAGCAACCGCACACAACTTCACCTTTCACAAAATTCCAAAATAATTAATAGAGAAGAAATGCCCTAACGACTTTTTGATACTTAACAGCTGCCAGGAGCTTTATTAATGGGCTTCGATATGCTTTCCTTTTCAAAACTTTCATACATATCACCACGAATAGTATGTGTCACGAGAAAAAACTACTTCCTTGTAGCGCTCACGTCACAGAATTTTCCTTTTTCCGATAGTGCTGATGGATTTCTAGAAAAATATTAGTACGGGTAACGATCTAGAACAATCAAAAAAAAATCCAAAACGGATAATCTTGCTGCATAATAAGATTCCAGGCAATTTCACAGTTTAATTAGTAATATTGATATTTATTTGAATATAATATACTAAAGCTAAAACTTTATCAACAAGCAAGCTATATGTCCACGAAGTGTAGCATGATTGTGCTAATTTCAGCCACTTCCTACTTGAATAATAATATAGGGAACTACGGGGAAATCTACAAAACATCCACAACTCTTTCCTTCAGAACCAACTCTGTTTGGCACAGCATGATGTGAAAAACTTCATACTCTTCATCATTTCGCATATGATAAATGATTAAAAGTTCAAACGAAATATTAACAACCCCACTTGAGCGTAATTTATAAGGAAGTATTTACCCAGCTACGATATGGTCAAGATACACTAAAATATAATCAGTGAAAACTGTTTCCAACCAGCTTTCTTTTGGTATTCCCTCATTAGTTTTGGATGTCGCCTTAATTAGTTCTACGACAAAATCTCGAAAATATACCTCACGTTTGTCTTATGATTGAGGCAATAGCAGAAGCTTACGAAATAAGCTTGTGCTTGAGTTGGTTCGGCGAAAGTCATAAATTAGCAATGCATTTCAGAGAAAGGTCATTATTTATTTTTGCAAAAAACATTCGCATTACCATTGCACAACAGTCGCTCCATTTGGCCAGATCACTATCGAGGAACATCTGATAGGTTGATTTAAATTCTGCTCCATAATAAGCACACTTTCGGTATGAAGAAGACGCAAAGAAAAAAATATTTGTTGATATTTTCCAGATATCATGCTTTCAACGGCAACATCAATGACCAAGGCTGCAGTTGTATATATTTTACACATAATTTCTTTCTTGTCATCTAATCTAACTTCACAGAACTCTTTCTCATTTAGATTCATAAACATCACAGTTCAGATTCCCTTATATATCATCATACAAACGATTCCCTGTTTCTATGCTGCCGCACATGAACAATTCATCCCACCCGTACACTATAGTATTTGCGAAATGTCATCAAATTCTCGTTTAGAAAATTTTCAAACGCAATATCCCATATTGCTAAAACCAAAATAGCAGCATGAGAGTTTATTCTGACGGCTGACACCAGAAGATTAAACCCAACACGAATGTCAGGAAATGATGAATGTTTTTTTTTCAAATACTTTGATATTCCTAATCTTTCACGACACTTTTGTGGTATGCTTTTATATTTTTGCCTGTTTTTTTATAATAACTTTTTATTCACACAAACACGGACGGGTTAGACTATTGGTAGTCTTTATTTCCATTTAACATCGTCAGGGTAATGTCGCTACTCGAAAAGAGCGCATTGAATGTATGTATGTATGCCAATTTCTTGCAAGTGCACATAAATGCAAGGATCAATTGCTCGGAAGCGCTCACTTTTACATAGCACAACATTTTGTGTTCTTTCAGTCAAGGTAAGAATGGATCATTTTTCATATTCGCAGCGCAATCCGACTAAACCTAAATTTTGTTCGGTAACTCACATGTCCAGCGAGCCGTTTAAAAATAAAATAAAAAGTAAATGCCCTCCACTTAGCGAATTTTACTCTCGTTTCTCCTCTTGCTATGTTCGTTCGATTTATGGCTGCTATCGATTTGAAATGTCTTTCATCTTCTCACAATTGAAATGAGGTATTATTAAAATACCTATAGATAATAGCTTCGAATCGAACTAAAATTTCAGTTTGGCCTATGTCAGCTCTCGCATGCATGCATAAATTTGCCTTTCACGTAACATTTCAGACGATCAGATTTGCCTTCTTCAAGAAATAGTCATCAATTAACCAGTGCGTGAATGAATGGGAGATATTAAGTACCCAATTGCCGCACTAAAGGATTCTGCCTTCAAAATGCAAAACCGAAAAGTAAACTGCAGAAGTAATTAAAACATCGTAAACGAAGCTAAATTGATTAACCGCTTAACCGACTAGCCCGCCACCAAGGATGATTCTAGTTGAAAGTCTGCTTCGAAAGTCACCGCTCGACATTCGATACGTATCATGCTAGTGCGTACCGAAAAGCAGATGCCATTCTATTTTTTTCATTTCAAATTAAAACAAATGACTTCTGCTATACGGCGAGAAGTAGACGATCCTGCATAATCAATTTAACGGTGTGGAGCAGGGTGATGGTATGATTTTCCGGGGCGACCTGTTTCAACAAACGACGTTCATTCCAGTTGTATCTTAGAAGTGCTCATGAACAATTTAAATGGAAAATGGAATGAAGCAACAGATACATATAAAGGTCTAGTCGAGAGGAAATCACAACAATGTCGGATGCACACCTAGCTGGCATCACAGACCCTCCTCGTCGAATCGGAAAGCGCAAAGGGTGCAAAAGTACACCCACAAAGGATAATTGCAAAGGGAAACCCCGAAAATAACCCGGAATGGGAAATTGGATAATTGTGTGCTCATTGTTAAATGGGTCGAATGATCAGTCAGAAGTTTGTTTTCGCTCAAGCTTGGGACCGAAACTTTTGGTGTCATCTATAATCCAGAGTCATGGTAATGCCTGATGTTGTTTTGGTATGCCGATCACGTGCGGCAAGATGTAAACTGTTTTAAATCAACTACGAAGGGTAGTGTGGAAATGGGGAATGATTTTCAGTGGACGAGCTGCAACCCTTCCATTTCACGGAGCTCGCTTTGCCCTCGAAGCAATGTTTGGTGTCTTTTCCCGGGCTGTGGAGTAGAGTCGGAGTAGCATTAATTGTTGAAATTTCAACTTCGAATTTTATAATCGACTGGAATTCATAAATTTAAAGCATTCCTCCCAGCCACAAAAATTGACCACACATCTGATTTAAACATAACAGAAACCATCGATCAATACCTTTCAGAATATTTGGATAGCACAAAGCACTGCTTCAACAGTCACTTTCCAGTGTCTGTTGAACAACTGTTTCCATATTAAAAATAATTATAAAGTCACATAAAATATGTGGGCGTCGATGAAAGCAGATTTAGTTCAGGAGACTTTATTTTTGAGAACTAATTTAATGTTGAAATTATATTCATAAGTTTGCATATATTAATTAAAGTTTTTAAGATTATCATTGCGAAGTGTTAGTTTTTATTTAAACTGTTGGATTGAACTGATTTCTTTTATACTGTATGTTGGTTGCCATAAATTGTCATTGAAAAATCTCCGTATTGGAAATTACACAGAGAGAATGATCGTGGGTTCAAGATTATCTATATGCGTTATCACTATATGACGAAGTAAACATATCTTTAATTCTAATCCGCAATCTGGACTCCACAGCCCTGGTCTTTTCATTCATAATAAATTCGAAGGAATTATTAAAATTCTGCTTCGTTTTTTTGCTTGTGTTTACTATAAAAGTACATTTTCCTTGATGAACCTCCAGGGAAATATAGTCATAAAAGCATATATCACTAGGTTATATTAATAGAAAATATTCAAAGAGCGTTTCAATAGCTCACTGAAAAAAATTCGTTAAAATGAGTGCATCTTTTAAAATGTTAGCTTGAAAATTTTCAAAGGCAGTCGAAAATACAATTCCAAAGTTTATATTTTTATATCTTTCAACTTCGCGTCGCTATCCGTTGAGAATCAGCAACGAATAACGCTATACTGTCTAGAAAATAACACTGCACTCCGTATTGCATGGTTCGAAGAAAGAAATTTGCAAACAGGAGTAAAATTATTCATCCCCAAGTCTGCAAGAGATTCATAGTAACAACAACTTATCTGCAGATGAGCATATGTGAACAACTCATATATTTAACATTGTTGTTATTTTCGTTCGTTTCGTGGTACAGTTGTGATACAAAACAAGTGAATATCTGCACATTTGTAATTTTGCAACTTACCTATAAATGCAAAAGTACCGAAAGGTCGTTTTTGTGAAACCGTATGTGCAGTTATAAGGCTCATTTAAGCCAATGGAATACAAGGATATCAACAAAGAATGATTCGACTGTATCTTTGGCTATATCGGTCGTTCACGGTGCGTTTCTAATAACATAGCATTGATCAATCTGATTATGTGCTTTTGTATGCACGAACGCCCTTTTGAAACATACGCTTCAATCGCTTTCTTTGTCACGCGTTCCACCATCTCAGAAAAACATTCTTCAAAATTAAGTCATGATTTTGGCTTATGATAAAAACTTAATTACTTTAAGCTATCACTGATGAAATTTAATTTAATTCTCGAAATTGTGTATATCTGTGAAAACTCGCAAATAATGAATGAACCTCATCTTACACATTAATTTCTGACATATTTAAAGAAAATACAACATTTTTTGCAAATTAATTGCCTCAAGCCACCCAAAAAATTGAAAGAATCAATGAAATTTTATCAGCAATGAAATGTCAAAGTTTCCCAGGAAAAATAAGAATTCGTAGTTAAGTACTTTTTATAAAACATCACAGATTTATGTATCAGTTATGTCTTTTAATGGTTAAAAACTATGAAATTGTCAAGTCATACTACTAATCAAGCCAGCTGACTTTTTTTCAACGGTTTTATAAAACGAACCTTAAAAACCAAAACCTTTTAACATTAATCGAAATGATTTTTTTTGCTTTTTATACTTATCATGCTAAAGTACGTACTAAAACTCATCTTTGTGCTTTCATTTCATATTTCAGCTCTACAAACTATTCACTTTAGACAATTTCAAAAGCCAGCCCCACCTACTATTATCTTCCCTCAACGATAACAACGTTAAAACGACCATACTCAAAGAAAACCAAAAGTCTGTGCTTTAGTCTCCTGTTGATTTCATAGTTAAACCCCTGTCATTCATTATAAAGCTAGTCAGCGATTTCCTTATTATTTTAGTGGACATCGTTAGCGTTAAGATAAAAATTCCACTTAAGACACTGAAGAACGTCCAAACTATCCCTCCAGTATCGTCGCCACGCGGAGTAAAGTGCCTCAGGAACAAGAAAAAACGTTTTAAGAAAACGTCCTCAAGCATCCTTAATAACGGGCTTATAGTCGCAGACTAGACTCTGAGCAAGTTCTATCTAAGAAAATTGAGGATTATGTTAACAATTTCCAAAGTTTGTGTTACGCCCGGAAGTCAAGAGATTGTTTGCAAGTATAGGTACTCTTTGCGAGTGTAAAAGACAAATACACTGAACTTCAAGATTCAAATAGATAATACTAATTTCACTTGAAAAAACTGGAAATATTCTATCGGCCATATAAAAATAACAAAAAATTGACCAAAATTATGTTTTCCATGATTGCAAATGTTTTGATCGTTAGCAAATCAAGAGAAATGTAATCGCCTACTACTGTTATTGCCCCATCAATGGCCAGAAAAAAATCCACCTAATCCCTATCACCGGAAAGTGGGGGAGAACTTTACCGTGTGAGAGCAAGAGGAGACCTCCGTCGCAATTTCTGCTCTCTACGATGTATGAAAGAAGAAGAAAACAACTAGGCCAAGCAAATCTTTCTTCTTTTGAGGTTTGTAGTCAAAAAAACCTGGTTATCAAAATATCACTAGAACTACTCTGAAACATTCTTCCGAATGCAAACAATTACAAGCTATATGAAATGTTTTAGGCAAATCGCCTTTGAACCCAATGGAAAGCAATCAACGAAGATATTGGTCTACTTCGTTCTCTGTCTTACAGTATGAATTATTTAAAATCTGCTTATTGAACATTATTTTAACCATTTTCAAGAATTAAAAGCAAACACGACTTTCGTCAACCCTCCGAACACAATATAAAATTCATGTTATTTTTTCATTTCATTCTAAAGGCTATCGCCCTCTCCTCCATCGACAGGTTTTCATCTTGGATCTAATAACAGGCATTCCACCAAATAAATAAAACATTCATGAAGCAATACTGAGTCTGTAAAACCACTCAAGGAGTTGTTTTGGTAAAGGCATCAGCACGGTATGCCAATCCTTTATGTGAGGCAGTTGACAAATGATAGTTCTTGCCATCGTTGGCCCCTTTCAGTCAAATGGTAGCCGGGTTAGAGTTTCATTTAGAACATAATCAATTTTCTCTATTCCTGTATTC
Source organism: Oxycera nigricornis (assembly GCA_963942545.1). Classification (NCBI taxonomy): domain Eukaryota; kingdom Metazoa; phylum Arthropoda; class Insecta; order Diptera; family Stratiomyidae; genus Oxycera; species Oxycera nigricornis. The sequence continues at coordinate 218,422 of OZ012662.1, read as the reverse complement.
TTTTCTTCACAATGGCCAAGCAACGGTCCTTAGCCTTAAAATAGCTACCCGAAATGCGTAACAATCTCTCGGCTTGAAAATCACTGAGAATACACGCGCTTTTCAAGTAGGCAACATTTTAAATGCATCGAAAAACAAGATACATAACAGATCACAAAGAACTTTTGGGGTTTGATTAAGAGAATCTATTTAGCTTTTCAAAACACGTGTAAGCTTTTTCTTGTCGATTTCGTTTCAAAGGGAAATGCTGATGTCATGAATTTTGCCATTAGTTACAATGATCAATTATACCTGTCGTTGTAGTGCTTGTATGCAGGGGGATATTTTTTATAGCACATACATGATACCGAAAAATGACTTTAGTAAGCATTTCTATAGAAACGCGAGTTGTAGCTTTTATAAACTCATGTAGACAATGTCACACGTCACTGTTCTCAAGTCTTGCAAGAGTTAGAACACCGAATTAAGGCTACAGTCCACATAAATTCGTCTAGCACAAACGCTGAATAGTTCACCCAAAAATCCACTCACCAAAGATTACATTTCGCATTTAATTTGGTGCAATGTAGTACAAAGAGAACTACAATAGCATTAAATCATAGATAAATGACCATAAAAATCGATAGCTCCATAGCCGAAATTGGGACATTTATTTGACCCCAAGGAAACAGTAGGAGATCCAGTTTGTTTTGGCCAATAGTTCTAATAGAAGCTTTCCTGTGAGAATAAACTTTAAATTTTCTGTGCTCGCATCATTATTACATTGAGCTTATAATATTATTCGCAAAGTTTTTATTCTTTCAAAATGCCAAAGATTATTGGTTTACAGTATTTTGGGCGCTGCTCGAAAATCGAATTGGAATAATAAAAGCTTCTTTTTACGTAATAGATGTTGGCATAGTTGCTCTCGTGAGCTCAACAATCCAAACATGGATCAAATTGAATGAATTGTTCATCGAATACTTCATAACGCGATTTCAATTCAAAAAGACACACATGTGAGGATTATTTTATAATTATACTTTGACCTGTTTGGCTACGAAAGCACTAAAAAGAATTAAAATTGCATATAAACATACGATATCATAACGTAGGAAGATCAGAATATTGAAATTTCACCAGACGAACATCCATTTAATTACTTTTTCGATTTTATGATCGGTGCTAGTGAATGTAGAACTAAACAAACAAATTTATATTCCAACTCAATCCCAAATTGCATAAAAATGATAATATATTCATGATCCTGCTTTATCACAGATAATAGTCCGCTTTGCAACTTAAAAATAAAAGCAAGACGATTATCAGGCATAGAACATTGCAAACTTCGAGCTGCAAGAAAAATGAAAATGTTTAATCCAATGATAAGTTACCATAGGCGCGTTCGGTTTCATTTCTACTCGACATTGCAATAATACCAATTTAGATGATAATGAGCACATCTCATCTGGGCGAATTGCAGATAATCCGCCAACTTCTCAAACAGAATTAATGAATGTACTGTGAATGCAGGACCAAACGAAGAAGCATAAGAAAAGCTTCTTGTACTTTGGCATATTTGAAATAGACCTCCGCAGTTGATCTATCTAATGCGGAGAAGATGACTCCCAACGAAGCGTCGTACCAAAGCACATATGTTTGCACACATGTATGCATGTATGTATTCATATAAATGTTTATCTAAGGATGTGATTCTTGGAATCCATTTCTAGTATTAAGAAATAAAATCTAATTACCGTCACTATCTACGACTAGAATTAACTGAGAACCTAATCGGATTATGGTTATCTTTGCTCGCTCAAATGTAACTAATTGACACTGTCAGGAATTCGTTGTCAGTTAGAGTCCTTAATAGCAGGCAAATTTTCTACTGTTCTGTTTTCGGCTTGGACAAACTCTGGCATGGTATTAAGCCCTGAATGAAAGCGACCAAGAAAAAACTAAGAAGACTAAGACAAGCCCAAAGTAATTGCTTCGGGCAAAGTTTCCCGTCAAACTGTCGATTTTGCGAGAATTGAGACTGGTGAAGCAATGATTAGGCTCTGATAACCTGCAAAGTTGGAAAAAGCTGAAGCTTGGAGATTCATTTCTTTCAGGAGAGAAAAATCAGAATTCATACCAAATGCGCGGCACTTTCGAAAAAATAGCTCTGTAATACTACTGGCACTTTTAAACTCATAATGAGATATCAGCTTATTATGTGACAATTGGAACAGAAAACTCCAACACACTTTTTTAATTGAAAGTAACCATCAAAACCATTGATTTTTTCACCGACGAAATTTTTAACTTCCCAGTATATGGGAAGTTCTTGTAATCGCCTCGAAAATCGAAATTGAAATTTTATTTATTTATTTATTTCGCCAAAGCAAGGCAATCACAGTCAACATATAAATATATAAAATATACAATACAACAATATACTTAACCCTAAAATACGTGCTATATTCAACGTTAATTTATACTGTTGTATGCACGTCACAATTTAGGGATGGATAATGGAAGGGCTTTTGAAATGCTGGATTTAAAACTGAACTTGGAGATGGTAGGGGAGTAGTGTTTGCTTAAAGTGTTAAATATTTTACAGCACCTATTAACTGGTTCATTATCTGCATACTTAGTAAGATGCTGATATTCAGTTAGTAAACGTGTATTACGCGTACTTCTTACAGGCACATTAAGCTTTATTTTATTCGTCAAATACTCCACTTTAATGTGGCCCCTAATCACGTCAAATGCGAAACAAGAGGACAACATTGTTCTTCTGGTTTTAAGAGTAGACAAATTCAGAAGCTCCAATCTAACTTCATAAGGAGGCAAGATTTGATAGTCATCAGGGCTATAAAGGTCTCTGAGAGCAAACAACAAGAATTGTTTTTGGACGGATTCTATTCTCGTATCATGAACTCCGAAATGTGGGTTCCATACATTGCAGGCATATTCAAGTATTGGGCGAACCAGTGAGGTAAATAATGATTTAGTTACCCACAGATTTTTAAACTCTTTGGCTCGTCTTTTAATAAAGCCAAGCTGTTTATGAGCTTTGGAGAGAATAGTATCGTAGTGTAAATTGAAGCATAGTTTCTTGTCTAGGACAACTCCAAGGTCAACAATGTTTTCTTTCATATCCAATACCGTATTGTTGAGAACGTATGCATTGTTCAATAATGTGGTTTTACGGGAAAAAGTCATTACAAAACATTTCCCAACGTTTAGATGTAGTTTGTTAACATCACACCATTGCTGGATGGAAGTTAGTTTTGATTGGAGGAAAACAGTATCAGATTGAGACTTAATGGTGTGATATATCTTCAAATCGTCAGCGTAAAGAAGATGTGATACGTCCGAGAGTTTTTCAGATAAATCTGATACAAAAACATTAAAAAGAAGAGGGCCGAGGTGACTGCCTTGAGGTACACCAGAGTGTACGAGAATCGGCTTGGACAAATATCCCTGAAATTTAACTAATTGACTTCGGTCTCTTAAGTAGGAACTGAGCCAGTTGAGCATAGAGCCGGTGATTCCTATTTTCTGCAATTTGGAAATAAGTATGGAGTGATCAACCCGGTCAAATGCTTTACTAAAATCTGTGTAGATTGCGTCAATTTGGTAACCCATCTCCATTTTACATAGGAGATCAGAAACTAAAACCATGAGATTGGTTGTAGTTGATCGGCCCTTGCGGAAACCATGTTGTTGTTCATTTAGAAGAGGCTCAATAATAGCTGAGAGTTTATGGCAAACGATTTGTTCAAATAGTTTCGGGATTATAGATAGAATGGCAATACCTCTATAGTTCAGGACAGAACGCTTGTCACCGCTCTTAAAGATAGGAATTATATGGGAAGATTTCCAATAAGTTGGGAAACTCCCATTTGTCAAAGATTTATTAAAAAGAAAGTGAAGAGGTACTACAAGCTGGTCCATACACTGTACCACAAAAAATGGAGAAAGTAAATCTGGGCCAGGACTCTTATTAACGTCAAGGTTGTTAATAGCTTGAGCAACATCTTCCCTTGAGAGATACATGTCCATAAGCAGTACCATTGGATTAACTTTAGAGGACTCCGTGTCTACCGAAATCTTTGGCGGTGAAAAAACTTCTTGAAAATAGTCAGCGAAAAGATCACAGATAACTTTCGAAGATGAAGAAACGGTATTATTTTTGGTCATTGACGCTGGATAGCCCGATGATTTCCTCTTGAGGTTAACAAAATCAAAGAACTTCTTAGGGTCTCTGATTATGTTTTCACCAGTTAAATTCACGTAGCGTTCATAGGCCTCGCGGTATTTGATTTTGTAATCTTCTGACAAATCAAAGTATCTATTTTTTAAATTCTCGCTAGCATTGTTGTTAAGCTTTAGTAATTTATAGACTTTGTTTCTCTCATTCCTTAATGCGCGCAGATTGCTGTCTAGCCAGGGCTCAGATAACTTTTCCTTCTTCTTAATTTTAGGTACGTACCTTTCAACGGCGTCAAGAATTATAAGGTAAAATGAGGATACAGCCTCGTCTAGGTCTAACGTTGAAAGAGTGCATTTTCAACATTTCTTTACGTTTTGAGGTCTATAGAGTATATATAAAGTGTTTTTAGAAAGGGAGATGTATATGTGTGTGTGTGTGTATGTACGTACGTACGTACGTTCGTGGACACTTTTTTCTACGACGATAACTCACGTAAACAAAGTGGTATCAACTTCGTTGAGGTGTCAATCGAAGTGTCTTTGCAATCTTAAGAGCTAATTAGTTTTTGGGAAACTTCGGTCGGGGGGGTTTGCTGTTTTGCCCGTTTGAAGGTCATTTCTGTCATGCGCTATATCTCGCGAACCAAACGTACGATTTTTTTGAACAAGGTGTCAATTGACGCGTATTGACGTTTGCGTGATTCTATCAAATTTTTAAAAAAAAATCTTGGAGCGGTTTTTTATTTTTTTAAAAAAAAGTACAAAAAATTAGGTTTTTTTTTCAAAAACACAAAATTTTCAACCTGATTTTCAAACCTAAGTAATCAATGTTTATAAAATTTACATACTCCAAATAGTTTTTGTAAAAAAACCAGCCAAAGTTTTTTTCATGATTACAAAAAAAATTAAATAAAAAATTAAAAATCATTAAACGTTCAAGGTCATTTACGTCATTCATTATATCTCTAGAACTGAATATAATATTTCCATCATTAAAGTGTCAATCGACGCGTATTATCATTTTTATGATGTTTTTATATTTTAAAAAATCGTTAAGGGGTTATACCTATGTGACTTAATTTTTTTTTCCAATTTTTTTTATTGGCTAAAACTATGCTAACACATCCCTAGAATTGAAATCAAAAAGGTCCAAATACTAATATTGTAGTATGGTCATAAACCATCGGTAAATGAACATACAAAACTTGGTAGCATGTACAGAAACCATGCATTGGGCTAAAGCTTGTAACACGTACACGAACCGATCTATTCATTTACACTGTCAGATTTAGCTCTAATGGTTATCAATGAAATGAATATGATCCTACAATGGATATGAATCATGAATACTAGTAACGATAAATTCTAGAGTAATGCCCTCGACAAGTAATATGAGTTCTAATTAGGGCAATTGTATTCATGAGAACCCATATGATAAGTGTTGGATTGTTTATATTAAAATGTAAAGTAAGGGAATTTCGATTAAGTATTGGAAATTTGTGTTATAGATTTTAGAGTAGGGAGTAAGTTTAAATTGTATAAAAGGAAAAGAATTAGGAAAATAAAAATAGTCTTTTTAGACCTCGCAAGAAGTGTGTTGATTAATTAATACCTGCCTTGTTATCGGCGATACTTTGCCTATCATCGGCAAAATAAAACCCTTGCCTCACAGTGGCAAAGTGTTGCTTCTACATTAGCAACCTTTAACTTAGTACATATCGGCTGCACGAGCATTGCTCAGCGCCAAACATGATGCAATCCAAAGATTGCTCATAGGTTCCAATTGTTCCTCCTCCTTCCCAAAACTAAAGTCTGTATTTCTACAGGAAGAAACTCATCATCTCTATAGATGAGTATAGAAAGCGGAACCCTCACCTGCACGGAGCAGGTATAGCACCAAACTCACCACAATATACTTCAGAAAATTTTTGAGAATCAATTTTCTGAAGCAACTCCAATGCTCGAAACACGTAAAATTTGCTCGCTTTATACTATATAGTAATTAATATACACTGTTTAGGGCACGTTCCTTCGTAAACGACGCTAGGAGAGTTTCTGTTTACGCGATCAACTACACGCTGCATTTGAGGTTAAAGTACTATGTTTTGATTGATATTTTTACTGTTGTTTTGTATAAAAAAGTGTTAGAAATGAGTAGTAAACTGTACAGTGGCCGTAAAGGCAGTAAAGCAAGTAGTTCATCGCAGAAGCGCAGCAAGATCAGCAACAGGCGTCCGCCTAATCGCCATTCGTTTGAAAGTCATTAGGATTGACTGCAGGACCTAATTTTTACAATTTCTGCTTAGAAACAGACGCCGAGCAAATAAAGGCTGCTGAGCGCTCAATTTCCGACGTTGTAAAAGAGGCGAGACGCGGCCTTTTAGCATCAAGAAAGGACGATGAGGAGAAATCGACGGTCTTGGAAGGCCAACTGTATGGTGCTGAGATAGCAGAGTAAAGGTTTAAAAAAATTGTTTATAGTAAAATTTTGAAAATTCACAACTTTATAAGGTTTTGAAACTTCAAACGCGTTTATCTCGAAAGTGTATTTTTGAAATTTGCCGGAAACGAAACTCTTTTAGTTTTCATCCGAATGACTTGCCGTTATAACTGTAGCTTCTTGATATGATTATCTAGTGAAGTACACACGATTTTAACGATTGGTTTTGTTTAAAAAAAGGTATAAACAATTGAAGTCATTTTTTTGGGTCGAAAATGCAATTTTTTTGTTAAATGGTCGCGAAAAATCGATATTAAACTATTATCGTGTGTACTTCACTAGCAAAACTCATGGAGTTTATGAAAAAAAAATTTTATTGTTCCAGATGCAGAAGGGGCTGAGAAACTTGTCCGGCCGCGGAACGTCTTTTGTAAATACTAGTGACTTTGACGTGCACTACAGCCGCCATTTTGTATTAAATTTAAAATAAAAAAAATATTTGGCACTCCCGAAAAGTTGCCCTTTCAATTGATATATTATTTATAAAAGCTTTTTTTCAAAATTCTTGAAAAAAATCTTGAAAAAAGGCTTGTTTTTTTAGCCTTCACATAGGTATAACCCCTTAAAGCGCTTTTTTAATTTATTTAAAAAAATTCGAAAAGTAGTTTTTTTTCAAAAAAAAATGAATTAATTTTCAACCGGATTTGCACATCGTAATAATAAATGTTTGTAGAATTTATAAAATTTTATCAATTTTTGTAGAGAAACCAGCAAAAACGTTTCTCATGATTACAAAAAAATTAAATTAAAAATAAAAAATCATTCAAAGTCACCATGTAAAAAGGGTTCATTCGAATCATAATACCTTAATCAGTCAATCAAAGTTTATTAATATTTGCAAAATTTGAGAAGATTTTCAATAATCTTCACAGCACCATGTTTTAACTTTAATGAAAAAACTGCTATGTAACCTGTCCCCTCTCCGATTTATCCGCGTGAATAATCAATCAAACCAATGCACCAAAATCCGTACGTAATCAATTTTACGATAAGTACATTTTTATTATTTGGAGTAGTATTATTTCCATAATTATTATTGTGTTTAATATTTTTAATATATTTTTAGATATTACTGGGAAGTTGACCGTGTGGACCTCATTGGTCGCACCTCACGGCTTGTTTTTGTAAAAGTTCCGAAGTTTGCTAATGGGTATTGATACATGACGAAGAAAGGCAAATGCAGAAAAAAATTGTGCAAATTTATCATTTAAATAAATACCTCCCATAAGAATGTTCTATCAACACTTCGGTCTGTTTCTATAAATTTGTAAAGTGGCCATATTGCGTTAGCCTGAAATTGATACATTTTTTTAACATAATGGAACTCATTTGTAAATGTCCGCGTAGGAAGGGTTGCCTTCATGTTAGAAAGTATGAGATATTCGTCTAGACTCAAAAGTGTTTTGATATGTGAAGCGATCCTTATGTTCATGCAAGGGATAACTTGGAAGTTTATTGGAATCAATTTTTTCACTAAATAATATAGAATATTCGTATCAGTTGTTTAGGTGTAATAGCACGTGTTGCTTATTGTTGATTTTGATCATATCTATTGCCTGCAGTGAATTATAATTTAAAACAAACAGAAACATTTTCTACTTTGGAAGTTCGATGTTTCCGAACAAAAATCTATTGATTTATGTAATCAAAATCAATTTTTCATTTGTTTTCAAGGCTTTTGTATTTTCACGCCTATCATTTTTAGATTATCCTATTTACAAACTTAGCCGAAGAAGTTCAATGCTGTTTACAAGTCCACAAATCTTTTTTATTTTAACCAAAGCTCGACAAAAAACTCTTTGCAGTGTAGGCAAAATCGAAAACATAAATGATTTAATACGGATATATACTTTCGTTAAAGTTCAAACGAATATACCATATATATGTACCTACCGTTTTAACATCATGAAAAAAACCGCACATAAACGGTTCCCCTCGTCAATTCAAATTATCAATAAAAACGCAAGGCACTACTAAATATCCAGTTCCAACACACAACCTGTCATCATGGCATTAAACTTCTACCGACCTTTGAGATTTCCTAGGTGGTGTAAGTCACTTTGCCTAAATTAATCCCATAATTGTTTTCACCCCTTTTTCGCTTATCATTTGTATATTTATAAGCTTCTTTTCGTTAGCGATATTAGCTTAATTTTAATCCCAAAGCACCCTACTACAAGTAGATGTTGCAGGTCTAAAGTAAAAATTGCATGACGAAAACAATAAACGGGAAAGATATCAAAACGGCCCACAAAGTAGAAAAATTGCTGAATTATATTTCTATCGCTATTCTTGATGACGGAAGAATAAAAACTTTATTCATTTTTTTATTCGTAGTTTTCGCGGGTTGAATATAGTTTCAGCCTAAATGAGAGCGGCTGAAATTTGGTAAGTGTGCGGTGTCAGTAAGTCAGTACTCATTTATATTTTAGTAAATCTTTTATTTTCTTCAATGTCTAATTAGGCACACTCGAGCAACTTGATTTTCGTATTGTTATGCTATTTTTTGCTTTGATTTGATGTCAAATAAGATAAAATCATTATTCACCAATTTAGCATAAACTGCAGGAATTATATCCTAAAAACTAAATTGAATGGAAATATCGTTTTCTTTGATAGTTTCATGTTTTATCAAACATAATGGCCACTTAAATAATGCTAGTTTAACTATCATATGCAGAAAACATGAGCAACGAGGAAAGGTAAAACTTTTCGGCGTTGATAGTTCAAAATGTTTTAAATTAATACTAATTTATTAGTCAGCTAACTTTACATCGGATATTTGCTGATCGAAATAGAAACACAATCCAAGCATCTTTTGATATTTTCTAAATTTTTGACACACACTCTCTCTATTTTATCATTTCGTCCAACTCCAATCGCTATAAATGTTAACGTTGTCGTTGACGAAACGCACAATGTCAGTGAGGTCGTTTTGACGGTTCATTAAATAACTCTTCTAGCGTGACCCATGATAATTGCTCATAATCACCAACCCACACAAATGAAATACACTAAATTCACCGGAATTTCATTCGTTCTATATATCCTTGCAGCTACTATGAAACACGAGCCTAAGTTGTTTTTCCGAATCATTCGATAAGGAAATTACAGGTTAAAAACGGTTTCGGGATATCCTCTCTCATCCTTTGTAGTACGTTCCACATTTTCTTCGACGCAAAAAACTAAGAGTAAGTAACTCAGTAACAATCAGCAAGAATATCAATGGCTCGCGAAAACATGCAGTTTATTTAGAAAAATGAAGCAAAACTCATGATTTGAGTTACCTGCATCATACGAGAATTATAAAGACACAGAATTATTCAATCATCAGCCAATTCAAATCCAGGATTGGCCAATTTCAGAAACTCTTACGACCTCTTCAGGTCAAACAATTGACTCATAATACAGATTATCAAATACAGTGCTTATTTTTTTTATATTCATGATGGTGGCTTCACACAAAACGGATCAGAAGGTCGAAGCTTATGGCAGGTAGTACCCCAAACGAAGCGACGTGCCTAGTTTAATACGATTTTGTGTCTGAATAAAGTTTCCCTAGTCGGTGGGATATGGGGAAACTTTCACAAAATGTTATTCAATTACAATTCACAAGGTCTTGAGGTGTTGATGGCTCATTACTGGTGGGGGTGAGTAGATGGGTGCAGAAAACAACCCTATCATTAGTTTGCAAATGAATTTCATAGATACCTCACCACGTTGACAGCAATACAATATGCTCATTCCACGCTAAATTAGGCGTCAATAAACAGGACAGGAAGTTGCCATAATTGGCTCGGAAATTGCCAACGTAACACGAAACCAGCTACTAAATTTTAACGACTATTCATTAATTACTACAATTAGAGCATCCATTTGCCTTTCCAATTTGCGCTGGGGACATACCTTCATCTGAAGGCTCAGTAGCACACGCAAACAAGCCAATTGACTTGTTGTATCAAACAGATATTATCAAACATGATGGAATGTATGGATGAGAAGTAAATTGACTTGTTTGATGCTTTGTTTGGTGAGAAAGTTTGAACCACTGCCAAATTTTTTCGACGATCGCTCCAATATGAGATAGGAGAAATGCACGAACTGTTGGTCAATAAATCCCTTTCTTCATTTGTGATCAACACGCTAATGTTGTGTCGATTGTCCCGTAATAGAAGTTTTTAATTTACACATTAACATTGATGCTCTTTCATGTTATTTTTTCATGTTCTCGGGGAAGTGGACGGGTACTTTAGCTTATAAGATTCCATTAATTTTTACGAAACAACGCTTGGAAATGCAGTACAATTTTCACATCATCGTATTAAAAATGAACGAGGAGCCGCTTTGGCTTGTTTGAGTGTGTGCTAGCACTCTAATGCGCTTGGTATACAGGTAAACACATCAGATTGCTGGTTAAGTCTATTGATTGTTTGACTGTGTGACTGGCTATTCTTTCCTACGAAACACTTTGATTTGTACCTTAAAATCTATCGTTTTGTTTTAAATGTTGCTAGCCACTTATGTTTTGCGAAGCAATACATATATCTATGTACTTAGTCGTGCCATAAATTCTGTCACACAATTTCAAATGCGCGCTTTCTCAGAAATCACCCTGGAACTGTACCGTTATGTTACAATTTATAACAAATGAACTGTACGGCGTAATATTCCGATCAGTTTGGTAACAGTTTTTGACTAGTAATCATGGAATGGGGCGTGAAAGAAAATCGTATCGCCATAATAGCACTCCATACGTGTGGCAAAAATGCTTCTGAAATTTTGATGTTGTTGAAACTGCTCAAAATAACAAAAAGATTTATTTATCGTGCAATAGAACGATTTAATGAGACCTCAGGCATAGATGATAGAGCAAGGACCGGTCGTCCACGAACCGTTAGAACAGCCAGTGCCATCAAAGCTGTCCGAGAGCGCATCCGTAGAAATCCACTGCACAAACAAAAAATGTTGTCGAGGGAATTGGAAATCTCCACAAGATCGATGAGTAGACTCATTCGAGATGATCTTCATATGAAGGCTTATCGTCGGTCAACAGCCCACATGTTGACTCCACGGTTAAAGGAAAGAAGATTGGAAAGATGCAAGCGTCTCTTGCTTTGGCACGCAACTGATGGGCATGAGAACATCCTCTTTACCGATGGAAAAAAAATTACGGTGGAGGAAGTTTTTAATAAACAAAATGATAAGGTTTATTCAACATCATCAGAAGAAGCTAAAAAAACGGTTCCCTGAGTGCAACGAGTCCATCATCCAGCTTCTGTAATGGTTTGGTGGGGTGTATCCCATAAAGGTGTCACAACACTCTATTTTTGCGAAAAGGGAGTCAAAACTGGTGCGGCAGTGTATCAAACCAATATGCTAGAAGGTGTTGTCAAACCTTTATCGTTCACTCTCTTCGGTGTACAACATTGGGTCTTCCAGCAAGACTCTTCTCCTGCTCACAAAGCAACGAGCACACAGGAGTGGCTACGGAACAACATTCCTGCTTTAATTGCACAAGAAGATTGACCATCCGGGAGCCCAGATTTAAATCCGCTGAATTATGCTTTGTGGATAGAGTTAGAGAACAAGGCCTGTAGAACTCTCCACCGTAATTTGGACAGTCTGAAAAAATCCTTGGTGAAAGCAGCAAATGAAATGTCGTTGGATACCGTCCGTGCCGCTATAGACCAGTGGCCAAAACGTTTAAAAGCTTGCATAAAATCAAAAGGAGGTAATTTCGAATAAAGTTAATATTATTTAATAAACAATACCATACTAAAACCTTTTTTTTGAAATAAACATATAATCTTTTATTTCTTAGATTTCATGCTACTTTAAAGTTGTGACAGAATTTATGGCACGACTAAGTACAATACACTGTTGTAAAAACCGTCATTGTCCATTCAACCATACTATACCCGTCTGCTTAAGTGAGAGTTACCAAAGTAAGTGTTGTATTCGAGTTTTGCCTGTTAATATAATTCAATGAATGTATTGGGAGTTACGAAATCATTTAATATAATAAATAATAGTATGTTTCCTACATTTGGGGCACTTATAAGTAAATATTCATGACGATTCATGACTTTCATTTTGACCAAAAGATGCATTATTTTACCAACTTATTTACCTTCACTGTAACTCAATAGCATAGTATTTAAGTGAATACATCTGACAAACATCTCAAATTTCTGTCATATTGAACACAGCATTAACAGTTTTGCTTTCAAATTTTGGGACGAATCCAGTTTCCATAATTCTATGGCTGTGAACACGGATATACGTGAGTAAAATATTTGCTAATTTTGTGTTTTAATGGTGGCAGCACGGCGTCCACTTTGGCTTTCCACTCCATCATGACAACCTTTGTACTCCCCCCCCCCCCACACACAAACACAATACATTCAGTCGGCCATATTGATCCCACCGTCGTTTCAAACCATTTGTAAATTCATAGCAACTTTTCATGCGTGTAATCTAAGTATGCCGCAAAACTTCACACCCTTTTTGGCAAACCAGTTATGTATTCGGATACTGATCCCGCTACCCTACTAATTCACCCTAAACAAAGGTTGGATATTCGAAGCCGACAGGATCAAAAATTACATACAAACGTTTTATGTAATTCTGCGTAATGTTTGTTTGGATGCAGCGCGAGTAAAATGGTGCTTTGAGTCTTTGGTAGACATTGTCAATGCAAAATTTTTGTGGATTGAAACATGGCTGATTTCTTACTCATCCTGTAGTCATTGTTTAAAGGTGAAGTGCATGTTTTCTCTGCTTTCTAAGCAGAAACATTATGTTGCATTTCTTCTCTTAACTTTCCCAGCTAATTTTCATGTGTGCAAATCGTTATTTGGAGTTCAATTTTTATGTATGCACATTCATCAAAGTGCAAATGAAAGCTTAGTGTGACCCATAAATATTTTCCATGCTATAGAAGCACCCACACAGACACAATGCCGTCACAAAAACGATTTCACAAAAAAACCGTAAACAGCATTAACGATCGTCCACAGCAAACGGAAAAACGACCGGCTCCATAAAGTGGCTGGAACAGTAAGTTATGGCCTTTTTATGGCAAATTTTAATTGCAAAACGAAAAGCTCAATCCCGTTCGTTCAAAATACCAATCCAGCCGCTTCACTTAGTAAATCTATGCACTACATCTTCTAAAAAAACTTTTTTGCATTTGGGTCATGAACTTCGTTGACATTTTCCTCAAAGTCATTGATTGTCCAAAACAAATGAAAATCATCAACATCGGAAACAACCCGCTCGCTTTGCCTCACCAAAACATAATAATAAACAAACGCCTACTAAATTGCCGTACAATAGGGGCGAACGTTTTATGTCACGAAACAGCATAAAAGTCTAAATTAATTACCGCTATAAAATCACCAAAATGTGACCACTCAGTCCAGCTCAGTTGCTGGGTTTTAGGGAGGCCTTCTGATTCAACCTTTTCACCGGATGAATACGAACTGCTTGGGATTTGACTTTTAAGGATTCAAAAGCTTCTATTTCTCAGATTTGGTCACTAGCAGTTTACTATATATTTCCAAGCAACTAATTACCTTGCAGCCTTAATTACAAAACACGAATGGCAAACAACTTCTGTTATTTAACGACTTTTTCTAAAAAAAAACTGGAAACCATGGATAGAAATTCATACTTAACTGGTGAATGTCACATGGTTGTAACACGAAAATTCAGTAATTGACGAAAATCTATGAAACTAAAGAAACCTTATAATCTATGTTCAGATATACATATAATACACAGAATATATTAAAATATATCATATGTACCAGCTAAGCCGCACATTTAAGATGTTTAATGTTGGGTCGTCATGTGTTTGTCAGCATTACCACTCGCTCGTTTTGAGATGGAATTCGATGTAGGTAATTGTTAGTCCAAAATCCAGATTTGAACTCGTAACAAGTAATATATTGTTGTTGAATTAGTTTTTTAGAATAAGGAAGGCTACAATACCATCTGTGTGCCAGAATATTTTTTCAAAAGGACTTCATAGCATTTTGAATGCATATCCAATGTTAGTAATGAACACTAAATTCATGTATAATACTGTTGGTAAAAAAAGCATTTTTCATAGTAACAAAACAAATGTTATATAGACATTCAAACCAAATCTGTTTGATGGGGTTAAAAGTTTTCAATCGAATAGGAGTTATAAGCTCCTCAGGCTACGCGAAGCAGTATTCACTGGAGAGCTAAACTATATAGCCTGTTCGTTTTTGATTGTTCCAGCTAAATTGCCTCTTCACAATATTATCTGAACTCCCATCAATAACAACTTTACTTCAAATATATTCGGGTCAATATCAATTTTTCAATTCATGGTGATTGATATCACATATTTCGCCAAATCATGTATTTAATTGCATGGAATTCATAATGGATTACGCAAAACAGATACGAACATAAATATCAGCATTATTTGAACCGTTTAATTGGTATATCATCCGTAACAGATAAGAGGTTTTTCTGATTAATCCTAACCATTCAACTAGTGCAGTGAGTCACGATAAATCAAAGAATTTTGTTTTGTTCCTATCTGAAATCACAGTACGTTTCCCATTCATACAAGATAATTGGATTTCTTTATCGTATGATTACAGTGTTCCTACAGTGAATATATGGAAAGCATCTATAAAAGATCACGTAAGACATTTCGCGCTTTCACATTGTTTTCAAGCTTCAACTAAGATGCTAAGTAAGTTTTCAACCCAATAAGTTATCACGAGAATGAATTTTAATAAATATCTACGTCATTCATAGGATTTGTGGTGCTCGCTTTGTTCGCTTCTTTGATCAAGACTCAAGCTCAGTTTCCAGGACAGCCATGCACAAATGCCAATCTCACACCGTGGCCCGTGCCAGGAAATAATAACAACTATTTCATGTGCTACGGAGGAACCACCATCGAAATGACTTGCCCCGGCGGTAATATTTTCGTTGCTAACCCTAATAGTGATGTTTTCGGATGCACGCCACCGTCAGCTGTGAATGGCTACTATCCCAACGGAAACTACCCAATCGGATACTATCCCAACGGTAATTATCCTACCGGATACTATCCCAACGTCAACTACCCAAACGGTTATTATCCCAGTGATGGCTACTCCAACGGGTACTACTACCCTAACAGTTACATTCCCAACGGCGTCTACCCCGGTGGATACTATCCTAACTATTATTCTAATAATGTAAATAATGGTAACCCCTATCCTTATTATCCAAATAATGGTGGAATAATTTTAGCTGCAAATAAAAAATAAATCAAGACAAATTGTCTAAATTCACTCGAAATTGGCAAAGTTTAATGAATTTTTCATTTTTTTTTTCATATCTTGTTTTGATGTAGGTACTAACATTTTCTGCTTACGGTTAGTTGGAACATTTTATTAATTTAGGTTTAACTTTTCTTACTTTCTTCTCTTTATTATTTATGCGACAAGGTCATGTTGCTCAACCATCGATTTGCAGTGTCCATTCATCCGATAAATTAAAAAATTTAATGACTAATGGTAAACAAAATATCGCCGCTGATCTCACTTCCAAATGCCCTTCCTACAAGTTGATCACTTACAAACGCATGCACTTCGCACAATGTTGTGTTCTTATTGGAAGCACACCGAAATCCATCAAAGCTTTTTTTGTTTTCTAGCCCACCAAAGAAGACAGAGTCGTCAAAAAAGTCTAGAAACTTGAAGATGTGCACCGAATATTTTATTTAAATGTATTTTAATTTAATATTCCTGCTTGAATTGACCAGAAAACAATTAACCACCAGTATCTCGTCCTTGGCTAGAAATAAGCGTTGACAACCATTGGCTCCATGATGGAACTATTTGATTGTTGGAACCACTAATTCAAAGAACAAATTGAAACCGTTTATCACTTTTATTTTTGCATACATAGCTGAAACTATTCTCGAAACATTCTCGCTTCACGCAAATGCATTTCCTTGTAAATATTGATTCGTTAGTTTTGCTCCATTCGTTCAAGTCGACTTTAATGCCACCTAAAGTACATCAGTAAATTCTTTTCAAAAGAAATTCATCAAATTGTATACCCATTTAATGTTAACACAATTAAATCTCATCTGGGAAAGCAATTTCGTTTGTATCTTCTCCGACTTTATTATATGCTCTGTCTGAATTCTCCAACGTAGGAAATCGAAGCTCCTACAATAGTTACCATAATGACTTTATCTCCGATTTCTATGATCTAGACATCCAAGGGAATGAATGATGTGTCCTTTTATCTGAAGAAGAGACCACAATGGCATATAATTCGGTCACTGAGAATCGGCAGATAAATGGACGTGGGATATTTGCCTTTCATTTTCATACACAAAATTTTCGATGGAAGTTCGGTTTTTAATCTCACATTGTATTCAATGGGTGTTATTAATTGGGTCTTAACTTGAAAACGTTTCAAATTTCATAATTGCA
Organism: Oxycera nigricornis; assembly: GCA_963942545.1. Lineage (NCBI taxonomy): Eukaryota > Metazoa > Arthropoda > Insecta > Diptera > Stratiomyidae > Oxycera > Oxycera nigricornis. Next base: position 201,256 of record OZ012662.1, on the reverse strand, counting down.
TTGCTTTCGATAGCGTGTGCGCCCTCTTTACAAGCGACCAGAATCAGTTGTAAGCAGATTTGAAGCGAGTTCCCGAACGATATTCTCTTCTCACTAATTTAATGAAATGCATTTCATGCAAAATACATGATGATAAAGTAAACAAATTAGTAACAGCTGCATAGCGATATATAATGGCAATTCAGATGGCTTACAGAGCGCCAGAACACAATTCCGACTCTAATAGTGGCAACAACTCCATCAACAACAAAACGTTGGTGTGACACCCTCTTACTACTTTTATGATAGCCCAAGTCAATTGCGTGCAAATTGGCGAAAATATGGTTCTTGTTAAGCTTGCTCGCCTGCTATCTTACACGAAGCGAAATGTATGCCACCCTGACAACACCATACACAATGAAAACATTTCCGTTTTCATATTCCTTCTTTAGAGCTCAAGCTCCCAAACGAGGGGTTAGGTTTTAGATGACAAAGGCGCTCTTATTAAGTGATAAAGTTCAAACTCACTGTATGTAGGTACCACTTTGAAGGACACAAATCTTTGCTTCAAAGGCTTTTTGCAGCTTGCATTGGTGCAAAATAACTACTAGAAAAAGCAGATAATTACGATTTTTTTTCTTTTTCTCTACACTACTAGCCCGCCTACTCGTCGGCGGTCAGATTTTGCTGATTATCATTGTAGCTCATTTTTAATCTTATTAGAGAACTTTTTGTGATTCAACAATGCATTCACATTAGAACAGAGTGTAGCCTGCTCCCAAAGTCAAAGGTCACAAATCATTTGAGTCACATGACACCTTTTTGATTTTTCTGTGTAGCCTAAGTAAATATATAGTCAAACCAAATTTCATCAAGTCTCCATTAGCGACTAAATATTTGGCAATTTAGGCAAGAAGAAACTTGAAAAGTCAAAATCGGCGGTGACCTCAAGAAAAACAAGAACTTCCCATATACTGGGAAGTTAAAAATGTTTCCTTCAAGATACATGGTGACATGTTAGTGCGCAGTTTATTTTACATTTAGTTTCTATTCCTATTGTTAATTTACTTAACGAAAGCATTTTCATACAATGAATGAACGTTTTCGCAGATGTGGAGTTTAAAAGGGTATTGAAATGGTTTTTTAAATGACTTTCCCATACACGATAAAATGCTGTTGACTTTAACTCCTATGTATGCTATGAGTTCATGAATTTACTGGCTCAACAATCAGGAGTTAGTCTTCGTTACTCCAAATTTCATGGGTGAGTCATTCCAACCAGAAAAATAGCATCGTTAGACCACGTAAACTGTACGTCCTTCGAAAGCTTCTTATCTATCTTTGAATAGCGTCCAAATGAATACCCATTATAATCTCATATCCCACAATCCTTATCAAGTGGACTGTAAATGGTTTGCAGAATTTATTGGAAGCCAACAATTTACACAAGCCTACTGGTTAATGTGGTTATATTGCAATCCTTATCCGAAACTATGTTCCAACTGCAGGATGCAAGGGAAGGGATGAAATCTACAGACCATACATGAAAGAGAAACTAGTGTAGTTCTACTCTCCGTTCTTCCAAGTTTGAATACCAAGTGCTGTAAAAGAGCAGTTTATCAGTCTTTATTATGGCAATTAAATGCCTTAAAAGCTGTGATTGTGGTTTATCTAGAAACATAGTCGGAAGGTTACACGTTACTTGCCAATCAAAACTTTATCTTTGAGGGTAATTTTAATGAATGTTGGCTAGCTTTTTACCATTGGCACATGCACGCGATAATTTTAGGAAAGGCATATTCCAATATGTGTAAATATTGCTGCATATTCATTTTAATAGGCGATGTACTTCAGTGAATTTTCCTCAATGCTGTTAGATTGCAGTTTATTTTAAAGTGGTTTAGAAACTACTGTCGTTGTTTAGAGGATGTTATTAATTAAAGTAAAAGTAGTAATTTCCAAAGCTAGGCCAAAAAACATATTGATTATGAAACAAGACGACAAGAATTGTTCGTAGAAATAGTTCTTCTAGCCAACCAAATTAAAAGATATTTAAACATTTCAGAGATACAACTCTACAGGTTGGCTGCCACCATATATCCAAAATTGGTTTTATCGTGTGCCACCATAGCATCTCCATAGGTATTAAAGGTGCCAAGAGTAGGTACCCACGGTGACCTCAAAACTATTTTGACAGTCAAAAGGTGAACTATAATATAACTATACTGATCATTGATAGAGGTCACCAGAGATACTCACGGTTCATTGGCTATTATGGTGTTAGTATCATTCATCATCAAAGCAGCTAACCTGATAAATAAAAACCTCAAATATTTAATTTTTCATATCCTTTTCATAGCTGCCGAAGCCGGACATTTGAAATAAAACTTAAAATCGAGTGGCAATGGAGGGAACTCCAGTCTCATCTTACCTGTTCTAGAATTGATATAGCAGCATATGAGGTTGCGGTCTGTAAACTTTCATAAAACTTAACCACAAACAACATTTCCGTAGAACTCCACCAGTCGTACATAGTTGTCAACGTGCTTTTTTTCTATTGATATACATGTTTCTTTAAGGCTTGCCACCATCAATAGCATAAGTTGTTTTTGAATTTTGAACTTTTTAATTCGAACATCCAAAGCTATTAATTTTCCGGTGAATAGAAGTGAAACGCTTTTCTAGAGTTTTCTTACAAAATTTTACCAAAAAACATACTTGGGTCTTGGCTCGCAAATATCTACGACGATTTCATCCAATATCTTATGAAGATGATTCCACTAGTGATATGCAGCTGGCAGCTCTGCTTTGTTTTCCAAGAATCAAAGGTATTTCTCAACATTTCTTAGAACATGAACAGAATAATACCAGAAGCTGAAGACTGAAGTATAAATGGACACCACAAACACATCTTCACAAATGATGTGTTCCCTTCGGCATTGAAGTTGTTATCCATAGTACATATGAACAGATGTGCAGATTAAGTTGCGGCATTCAAGTCGAAGTTTCCGTAAGAAGGAATGATATAAAAGGATATTCGCGCAGTCGTATGGAAACTGCGGAGTAGAGACATTTTCTTGCTGCTCGAATCCAGGTAATTTCTGCAGTGAATCATATTGATTCTAATGATGCTTTGTTCTCACGAGTCGTACAGCGCCGTTGTCTCTATTAAAATTATGATAACAATGTTCATGTCTTATATTAAGTTTACCACTCGATTTACGCTACATTCAGGGATAATGGATAACATTTTTGAACACATGATGAAAGAACTTACGATAGTCGAGATAAGTTATTAATTTTCTTCGCAAACAAAATTTCTACACTCTGGTTTGTGTGAAGAATAAATAGAAAAGTGCATTCTGAGGCTAAAATCGAAAAGATCACATTGTAGGAATGCGTTGCGGTTTGAGGATAGGCTAAATGAATTTTTGGTTGTGAAAATGAGTGAAAACTGATAGAGCCACTTTCAGTTTCGGCAAAATTGTAAATTTTTTAAATTTTCTGTTTTTTTTTTAATTGGCTACCAAAAACGGAAGAACAAATGACGACGAGATGTAAAAAGAGTGGAGCAACCACAAACATGCGTGTGGAAGCATTGTATTTAGTATAAATATGTTTTATGCGAGTTTTACACAGTGTGTAAAATAAATAAAATGTGCCCATCTTGGATTAAAGTATTTTGCTGTTATCTCGTAAACCATTGATTCCTTGAAAAATTTAGTAACACTTTTTGTTGAATAGGCTTGTTTTCCAAGAATAAACTAAATCGTCTATTATTCATCTGATATTTTTCTTTGCAAAGTCTCTATTTTTTTTTGTTTTTACGGAAAAACTTTGCATCAAATCTATAGAACGTTGAATTATTTACCAAACTCCATTTCAGATCAATAGTTTCCGATTTTAAGCGTGGCAAATACCGCCCATCAATGTACACGCCATACAATTTCAAACGAAAGCAGAAGTATGCCAAAAACCTGTTTGGATGAATCACCACATCCATATGTACCTATGGGAATTGAGTTTTAAACGAAAACGTGCCACATATTGTTTTCGTATAATCAATGGTTTCCCAGATGACAGCAAAAAATTTAATCCAAGATGGCGGCTTATGCGAATCCTCTACAAGGTCATCCTTTTGATTTTGGACCTTTCCTGCAAACACCGTGTGTAGAAGTTTTGAAATATTGACATTAATTTTTCATTAATTTGACTGGACTAGGTGAGCTTTAATCTTCAACCGCTTAAGGAAAACAAATTTCAGAGTCAAACTTCTGAATCCCGACTTAAACACCGATTTGACAGGATCAATCAAAATTATGAAAATTTATTATAAACTCGACTCCGAAAAATACACTATGTTTCGGACAGTAAATATAGCAGAAAAATAAAATAAAAGATGAATAACAAAGCAACATTTTCTTCTTGAAACGCCCAAAATATAAATTGCAGCTATCGTCCACAAGGACATTGTACACATAAACGGAGTCAACAATACGGAAATTTATTCCTCTCCTTTCTTTATTCTTGGTTGTGTCACGCGTGAATTCACTCTTCTTGTTCAGAATGTTTTCGGTGGCTTGACGGGCCGGAAGGAAGAACTATTGCGGTGAAAATGTGTGAAGTTCGCTGTACACTCGAATGTCTTTTCTTTTTATGCAAATGTTCTGTCCTCGCCCATTTCAAATAATCTGTTTTTTTTGTCTGTTCAGACTGTATACAGGATCGACTGCAGAACAGTTTCCATCGTTATGCAAAACAGCACTCGAATGTGGAAAACTTCGACTGTAGGAACACTATGTGGAAATGGTAGTTTGCCCCATTCTTTGGTTATGTTTCATTTGTTTACGCACGAATCACTTCGAAAATATTTTCCAAATGGAATCAATGATGCGTCTGAATGTAATGAGGTAGGTATTTGGCGAAGGAAATTGAACAATCTTCTGGAATAGCGCCAATACTGATTTTTTTATATCAATATGAAGTGATATCAAAGATACGTATGTCTGATTATTATCAGTATGACTCAGTTAAACAATATGATATTTGAAATTAAGTCCAGATTCTTAGAATTGGCTACTCCCCTTTCTGGTCAACAGCAAGAGAATAAATAAAATGATATAATAAACGGGAAACGCATAAGATTGTTCTGTTAAGCAACAAACAGTACAAACATTACATAAGCATAATAGATAAACATATTATGATATCACAATCTACATATAATGTGCTCCATAAACTCAATACTTTATGCATTGAGGAAATTTCCGGACAGCATTTTCAAGCACTCCTTATTTGAATTTGCCGAAATTTAAAAAATAAACTTCACTATTCACCTACAAGCACAAGCCACTTATACCTTCCAGATTTTAAGAAAATATTCTCACTTGCTTTCGTCATATGGATGGTAATTTTCAGATTTATTTAACAACCAAAATCATTTCGCAGTTTCAATGCTCCGCGCCTCCGTGATTCAATCACTTCCAAAATTCAATTAATAATTATTTATATTTGTTTACTGAAGAAATATTATTTGGCTCAGCTTTAGCGTTATGTTATCAGTATAATATGTTATGTTACAAGTTCAATTAGCATTAGTTGATTGGCAAGCGCCATCGAATTTGCAATTCCAAATAAAAGTGTTCGATTGCTCAATTGTTCTCTATGGAAGTTTCAGTTCCACATTTCTTAGGTTTCGGAAAATTCATTTTTTCCAAGTTTTATTCAGCTGGTTTCAACGCGAATGTGCTGGTTTCAATGCGAACGTGCTGGTTTCAACGCGAATGTGCTGCTTTCAACGCGAACGTGCTGGTTTCAATGCGAACGTGCTGGTTTCAACGCGAACGTGCTGGTTTCAATGCGAACGTGCTGGTTTCAACGCGAACGTGCTGGTTTCAACGCCTTATTGTTTCGCGTCGTTGATGCTTAAATGAGCCATCTCTTGGAAAAAGTGTTGACTAACGACAAACATCAAATGATAGAGAAATGAAACGAAAAGTTTACATGTTGAGGAACATATATTTCACTACATTATTATATTATTAAGGACCTTACTGCGTGCAGTTTAAAAAAAAATACATACGAATTGTTGCAGTTTTGGAAAAGTTCCAAAATTCGAACTGTGTGTAAAACAGCCGGTCATTAATGTATCGCGTGCACTTTGAACTTTGCCCAAAATTTCTATTCCATTCAAAACCTCTCACCTATTTTACATTAAGCTCGAATGGACGGTAGTATCTGGACGACCCTGTTAATTAGTCAAATTGATCCAGTAAAATTCCAACTGCAACAAACTGGTGAGAATCTTATTAAATTCTTCTCGGACTAGAAGCCGCACTTTTGGCATCTCTAGAAACTGTCAGTTGAAGTGTCAGGATGGCACAGTATCAGTCATGAAATGTCAGGGATGGAACAAGATAAGATCGATATTCGAATAATGTAGATTAAAGTCGAATTGATTCGATTTAAGCCTGTGACCTGCAAGCTATTTTTACGTCTCTCATTACCTTTTACAATTATCTTTCGGAAATACTTATGTTGTTTTGCTAACTACTTTATTGTTTTCATGCTTTGTGGCTTAGATCATTTGAAGAGTAAATAAAACACGATAAATTTTTCCACTCTATATCTTAAATGATATATGAATTTTGCACAATCAAATAATTTCGTATGGATTACGGGTTATATAGCCTAATTCGAATATATACTGTCCTTAAGTGTAATTCGAAATGTTCTTTAAAAAAATATTATTGTGCTGCTTGAAGTTTACTAGTGAACATTAAAAAAGGCGTGAGGAACTACTAGGTACTATACCACTCATGCCCAAAATGTACCTACGAATAACATAAACACAAAACACATAAATTACAAGGATCAATTGGTAAGATTCACATACAGAGCTATGCCAACCCAAATGTGGTTTAAAAGTGTCCAATGGACACGGCGCTCTGTTGATGACCGCTTGCAAGGTGTTTGAACTCTTGATATGTGCTATGGATCAACGTGTGAGGTACGGCAAATCATTTCAACCACATGCGCTATGATTAAAGACTGAAAATAAATTATAGATTTAGTACAACGAATCGGGATTAGCTGGAAAAATGTAAAATTCTCGTTTTAGAAACTATGTATTTGGACATTGAATATTATATTGGTGCCGTTCTAGTAAGCTGTCGATGCTAAATGCTCACAAATATTATCTCCGAACTATAAGTTGATGAATTTCTCTTTTAAAGAGGCAAACATTTTTGAGAGTTCTTTAAGGCGTAGAATTTGTTTTGAAAGTATGCCTCACTTTGGCAAAATAAATGCTTCTACTATTTCGGACAAAAGGTTACGAATGACATCCATTCGATAAATTATTTGGTTAAGGAATTGAGTGTGTGCTTTATTGTATTAATAATAAGCTCTTGATTTTGTCCGAGGCAATTTGATAAAAGTTCGTACCATCGAATCATTTGATGATTAAAACAAATTCGGTATTTAGTAAATAGAATTGATTCTGAAGCAATTTGCTAACTTGTCCGTTGAAGTAAGGTAATTTAAAGTCGTTCCTTGTCCATTTATCAAAACCCTTTTTTCGAAATTCCAACTACTGTACCTGACTGTTTTTCACACGTTCCATCCTAAGAATATTCTTAGATAATTTATTATATATGTATGTCCAAAATAAAAAAAATTCGCATGTAAAAATTGTTCACGATTTTTTTTATTGAAACTGAGTTGGGTCTATCAATTGGGTTTCAAGTGGAACGTGTCGCTTTCAATTGTCGTTTCGTTCCACACTAAAGTACAATTCGCGGCTAACTTCATGGGCATAATGGCAACAACTGTCAGTCCCTGCCACTTTCCTCAATTGCGTCGACGTCTGTCTGACGTGACCTTTAATCGGATTTTGGCGTTTAAAGTCCGGGAAGGCCTATATTTCTTCGAAGTTTGGCTTCAAAACTCGTGTCTTCGTCATATTGGCTTTTCCTCGATTGAACCACGCTTGATGGCTGGACAAATCTTTTAAAATCGCCCGCGCGAGACGCGCAAACATCGATTAGCGAGCTTCTATTTTTATCGAAAGGAAGGCAGACTAAACGGCCTGCTTGTAGCTTGCGATCGTTTTCATTGCGGAGCTGTCGCAATCGCGTTTACGTCCGTATATGGCGGACTGCTGCATTAATGTGACAAAATCACCAAACTAATCGATTCATCGTGGGCCAAAGCGGAACCGGAAAATCGCTGATCTCTCGTGTACTTGCGCTACAATGGCCACATACTACGAAAACACACACGTCTACGACTACAACTGGAAGCAAGTTGTGCAGGCATTCTGGAATCGGTACCCGAACCCCTCCAGGTAATTACCCCATTGGTTCGGTCTTTGGACCCAGCAGCTTACGCACTCTAGTTTTTCCCAAGGCCACCGGTTGGTACTAAATTAATTACAGGCAGTCGAAAACTAGAACAGTTGTGCAATCGTTTGGGGGTTAGCCATTGTGCCTACCCGCAATTTCACTTAATTTTTTGGGGTCTGCCCATGTACAACAAGCCGCGAAGTGCAACCCTTGAGGTCCACACGGTCAACTTCCCAGTAATATCTAGATAAACGTTAAAAATATTAAACACAATAATAATTTCGAAAATACTACTACTTTAAATAATAATAATGAGAGGTATTCATAGCAGTAACAGGAATGAGTTAATATTAATCATATCATCTAGGGGAGCATCTATTGATTACGCAAGGCTTTTGGTGGATGGGTGATGATGATTGATTACCACAAATGCAAATTTGATTGAAATTTTGATGGGTTTTCAAAATTTAAGCCGCTTATTTTAATTAAAAGACTGCAAAAACTATTAAAAATCTGCTCAAATTATCCAAACATTTTAAAACTTTGATTGACTTCACAACAAAGTCTTTAGAATAAAAGATATAAGGTAATATCATTCGGAAGAACCCTTTTCATATGGTAACTTTGAATGATTTTATTATTTTTAATTGAATTTTTTTCAGAGTCATGAAAAAAGTTTTGCTGGTTTCTCTTCAAAAACTGATAGGAATGTATAAATTTCATAAACATTTATTACTGTGCTGTGCAAATCAGGTTTAAAAAATATTTTTTATGAAAAAACCCTAAGTTTTCTCATTTTTTTCTATTAAATTAAAAAACCGCTGAAACGGATCTTTATAATGTTAAAATAATCAGAGAGATTTTAAAACACGTCGATTAACACCTTAATGATGCAAATATTATATCTGGTTCGTGAGATATAGTGAATGGAAGAAATGACCTTAAAGATCATGATGACTGTTAATTATTTTTTATTTAATGTTTCTTGTTATCATGAGAAAAAGTTTCGATGATGCTTTCACAAGCACTGCTTGGAATGTATAAATTTTATAAAAATTGAATACTGTCTTTCGTAAATCAGGTTAAAAATTTATTGTTTATAAAAAAAACCTAATTTTTTGCACTTTTTTTTCTTAAATTAAAAAACGGCTTCAACATTTTTTTTGAAAATTTGATAGATCCACACAAATGTTAATACGCGTCGATTGACACATTAATCATGCAAATCGTATTTTTGGGTCGCGAGATATAACGCGATACGACTTGGTTTACGTGAGTTATGCTCGTAGAAAAAAGTGTCCACGAACGTACGTACACACACACATACATACATACATCTCCCTTTCTAAAAACAGTTTATATATACTCTATAGACATCAAAACGTAAAGAAATGTTGAAAATTTCAATTTCGATTTTCGAGGCGATTACAAGAACTTCCCATATACTGGGAAGTTAAAAATATAATAGCCATAACGTAATTGTAAAATGTCGCTGTGTTCTATTATTTTCTAAATTTAACTATTCCCAAGAAGCTCATTTGCTTTTGCAGTTAAAACTGGATTTTTATTTTGCAGCAATCACGTCCTAACCGAAGATACAATCGAACGAGAAATTCGGGATGGAAAACTATACACGCGGCGTCTTCTCTCTAAAACAAACCATGTTCCTAAATGGGGCGAACGTTTCTATAGCGCGAAATCCGTCAAAATCGTTGAAGATTCCATACTTGACTTGAAAAAGCGGATATTGATTACCTACACCAGAAATATTGGATACAAACGAATAATGGTAAGCTCTAAACTGAACCAGATATTATTTGAAAACTCAGCAGTCACTCATTCCAGAGCGTAGATGAAAAAGTAGAGTACACAGAAAGGGAGGATGGAAAGACTGTAGCAGTTCGATCGGCATGGATTAGTTCTCAAGTATTTGGCTTCTCGAGGGCGATACGCGCGTTTGGTGTTGAAAGGTTCAAAACGAATTGCCAAAGAGCGGTAACTCATTTGTTTTTTTTAAATGTTCTATTTGTATCGTCTATCCGCCTTAAAGTTGGAAGAAAACTGAAACTTCAATAGATTGCGGAAAAATATATATGAATGTTCGTGTTTTAGAGTTCGTGGCCGGTATCTTCGTTCTGTTTCGTTCTAAGCGTTTTATGATATTCTCGTTCCTGGACTAACTAAAAATTTCTTTTATTTCGACAGGCACTTGGATTTAACCACGTCTTGGTCAAAATGTTCCCAAAACATTCCGTTGTGATTCAGCATAATCAGGGGAAAACATCAGTGGCTGTGAAAGATGCTGCAAAAACTACATACACCAATGTCAAATCGCAGGCTAGCAAAATTTACGAGGCTTATTCGGCGAAGAATTGATATTACCTTCGGAACAGTGACAATCGAAGTGTGTTTAGCCAAAAATATACGTTCGCCAACATACCTATTAAAAGATGCGCATTGACGAATCAGAATCACACCAAGGATCGAACTCAACAGATGGATGTCTTTTCACTTTTACCATCTAATAGGTCATTGTTACGTTCCGCATTATTTGATACCAATTAATCAAGCGATTGCGTTTCCATTAGTTCATTAATCCACCCACAAGTAGATTATTAATAATAAAATGTTCTGTTTGTTTTCATTCCAATGTTGAAACATTTCATGCATGTACATATTTGTAAGACGGCGTCGGGAAAATTTTAAGTTAGCCCTTTTCGCAATAGGAAATGGTAATGGATTTCAAGCGTTCACCGCGTATATTTGTATAGTAATTAAAGTCCAATGTGAATCGGGAAAATTAATTTTTCTTTGTCGAGAAGCGTTAATGTGAAACGGTGACATAGACACAATTCACAGGATTCTCGAGGACTTCAAATGACTAAGCATTCAGACGATCGGAATAAAGACACGAGATTTTAAGCTCTTGCTACGAAAAACAGTCTTCCAGACGCTCAATACAGCAGATTCAATTGTTTCCCGTTTAGCAGCATAACTTAACTATTATCTAGATAAAATTATTAACTGTCTTTGAACAACTTTCGAACTCTCCCAGTACTTTTGTCACGCTATTCCGGCTTTTCCGCCCAAGACACTATTTGAGGTTATCCTATTGCTCTCGCTCAGCTGTGAATCATTCGTAGTTTAGTTGGCGAGATGGTGTCGGGTGACTGTGATTACTCTACATAAAGGAAAGCCACATCGAAAGAAGTTGGTTGGTTCGGCTATTCGATCCAGTGATTTCGCCAAGATGCTTTGCAATAGTTGCAGTAAAATAGCAAATACTTATTTAAAATCAATTCAATATAAAAATCCGACTCAATAAATGTCTACAATAACAGAATATTTTCCTCCTAAAGCAGTTGCAGGTGTTTCGCTATACCATCCATATTTTCAAGACTGTCTGGTCCCAAGCCTAAAACCGTCAATGTTCCAGCATCCAATTGCGTGATAAGCTTGGATCGGTTTACTACTCGTTTAACTTTTTACATTCAATGAAATATCTTTTTTTTCAGTTTGATATTGCAATTTTGTTAAATTGAGCTTACGATTTCCATTACTGTTTGAATTTCCCGCCAAAAATTTCTGCCCCTAAAATTGTTAATATAGTCCGCCGATGATCGTCACTACTGCGGCAATAACGTTTGACTCCAATGCTTTCTTATAGATTTTTTCGACTTCGTCAATGTCTGCTACTTTTAAAACTATTTTCGGCTGCCCCATCGCGCACCATCTCGTCAGCAATTCCGGACGTTTCCGCAGGCATTCCTCATAGCATAAAATTGCTGCGTGAGCACACTGCGCGGCCGTCTTTCCTTTACTCATCTTCAGATCATCTCGTACTACTAACACCATTTTGAGGCGATATGGTGGCGATGAAAATATTCGTCTTAAGAGCTGGGCCATTTTCTAATTATCCTTCTGGTACTTCTCACGCTGCTGATTCGTATATTCGGTCATGCATTTCTTGAAATCTTTTACCTGATCCTGACACTTCCGCCAATCTTGTGTTTCAGCAATACATTCCTGAAAATACCATTATTACGAACTGTTTGATTACGTCATATGAACTATTTATTAGATCTAGATAAGTAACCTTATTTTACCAAACATTGTTAATCTTCGTCCATTCGATTGCGTCTGTTATGAGTTGGGCTGCCATCCGTCCGGGTTTCCCCGGATTTGTCCTAGTTTGGAACACGTCCGGGCGGGGTTTAAATTGTAGTCCGGGTGCAACCCGGACTACAATTTAAACTATTGCCATTGCATTTGTGGCGGAGATAATTTCTCTCATCTCATTTTCCTCTTTATGAACTTTTGGGAGGCATTTGATCCTAGGGAGTATCGGGTTGGTAACTCTCACTTTGGTTAATTCAGCGATTATTGCCTTGCAACTTTTAATCATCTTCTCAAATCGTTTAATCGAGTCATCTAAGGTATTTTGACGTTCCGTTGTTCAATTTTTCTGTTACCGCTTCATCATATTTGTTTTTATCCATAATGACGACTGTATTTCCTTTGTCTGGCTTGATGAAATATACCGGTTTCCTTTATAATCCAATGGCTGTGGCTGCTTCTGAGCTGTGCTTTGGTTGTCCTACTTCCATAATCGCTTTAGCTATATTTCTCCTTGCAGAGGTTTTTAGCACTTCCGGTAATATGCTTATAGCTGCTTCCATTTGTATAATGATATCTTCTTTTGGAATCTTTGCTGGTTTTACCGCATAGTTTAGTCCCATGTTCAACAGTCTCATTTCGTCTTTATTGAAGCTCACCATTGACTTGTTAACAACTAGACCTGGAATTTCTTGCACTTCGAAGTCCTGGTAGTTTCCCCGAGATGCTTCCTCCAATTTCGATAGCTTCTTAGCATGTGTCTCTCTTTTTCTTTCCTTCTCGCATATCAATGCACGATCTGCTTTTTCTAATAAATCTTCTAGTCCTTTGCCGCAGTGTTCCGAAGCTTTCATTAGTTGTAGGTGTTTCTCATAAGTTTTAAGTGTAGTATCGTTCAGTTTGGAGTAAAGTTGCTTAATGCTAATTTTGATAAGGTTTCTTTCGACGATCTGTTTTTGATTATCTGCAAGGAGAAATATAGCTAAAGCGATTATGGAAGTAGGACAACCAAAGCACAGCTCAGAAGCAGCCACAGCCATTGGATTAAAAAAGGAACCGGTATATTTCATCAAGCCAGACAAAGGAAATACAGTCGTCATTATGGATAAGGACAAATATGATGAAGCGGTAACAGAAAAATTGAACAACGGAACGTTCTTTGAACTACGTCAAAATACCTTAGATGACTCGATTAAACGGTTTGAGAATTAGACGACAGAGACAAAAAAATTAGAATCGAAGTGCGTGGGTAGAAAGAACATAAATGTACATATATATGATTATTAGTCTATGTTATGACGATTCTTCAGATATCTTCGAAGAGTTATGACCTGGTGTAGGATCGTTATGGAAGAACAATGGCTGACTAGATTATGTCCAATGAGAGTCCATCGGAATTTTGTGAACACCAGTAAAAAATTTACATGTAAAAATTCAGCCCAACTAAACACATTAGAGATATTACGTGCCTATCAGAAAGTAGTTTATAATTATTAACAAACACAGTTTTTCAATAGTTTTCAATTCAAGTTCCGATTGTGGGCAAATTGGGGCTTATAAAAACATTCAATAACTGGTGAGGAATTATTTTGAAAAATACAACAATTTCAATGGAGTCATCCAAAGCGAGTCGATGAAAATCATTTTTTATATATATTTTCGAACGTTTACAAACTTATTGTATCAAACAAAATAGTATAAAAACTAGAATGAAATTAAATGCATACATTTTCATGGACGTGGTCAATCGTTTTTTTGGTACCTTAAATGAAAATCTGATTTACAAATCGAGCCTGCTTTGCCAAACTACATCATTTCATTGATATTTCTTGCAAAATATGAAAAATCTCTTCGATGCGATGCTCGAGTTTTCGTAGCCGCACTTCCTGCTCTTGGGCTTTCTGCTGCTGTTGGATTTGCTTCTGCCGATTTTGAATTACACTAAGAGCTGCTTTAACTGTTCGCTTCTCCATTTGAGAACAAGCATCTGTTAGACAAGAGCAACAACAGGGTAAAGTTTTTAGAGGCCCCGGCAGTTCGCGCTTTCGTTGATCCGTTTCCTCGTGGAACTTATAAAATAAATGTCCATTCGATGCTGATAATGTCGCATCGTCGTCCATTTGTTTGGAAGCTGGTATCAGAATACGGTTGCGATTATTCGGAGTTATTGCAATGTATCTCCCTGTGATGTAGTTTGGGAATAGACTGATTAAGTTCGTACAGATGAATCGAAAAGGCCGATGCCTGACAAAGAAGCCTGTGGCGCTGTTTCGGCCAGTCATGACTCCTTCATAGCTACTAAGTAAGTTCGTACGGCAAATACATCCGTTGAGTTCGGCCTGGAGTTTGATTGCCTGAATTGAAAAAAGCAAAAACGTTTTGCTAAGTATGAGCTATTGCCAATTGTTCAATTACATCTCACCTGTGTGTCGCTAACTGCCAATCCATTCAGCAAATTGAACAAAACAATCGCCATGAAGAAGACAAATAGTAGGAAAACGAAATAGCTGGCTACTGAATGGAACTTTATGTCACCAGCATCAAATTCTCCAGTCAACATGACGATTGTCTTGATTATTGCCGTAAACGGGTTAATAAACTTGTTGAATTCTCCTTCCTCGCCGTCGCCAGTTGCCGCAACATCTATTGGAGTTTCTCCTCTTCCGAACAGAACGTAGAAGCACAAACTGAATGTTACCACGAAAATAGAATAGAGCGCAAAACTCTTGATGAAACTCGTCGAGACAGCTTGGAGCATGAGCATGTGTGTTGAAATTGAAAGAACCGGCAAGGACCCAACCAACAGGCACAGTTCCACCGACGCTAATAAAATAGTGAACACGGCGATAACGCGTTGAGTTTCTTTCTCGTAATTGGGACTGCTTAGTGAAACCACTGTGAAGACTATTAGCACCATTTCCATATAATTGATCGGCGAACGCAAATATATTCTAGGTGATATAAGGAACTGTATCACTTCCCGTATTACCATGTAGATTAGTCCTACAAACGACAGAATACGAAATGTTGACAGAACTTGGGAGTCCGTCGACTGGTTGAAGTTTAAAACGATATAGGTAACAAGACATCCGCAAAACAAAGCGTAGAACAAGAAGTTTATGTAAAAAACCAGCGCCAATCGATGCCACTTTAAAAACATAAAGCTGGTTATTAATGGGTGCTTCAACAGGTGTCTTAGCTCTTTTGTGTCCGCAATATATTTAATAGGCAGCATTTCCTCCTTGATGAAACCAACTAATGACTTGTTGTTGGAGGGAGGTATCAAGTTAGACATATTTATTATAATTTCCAAGTCGTCATCTCCCGGCCTTTGCTCGTTCGTAGTAATGCACGAATCAAAGAAATCTTCCAGTATCGCAGGATTGATATCGTCAATCGGAATCCGATCGAAAGCATTTCGGCAGCCTATGTAAGCTCCTCTTTTTAACAACTCGCTGATAGCTTTCTCATTTTTATACTTGACAGCATAATGCAAAGGTGTGGATCCAGATGCATCCGGATCATTGATATCTATCCTTCCAGAGTTGAGCAAAACAAAAAAGCAGCTGTAATAATCGGAAAGCCCATTTTGCGTCTTAGAATCAAGCTTTTTTATAACGGTCGCAAGCAGGTTATCTATATTGTTCAACAGTAGGTCTTCTTGTTGGAGAATACTCTGAAGGGCTTTTGCGTTTCCATAAGTGCAAGCCACTTCTACGGGACTGGTATTTTTCTCCTTATGGTTAACGTTTACGCCAGACTTGAGAATTATTTCTACTGCACTCTGGAGTCCTTTCTTGATTGCTTCGTTCAATAAGTTTATATTGTTTTCTTGCACAGCATTATATTGGTTATCCTTTTCAGATATATTCAAACTGTACTCGCCAAAATTGCTAACGAATTTTTCCTCGTTTCCGTTTCGCAAAAAAGTCAGCAGAGTATCGAGCGTTATGTTTGATCCGATTTCGTTAGGCAGGTGAAGATCAGAAAATTGGCTAGAAATTTTAACTCTAGCTTCTCCATCTCGAAAGCTATCTAAATCTAAATCAGTATTATCGAGCAAATATTCAACTATCTTCTTTGTCTGCTCCTGGGAAATTTTATTATTTTTCAAAACATGAAGGACTGGTGTTCGTTCTCCTTGATCTGGAATATTAGGATTCGCTCCAATGTGTATTAAGAGTTTCATACATTGGAATACATTTTCAAAGTTCTCGGCATTTAGATTTTTCGCCAAAGAATTGAGTGGCGTTAGATTGGAATATTTGGTGTCCACATTGACGCATTTTGTTCTAAGGACAGCGTCTATGATTGCGGGATCTTTGGAATCGGCTGCGAAGTTTATTGGCTGTTTGTTCAGTAGTCGATTTGTCTGTTAGAAAAGAAAAGATAACTGAAACTCTTGCTTGTATTTAAAATCCATTCGCCAAGGCGAACAATATTTCAAACAGCCCGTACATAAAACACTACTAGTAATCATTGCCCAGGCTTGTGGATATCATTAAGTAATTATCAATAGTTGAACGAATAGCTCTCGAACAGCGTGCTAGATTTTTTACTATTATATTGAGTGCGTACAATTAGTTACATTTCATGGCTACAATAGATGAAGATTTTCCTAATACACGTTGCGAGTGATTATACTCACATAATCGAGTTTACATCCTCTTCTTATGCATTCGTCCACGAACTCAGCACAGCCAAATGTCTGAAGTGCTTTCTCAAAGATGCTCGAATGTGAATTTGGGTCCATACGAGTTGGATCGGCATCCATTTCCAGCGCACATGTGAACTCCTGGATGTTTCTATTTTGGAGCGCCTTTGCAAGAGCCGCCTTCGAACACAGAAAAGAGCTCAAAAATTGTCGACGAGCGGATATGTATGTTTCAATTTTTCAAACCTTACCTGTGGATCTTGAAGACAGCTTTCAATTGGGGAGGACATGTCGAGTTCATATCGTTTAGCCATTATGAATCTGTAATCAATTGGTTTGTAATCAACTGCTTTGAATAGGCCTATCAGCAGATAAGTCAGATAAATGACCTGAAGATGCAATTAAAAGAATCAAACGACAATCTAGCATTGTAGAACGGCGGCTGTTGCACGATTTAATGAATATTCCATTTTTGTAGCGGTCGTTTGGTATTACTTTGTGTCCTTAGTCTGACAAACCTTATCCTAGTCGGATTTCTGCAAGAGGGGTGGATTGCATCATCTGAGAGGACACTGAATAACCCATCAAAAAGCGATGGCAGTTGCAATCGAAATATATTTACGAGAGCTAATGCGTTTCCAAGAACGCGAAAAATTTCAAGCCTAATAAACGCCCCGTGAGCAGGGTTCCCAAGTTGGGGGGTTTTCACCCCCATTTTGGGGTATTTTACATACCTTTGGGGAGAAATTCGGGGTCAGTTATTTATATTTTTATTTTGGGGGTGAAATGGGGGTTTTATCAAATTAATCAATTGGGTGCAAAATGTAATTTATGAAATCTGATTCACTTATTGCACACTAAAAATAATTTTTATTGTGCCATTCGAAGACTTGAATGAGGCAGAAATTCCTGGGATTCCTCTGATGGGCAAAATCAAACGACAAATGTATGTAGGCAAACACCCTTCAAATTATAAAAGGGAAGTCAGCTCTAGTTCTTGTGTTCCATTTTATTTTCAAATTTTAAATAAATTTTTATAGATTTATTTGTTTCAACCCATCTACAATTTAAGAATATCATTTAATTTTACATATTTCAATAAATTACACATGAAACTTCAAAAATATATTAAAAGTTTTTCTTAAATTTCATTATGCTGATACTTGTGTTAATTTTAAGTCTCGAAAGTATATTTGTTCTGTTTTGACTTTAACTCACTATGAAATACAGATGAAAATTTACTTGTTACATATAGTCATTTGACAACATTTTTGCTAATTATCAATGTTTTTTGTATGAGCTTTGTAAAAAAAGATTGCACTCAAATTATTTGGGATTTTTAAAAGAATTTCGTCAGATTTGGGGGTTTTTATTGAAGTTTTTGGGGGCGAAGAGTGAGAAAAACCTGGTAACCCTGTGGATCTAATGTCAGTAGTCATGCCCTATAACAAAAAAGCGAAAATTTACCAAATGTTGTGTATGGTAGCCCTATAAATGGCGGAATGGAGCCCTCAAGTAAACACCGGAAAAATAGATCGAAAAATATAAAACAGGATTTTGTTTTCTGTTATTCTACCTTTCAAATCGAATTTCAAGAAGAAAATTGTGTACTTGTGAGTTGTGTGGCTTCGTATTATAAAATATTGATGGATGGCATCACTTCCACGAATCATTTCTTGCCTTTACTAAATTATCAAAAAAGGCTTTATAAGTTTAATACGCTTCGAGGCTATATGCTGGAAAATCATCCTAAATATTCGAAAATTACTCGCCCAGCATTCAGATCATTTAAATCATCACATTTACAAAGTGTAAATGGTTTTCAAAGCCTTGTATAAGAACGAAATATGCGCCTCCCACCTCATGCCACAACTTCAATTAGACTAAAACTGAAACATGAGTCAGCCCTTCCGAGCCACTTGAGTTTCATAAAGATAATCCGCGCTGATGCCAACGTTCCAGACAAACTTGCGTTCCACGCAGACGTTCAGTTAAGAATATAATTTACCATATCCAGTCGTTGCAAAATAATAAATAGCGCTCTGCATCTGTGTGTCAAGTATGTTTTTTACATCACAAAGAAGTTGTTTTGTCTTTCTTATTGGCAACTATGCAAATATACATAAGGATTTCGGTGCGATTATTTTTGGAAACACTACGATAATTTTAATTACGGCTGCTGGCTGCGGTTAATCTTACAGTTCCGACAGTAAATATTTACTGAATGTAAATATTAGTTTAATTTCACAGAGCCATGTAGTATGGAGTCTGAAAAACAAGAAGATTGATGATGCCACTGTTTAGGCTATAATTAAAATCTTTTATGCATTTTTCCCAACCTCTATAACTATAACCAATTCAACGGTTGGCTAAATAATTTCAGTGTACTGTTTATGTTATTGATTTGGAGGATATTTCAAATTCGCAA
This sequence comes from Oxycera nigricornis, assembly GCA_963942545.1. Classification (NCBI taxonomy): domain Eukaryota; kingdom Metazoa; phylum Arthropoda; class Insecta; order Diptera; family Stratiomyidae; genus Oxycera; species Oxycera nigricornis. The sequence goes on along the minus strand of OZ012662.1, from coordinate 181,734 downwards.
TCCGTTTAAAAACTTTAGCAAGTTCAGACAGGCTAGTTAAAATTCAGGCATGAGAAATGCATACATACATATATTGATGACCGCATGTCGCATACATTTTCAATTTAAACTTGATATAATCGCAAACGTCTCCATATATTCGAAGAGGCGGCCGTAAGATTACTTGGGTCATCGATAGAATGATGAAACTTTTAGGAAACTGGCTCGACGGCCGTAAAAGGGGTAACTAGATACAAGTGATCTAGTAACATTTGTTAGTTGATTGCTAAAAAGGTAAGGGTCACTACCTCATACCCCTTCTGCACTCAACTTTCGACGTCATCTACCATCATAGCCAATTCAACATTGCGATTTGTGCCTTTTTGAATACAACATGTATGTTTATCATTTTAGAACAATTTTTCATCGTTAGTACATTTTCGAGGAAATGCTGGCTCGTGCTTTTTTCGCACCCATCAATTCAAAATTTCATCCTTTTACCAATGAACTAAGTAATCTTGCAGTCGTCTATTAATTCATGATAATGGAGAAAGTTAAGTTTTATGATGCAATAATAGATAACTTTATTCACTATTGATCTTTCATAAATAATAGAAACTTGTGAATCCACAATAACAACTAGTTCCATCTCACATGATATTAATACAACTGTTTTCATTTTTAATAAATATTATCTAAATATGTCTCGCTTATAATACAATCATAAAAAATAAGTAGGTGTAAACTACATTTCTCATACTTGCTAGTGTGTTTGGTTATTTCGGGCAAACCATACATACATAATTACAAGTTCATCAAGCGCTAGCTGTGATACTCGACAACGAAACTAATACTATTTACATACATTGCTCAACGAGAGGTCAAATTACCAAGTAATTTGAGCAACAACGTTAAACATCTGTAGCTTCACAAGCGTGAATAAAGTCGAGAATGGTCTAACCGCAATTGGATTTATTGTAATATGGCATGTTGACTTATTTCATCCTTAGAATGAAAGGCAAACTTTTCGGAGACTGTAAATAGGTGGTTATTTGATGTCACTCTTATAAATGAAACAAAGCGTGATCACAAGGTTAGGCTAGTGTCAACATTCGGAATCCGGCACGTTTTGTTGGTTCCATTTCAACAGAATTAACGGCTTACTCACGAATGCATCCCATCGATTTGAAATCATCAAATTTATTCGACTATACCTAGGTATAAGTAATTCGCTTGTGAGAATTCTTCTCACAAAAACTACGGCTCTCACTTATTTCAATTCAGTTCGAACCACATCTCGATCTACGTTCGAAATATTTAACTTGGATACAAGTTTTTCTTGTCCATTCAAATTTCCAAATTGGAATCTGATCAAAAAATCTAGGTGCAAAAGATTTTACGATTCTCTTAATTATATTATATCGGAGGCACACACTCGCTTGCAGATCTTTTTAATTACTTTTGAAAAACACTGTTCTTTCAAATGGGTTGATCATCAACTGGATGCCGCGTAAGAAGTAAAATAGCGGAATAAAAAGTAACCATTCTTTTTGTTCGAATGAAAATGTACTTTTAAAGCACTGGGAATTTTCAAGAAAAGTGCTTTGCAATGTTTCTGTCCATTTTTCATTTCGCTTGAAAAGGAAAATCACAGGTGCCCAAGTCACAAAACTACCCGAAAAACATTGATTCCCACAATTCAATTCAACAATGCCTTGCTTTGGCTTAGTTGGTGTTGTGTTTCAATTGTGTTTTACAGTTTAGAATACTGATTCAACAATATTTCATCTTGGAAACGAGCCATTGTTGTTTTGGCAGTTGAAAGCGTCTTCCGCGTAATTATATCAATAACCTAGGTAGTTCTGTGTGAAAAATTTATGTAAATTTATAGCAGTTCTGGAAAATACTGCAATCTCGCTTTTCTAGTAATAAAATTAGCGCTGATTGCTGTCGGTCGGATTCACTATAATAAATAACGCTAAAGACAATGCTGGCTTTTTAAGAATTTAATCAAACAAACAGATGCTCTAGAAATTTTAAATAATGAAATTGAATGACACACCTAAATTATATCATACGCTTTATTCACCAAAACTCCAGCAATTTATTTTCATATTATAGACGAAATATATCAGCTTTTAATTATTTTTTCTTAAGGAAATTAAGAAGAAAAAGTGAAGCATGAATTTTAATTTGTTTAATTTTACAATAGGCCATATCAAAACGTAATTTTACCAGCACGATATTCTTAATTCTCCTGCTTCAACAAATCTACCACTCGATATTTTGTGCCAAAGCCACTATAGCCATATGTAAGCTGAATTGCCTACTTGCCAATAAGAGTACAAATAACTTATTTCATCTTGTGTGATCTGTCTATTACTTTAATGATTGAATTGCATAATTGCTCCGATTGATTCAAAATTCGAAATAATAAAAGATAATATTTCCGGAAAATAGCTTGATGTGTGGCAATATTCACCGGCTTCGCCCCATACATATTGCTAACTGTTGGATATAAAAACCACAACCATATATATGTACATACATGGTTAGAAATTAAGTGGGCTCGCCTACATAGCTTTTCAAAGTGACTATAATACTTCTGCCGTTAGCACTTTGTATACTTGTATTCGATTAGTCACACTACACCTTCATATTAATTATTCTGCTAATATGAATCGAATACTGGGCTTGGCAGGGAAAAGCACGTATGTAATTCATGAATCGAGCGAGTCTGCAATACTGTGTTACCAGTCGTTTTTATATAGCTTCTTCAAAACCTACACTATTTATGAAAAAACTAGAAAGTTATACGTTGAGTTCGTCAAAGAAACACCCAACAGATTCTCCATCCGCCTTTTTGTAAAGAACATGTTATTGACTTCTGTGTTTTTTTTCTTTCCGTGTCTATAATCATCAGGTTCGAAATATACATATATCTTGACGTTCGAATAAACCTGGCCGAAAATGGGAACAATTTTTAGAACATACGCTTCAGTTTCATAATATATTGTATATTCATATCACACAATTCCCCTGAATTCAATTGGTCCAAGTAGTATCAACGGGCAATACTTAAAAAAATACATAGAATTATTTCGCAGTGGCTATAAGTATTGGGGGAAAAACAAAATTGAATACATGCATTTCAAGAGTTAAATTCAATCGTGCACCTATTTGGGATGTGACCAACGTCTTTGAAAATATTTCATTTGTCGTTGATTGAAGTTCATTTAATGTATTCAATTCAATTTTTTTACCTATATAAAGGACTCTACCTTTAGCGTGTCAAAGTACGATCGCAACAGTTTGAAGATTTTCTACTTGCTGTATTTTGATAACAACTACAAAGGAAATAAGGATCGGTAGATATTCTGGAAATTATTGGAGAATAATTATCGGCGTATTACCGGCTTCATTTTGTGATTCAGCCCCTACTGAATAAAATGACTCAATAAGAATCAGAATGTGTTCGTTGTTTCTTTCCTTAACAGGTATTCTGCCTAACTAAGGTTTAATTACATTTAGTTTTGAGATTTTTTACAATCCAAAAACTCTGTCAACTCAAAACAACGGACACGTAGTTTTTGCTGGTACCTTTGACTTTCATACCGGCAGTAATGCTAGCATATATAGTTATATAGTAATACCTTTACGTGTGTGCCTACTTGCGGTGAATGATGATCGTTATTATGCGACTCACGGCTGTTCAATTTTCATTTCCTCTTTTTTGTCCCAAGAAATGTCGTTCCTCTTCCATATATGTCTAGCAAAGCTAAAATTGGAAGAGACCGAAGCAACTGATCCACAGATGTTGGCAGTTTGCGTAGTGGATGTGCTTTTTCAATTAAATTTCATCCACTCCAATGTGCCTGTACCGTACACTGTAGGTCTGTAGTGGTGGTCAACTGAGTGTGTATATTGTTGCTGATGAATGCAATTAATTCATTGTTATTCGACGACACAGAACTCCCGCATTGCCACGGATCGTTACGTTTTTCAAAACACTGTCACCAACCACACTGTAGCGTAACTCTTTGATCTGTGCACGTATTGACGCTAAAAGTGCAAAAATCATTCCAGTTTCAGGCACCCCCTGTTAGATGCACATACTTAAGATTCCGATCTCGCCACCAATAATGCGCACAGGTTTTTGACGATGCTTTTTTTTGGAAATTATTGAACTGCACATGCACCGCGTTTCCCGTATTCGCGAATCATCGATATTGTTGACCAGTCAGAGAAATACGTAGGCAGCTAGCAGCGCACACAGCAACCGCCTCCAGGCTTGGGCGTCTAACCACAGACTATGTAGCTGGCTTGGCAGAAGGAAACGCTGATCGCAAATGGACAAGTGGAGTCCAGAAGGTCGTTTGCTTACGCGTCGCGTTTGATTCATAACTAAAACGAGCCGCACAAACAAGATATTCTTTGCAGACACAATCATTGGACCAATTGTTTAGCCAATCAAGACCCTGTTGACTTTGTGCAGACCAAAATTGACCATAGGTAGGTATCTGCAGCGACTAGCGAACAAAGTACGAATTGAGAAATTTACGCGATTCACGGAATTTAGTGGTCGCTATTTACATTTCCCGTGGAATCAATCTACGCAAATATGAAATTCAGCAAACATATATTGAATTATTGATTGTTATCCAAAAAGTGTTGTCATGATGAGTAATGAAATCGTTTAAGGTGCAAGGTTGACGCTTCTACGTTTGGGCAGCTTTGAATCGGGTGACCTATTCTCAGCACGTGATTGTTAGTTTTAAAGGTCCGCGGCTATATTCCCTCCATAGGTAGCGATAGTGCAATTTGTTGAGCACAATGCGTACTGAATTTTTACTTGCTTAAATTCATAAGACTTTGAGTAGCGTGGACTTTCAGAACGTTCAGTGCAGAATTCGTTCAGACGAATTCACTAGACCTCTTGAATACTAAAGCGGCAATGGTGTTAACTTTTCTGGTCTTTGCTCTTATTCATTGCCTAATTTTTTCAATCACCATGAAGTTACTCGATTAGGCGAAATTGCCAAAACGACCGAAGTGAAAAAGAATCAGAATTAACCCTTATCACAACTAATAGCTCCTACCTTACATAAACATATTTTTCGCGCGCATACCAGAAACACTTCCATTCAAGATTCGATATAATAGGCATAAAACAAATAAGAAATGCGTAGACCACCCTCGCCAAGCATTACGCTAACTGCAAATACGCTGATGGCTTATTTTTCTTGCCTACATAATTTGTATTCTATGGATGCATAGAGCGTGTATGGCCTGCCCTGCACCTGGAAGGACGACCAGCAAAGAAAGAATTACCTTTGCTTCAGGGTAGCAAAAATTACTGGATGAAAAATTTACAATTGACTGTCATTATTCAAGGAATGGTTTCTTTTGTTCCGCAAGTAACAACTTTCCTCGCAGAGAATGCATTACCAATGAAGGCCTCTTTCCTCATAGACAATGTCTCAAGTCATTCCTCAAAGAACTAACAACTTTCGTCGGAAAGATTTGGGTGTAGGAAAATGGAGGAACTTTTCAACAAATTTTAGCGCTTCGACAATTGAAAAAAGTGTTATTTTAATAAACATTAAAGAATATAAACAATTGTAAATAACTGATTTATTTCAGAGGTGATTTCGTATTCATGTATATGAACGTAGAATTAAATTTGAAGTTGGATTTTATAATAAACGAAGAATAAATTTATTCCTTTAGCCTAGAATTGTACTATGTACTACCATTAATCCAGACATTTCGATATTTCCGATCATCTCGAGTTTTGATTGATTGGAAATTTCACATTACCTGACATTGCTTCCACCTAAAGTATTTCGTATTGTAAAATAATAATACATCAATTATCATCGTATTCTACTTTTGGACATTTGAACCGCCAAAAATTATCTAAACTTTTGTGTGAATTTTCAAAACCCTTTGTCTTCGCAGGATTCGATAAATTCAATTCATTAATTACTGCTCTGCAACCAACTTCAGAATCAATATGCGATACAGTGATATGCCCGAAACACATTATTTTCTTGCTTGTAGATTAAATATTCGGTAATAATAGACTCAACTGTATAATCCACAATTGTGTGAATGGAATACTTAACTAGACATGTATTTTAGAGGCGTTTGGTTGCACCAAACAAATTATCAATAATTTAGTGATACTAACAACCAAAAGCTCCATGAAAACATGCATGCAATGCTCAATTTTTCTCAGAACTGTGTTGAAAGTGCAAAGAATTGGTGATTATCTAAAATACTCTACTCGTAAGAGTTTTTCAATTTGAGAAATGGGATCTGTGGACACATCAGAAGCTCTCAAGTTTCCTTGGATTGCTTGGAAGTTGGTTGGGATATATCCAAAAAAAGATTACAATATTTCAAACGCTTTGCACTTTATCCTCATATTTGTAGGAGTTAATATATACTCCATTATAGTTTTCGTTATGCAACTGTTTTATGTGACCGACCTGAAATACTTACTACACAATCTTCCCATGAATATACTTGTAGTAGGTACAGCTTGGAAGTTTCTAACCGTTTTCTTAATGCGGCCAAAGATTCTCGGAATCAATAGTTCGCTTGCTTTGTTGGACAGGCACGCGATAACCATAGTTCAAGCAGAATATCTCACCAGTTTAATCAAATTCTGCCACAAACTGTTTATTTTCGGATTCGTTTGCTACGAAGGCGTCGATATCATGTCTGCAGTGAATGCAGCATTTTCTAAGCCAAAAAAATTACTTTACGAAATTTGGTTACCTTACGATTGGAAAACGAGTGAATTAAGATACTGGGTGACTTTCCTCTATCAATTGTTTGCGCAAACGTTGCTAGTTATGCAAAGTCTGGCAAGTGACTTTAGTGGCCCAATATATTTGATGATGCTTACAGCTCATTTAAAGAATATTATGAGTCGTATTCAACTGCTACACAATAATTATGAAGATAATAGAGACGATAGTTTCAAGACAATCACGGAATGCATTAAAGACCACAAAGTAGTTATGGAGTAAGATTTTCTGATCATTATATGTTAAGTGGATGTATCATACTATTTCTAAGTCATACAAACTCTGCAAACAGTATATACGATTCTTTCATTCATTTTCAGAGTTTTTGATGTACTTCAAGGAACCGTTTCGCATATAATATTTGTTCAGTTTGCAAGTACAGCGCTTGTATTAGTGATGATTGGTTTAAATTACCTTCTATTTTCACCGGATTTCACAGAAGTCTTAGCCATCCTCTTTTTCGTCGCAACAGAAGTTTTGCAAATTCTTCCATGTTGTTTTTATTCCAATCAATTCATGGGGACAACTGATCTCCTAGTGACATCTATCTATGAATCGAATTGGTATAATCAACCACCAAATATGAAGAGAATAGTGATCATTTTCATGCAAATGACGCAACAGAAAAAAGTCATAGTCGCTGGAAAAATTATTCCTGTTACTATGGCTACATTCGCTTCGGTAAGATCTAGTAATTCAATTATTTGGCAAACTAACAGCATTGAATTGTTCTCTCAGATTTTCAAATTTTCCTACTCACTTTTGATGGTTGCTATAAGAATTCATAATTAATGATAATTTCATCATACTACCATCATAATACTCTTTAATTTCGGGCGGCAAGTTCAATATAAAACTGATACTATTTCAGAACCTGGTATGGCATTATGTTGATCACACCTCGCACTTATAATTACCACCGTTTGAAATATATTTTTAATGCACACGATGAACAGCAATTATTGAATGTATCAATCAAATAATATTTATAAATATAATAATGTTTCACCGCATTGATTTGTTCTTTAATATACCGAAACCGAAACATACTTACGATTTTTTACGAAGTATGCATGATCTTTTCATGGAACTATTATAACTGAAATTTTTCCACTCAATCTTCAACACCAGAATTATTTTGATGACATATAAAACAAAGTATATTAAAGTTTCCAATTAAATTTATTAATGGCTTCTTTAAAGGCTACACTTTATACCCAAACTAACATCTATAAAAGTATATAGCTTGGCGGGAGCACTGATGGCTTTAAATTCGAATATTCTTTCAGCTACAATGTAAAATCAAATTGGGTAGCTGTTCTACGAACGATACTCTTGAGTCAATTATGTTTATGATATTTTCGCGTATCTCTGGCCATGCTGTTTTTTATTTTATAAAACTCTGTTAAAAATTCACATACATGCACTGATTGCATTTATGATTCTTCTTATTATTTACATATAACCAATCGCATTTTAACTACGTCAAATCATAGGCAGAAGATTAACTTTTGTCACTTTTAAATAGAACATAAAATTACATCAGTCTTTGGAACGAAGGGACAACTATTTGTTTACTATTTCCAACTATATAAGATTTCTTTGTAATATTGGTATTAACTTTCAGATAATAAATAAGTAGACATGGCATTTACATGCCTTCGAAAACGAAGCTTTCATACAATCGGACTTGCATATCTCAAAGTCATAGTTGTGGGTGCTTTAATAGTTGCGAACGATCGAAATAACTTGATTCAAGTGACTTTGGTGCAGCTATCAATGCAGACACAGAGGATTGTTGTGATTGTTGCGAGAGTGGAGAAACGTCCTTTGGCGACCCGATTGTCAAACGAACGTGCAATCCAGAATCCTTGATTAAATTCACCACATCGCCATGACTCATGCCCGTTATGTCAATGCGATTCACTGCAACTATCCGGTCACCAACTTTCAATTCACTACAACGTTCAGCCGGACTTTCTGGGATTAGTTTTCCTGCAGGGCAACAAGAGAGATTCTCAATTTGATATTTTTTCGTTGATTTGTGTATTTTAACAAAACTAGCTATCCTAGTTGGAGTTCAATCACTAGCATCTGTTACATCAACTCACCAATCGTAGAGCCGTAAAATTGATTTGAAGATGATATTATCACAAATCCGAATCCTTCATTTTCATTTCGGCTCACTATTACATCGTAGGGATAGAGAACTGAACGCAAGGGTGGGGGAGGATTGCGAATGCGACGTCTTAAGATCATTTTTACCTGACCACGTAGTGCCGCTTCGCCCATCAGCGAGACCACTTTATGGTGTGATGCGTTTATCTTTGCAAATAAAAGTAACAATTTACATACATTTTAGAAAGGCTTCTATATTAAGAATCTCACCACATTTACTCCATCTATACTTAAAATCTCATCTCCCGTCGCTATTCGTGGATCACCATCGGCTGAGCCACCTGGTACTATGTGACCCACTGTTACCTGGGATCCCTCTTCAGTACCACCAACTATTCGAAACCCAAAACCCATTGCTTGACGTCCCAGCGAAACTTCAGATAGTGTATATTCGTCCTGAAATTCCAAAAAATAGTTTTGTTTGGATTCACCTTATACATTATTTATTGCATATTTATTGTGTGGTATGCAGTGAATTAATATCATTCATCATAAAAGACATGCCAAAGATTTCGGCCAATATTCACGCTGTTATTAAACAACTTAATTGAATGAATTGACCGCATCTAAATACAGGTACGTACCTCAGTCACTTGTTGTATCAATCCTGTAGTGGGTGTTGTACCATATTTCCAATATGATTGTGGAAAATTCTGATTAGGTTGCATGTTCTCAGAATGGTTATCCAGAGGACTAAATCCCGATTTGTTCCTTTCGATCACATAATCGTTAGCACGTTTTTGGATGCGGCCATTTTGCATGTTGGTCATCATTTGTGGGTATTGTTGATGATACATTGAACTCGCTGGATGATGCGACGCAGAAGACGTTGCCTGCAAAGTATGTTCCCTTTGATATCTATTGTTGTATTCTTGCCCTTCATAGCAATAACAAGAATCTTGTTGATATGTTGGTACAGGTGCAGCCATCAAAGGCATCGGGGGTGGTGGTGAATATAGGTTAGATAAGTTATAGGAAGCAACCCCATTATTTCCATTGCCATAATGAGGATGAAAGTTGTAGTCGGCGCCACCGACAATTTGATTCTCGTAACGAGCTCTACCACTACTTACGGATGAAGGTTCTACTGGATTTTGATAAATATTGTTGTGACTATCCTGCAGCATCGACGCTTCAGCGAGGCGTTCCGATAGACTTGTTACCAGTTTCGGTAAAGGATCCATAAAGGGAATCTCATTGTTTATCAAATCGAGTTCATCAAGACTATTATTTGACTTAGCGTCTGCAGCAATCGACTTGCCGTTGTCATTCTTCGATAGAGAATTCGTCACTGAATCTATCTCTTCGTTCAAGTCGTTGTTGGGAGTTTTCGCTCTTGCTCTGCGCGTGTCTACCAAAGGCGTTTTCGGTCGGATAGGCAGCACTTCCTTCGCTTGCGTGCTGTATAAATCTGCGGTGGGCGTTTTGCTTCTATATAACCCACTTCCTGTCATCTCCTTGCTTCCTGCAACCGCAGACTTCCGAATCTTTGCTGCTCTGCCACTCCCATTTATTCCACCTGTGAAATAATGACCTCTTTGTACTTTGAGCACCGTTTCCTGTGTTTTCGGGCAATCCTTCAGCACCTGAACTACCTCGCTATGCGACACATGCTTAACGCCAGTATTGTTTATTTCAAGTAAAATATCACCTTCCTGGAGATTCCTACAACAATTTCGGTCTAAAATCTTTTTCACCTTTTGACCATAGGCACTATCGGCAATTGTAAAACCAAAACCCATTACGCCCTTTATTATTGATATGTTTAGAATTTCTGGTTTTTTGTACATTAAAATATCCTCATTGCTATACCCATCGTTTTGGTCGTCTCCATTTCCTGATTGTATTTTCGACAGCGCATTCTTTTGACCAATGATGCTTCCAGCCGCTCCTGCTGAGTCAGATAAATCCAAAAAATTGTAATTTCCATCCATATTGAGATCCATTAATACTCGAGTATTTTCCGGATCAGAGTTTATCCCATCTACCGCTATGGTTGTAACTACTTCAGTGTTGGGATCGTTCGGATCGAAAGGTAGTGGATACCTATAATAATAAATATGATAATACATAACCATCATTTTTGCACATAAATGAAATAAAAGCGATGGATTGATCGTATCACGTTTTCTAATTATAATTAAATTTCTGTTGTTACTTAAAACTTTTGCCTAAATAAACATTGTGCTAGGCTTATGAAATGGATATTCCAGCAAAGCAATCCTTTACCAAAACAAAATTTTCCACTCACCCCCGACATACTTCCAGCGTTACTGTTTCGCCCGGTAAAATAGATTGAAACACGTTTACCATCTCATGATGAGTAAATCCCAGCACACATGTATCGTTTACGTACACTAGAATATCACCGGTCTGCAGTTTTCCGTCTAACCATGCGGGGCCATTCGGAACTATAGACTTTATTTGAAGAAATTCTTCAATATTATCATCTCCGCCTACAATGGTAATCCCTAATCCTCGTGACGATTTCAGCAAAGTAGTCGTGATCCGCTCACCGCACATCTCAGCGGGGTTTTTAGTAAATTGATATGGCAAAGTTTGTTTCGGTGTTTCGTTTCGACTCCTATCAGCCCTACGTTTCGCCTCTAGCACGGGATTTTCATATTGCGTTCGACGATTTACATGATCGATAAAATATGTTCCATATTGCGGATCATGTATTTTCTCCCATCCGTATGGTAATTCATCGTCACTGCATTCTTCGAGAGACTTCTTTTGGAATTTAGACAATCTTGGATCCAGCCAGTGAGATGTTCCAGTATTATGACTAGAATAATTTAATTCATTCAAGATGTTCCCTGGAAATTATTATGTTACGTTGTTTTTCAAATAAACTTACTCAATAAAATACAGTTCTCCGTTTTCAGTATATGCTTTTTCCCATTTCAAGGGTAGTGGACCCAGACCATCGTCTGCATCCTCATTTTGGTTATGATGTGTTTGCGATTGTGGACGTCTTGCTGGTAGACCATTATAGATGCCGGAATATGATTCTAAAAAGATTTTTTTCATGAAATTCTCCTCCTTCGTGTGTAATGTCATTATTTGATTGTTGGCTAAATTACTTTCGGAAAACACCACTTTATAGAACAAAGAATTTTATAACAAAAGTAATAATTCGACATCTAAGTAGTATATAAGGAAAGTCCATTGTAGTCAACGTCGCCATGTCTGCATAATCGCAGCGGTTATTGAAATTGTAGCATCGTAGTGTCATAAAATCCTTCGTAAAATATGGAAAAAGAAACGAGGAAAATTTTTGCAGAAAGTGTCTACAGTCTTTCAGGAATCTGAGATCTGCCACGGTAAAACTTTGAGCTCGACTGTTACAACAGGTTCAAGACAGAAGACTGCTGTATAGGAACATTTAGAGAGGAAACATAAAGTCTATTTTCTAGTGAGATACAGGCCATTTGTAAAAGATGCGAGAAGTGCTTGTAAGTTGAAAGAATCTTATTTTAAAAAAATGTTATTCAAATGTTTATCTAGAAAGTTAATGTAAAATCAAAACTTTGATCATCGCATATCGTTGGCTTGAATCGCCGTTATTGTATGTCCACAATCTACCGACACATGGACTTGAGCACTTCATTTTGTGTTTCCGATTTTAATTCACAAAGTTGAATTTGAAATAAAAATTATACAATTACTCCTACACAAAATGTTTGCGCACCGAAATTTTGTTAGGAAAGCTAGCAATGTACTGGAAAACAAAGAATTTACCAAAATTTTACATACACCATACGTTCTTTCTTTATCGCATTGGTCAGCTCTGATACAGAAATTGTGTTAGTTTAAAAGCTATGCATTATTCAATATGGAGCGTATTATGCTAAACCAGAGTTAATCCATTTTGATGTCTAGCTCACTAAGAGAGTTTAGTATAGAGGGTCAACTTTGTACCTTTTTTTTCAACATTATTCAACGATTTGTTTTTATGAAACCGTTCAACTATCGCTACGTTGATGGTTATAAAGGATGCAAACTTCTCATTATTCAAGCTCTTTCAGCGCCTTTTAATTACAAGGTCTTTTATCTGTTAATACACCCCGACCCTTGACAATTGAAGCATGTAAATGAAAGAGTGTAAGTACCAACGCCAAATTTTGCAGAATCTGTAAAAATTGCATCCGACTTTATTATTAGAAAACGAATTGCTGAACAGTTTAACTAAACGTGAGTGGTACATATAATGTTTTGCAAATCATTGTCAGGGGCATATTTTATATTTGTCTTGCAGAAACAACATTCTAACTGGTTTGGCACTTACATTCTTTCCCATTTACATGCCTTATCCTCAGAGCCTTTGATGGAATTTTTACTATAGCATGTACGATTATTGTCAAAATTCGTATTGTTCGTATTTTTAAGATTGTTTGGTAATTTTTATTGCTTTTATTGTCTTTTCTATTATTTGTAATTATTAAGGTATAATCATACTGTTATGTTTTCATTAAAATTGAGTATATATACAAAGTTCTATAAAAATCAGTTGAGTAGAAGTTGTTCAAAACTCGATCGAAAGATTTAAAGCAAGTAAACGAGTGAAGTAAAATAAATCATTTTGGTATTATTTTACTATCGTAATTATTAAATGATCATCATTTTTTGCATTGTCGTTTGTATTGAGTATGTGTGCAAAGTTTCGTAAGAATTTATCGAAAAGGTGTATTTGAAAGTTCGATCGCAAGATTATGAAAATCGATGTTTTTACATTGTTTTTTTCGCCCGATATTAATAACATATCGATGATTCTATTACGATGCTATCTCAGTAGCAAGGTATATGAATAATACCATGTCTATGCACCTTGTTCCAGTAGTTCCATTCAGACATCCACTCAGCATCTCTTGTTAAAAAAAAAATATTTCCAAATGTATTTCATACAATTTGTTATAAGTAAAGATCTTAGAATGGAACATATGACACCGTTTTAGCTTAATTCATAAAATGCTTACAAAAAAATCAGTAGCATATGTCCCCGAAATTTCTATACGCAACACGCGAGCGAATGCATGTCGTGTTTCAAGACTTTGTATCCTTTGATGAAGATCTCCATAGTTTTTGACTGTCATGGAACTTCTGCTTCAACTAACCGATTATTTTCGGCCACTGGAAACGTAATATCAATGCTAACAAAAGTTGCCGTAATGGAGTAAAGCTGCATCAAATTCGGTCGCTGCAGACATGACAAAAAATATTGGGGGTATAACTAAGTACATATTTACAAATTGATTAATGCTGTTTTTGATGACATTAATTGAGTTTATAAATCTGTACGGGTTACCAGATGTGTGCAACTTCCTAGTGCGATAGTAGTGTCAAGAAATCGATATTTATGAAGTTGTTTGATTGCATTTTCTAACCTTCGATATCTTCCAAAAATTGATGTTATCCAACATCAATTTTCCATCGTAGATATCGCAGCACTACTTTGAATCAACCTAATAAAGCATAAAACCTAATCTAAGTGTTGGGAAAAGGGTTGTTTTTATAGTTGCGACATTCTAATTCACACCACTTTTATGGATAGATTTTCGCAATCTCTACTCGGTTCACCGTGGTTTAATTTGCTCAACTATTTTCATTCCACAAAGAATGCACAGCTTAATGCGAAAGCTGTTATGACGCAGATGACATTGGACTGATTTGCTCAGGGAATATCAATTTTGACATTGAACGAAAAGTTAAAACTGACCTGGCCAAATAGTGGATTTGACTACTACAAAATAAATTAGCAATGAAATCCACGAAAATGAAATATATTATATTCAAACAAAACTGGCGAACAATTGTTTATACAACTCAATGGTACCACTCTCTAGAGAAAAGAACGAATAAAGTACTTAAGACTCATAATAGACGAGAAACTTACATGGATGCAATAGTGTATATGGTGTACAAAATAGTCTTGAATTATAAACTCCCCAAAATGGCTTTAAACCTTCTTAATTAAGTACTATCCCTTGCACCGATTTGTATCGTCTGCAAAATACTACTTGCTAGGGCTCCTGTTGGTCACTTGTTTAATAACTTTATGTCTTGAAAGATCATTCAGGAAGCGATTTATGGCCCAGAAAGACAGAGATACTTCATTGTTGTTGTTTTTTGGTTTAGTAGGGTTGATCTATTAATCTAATTTGCATTTTGCATAGCAAAATCACGTTCATGGATGTTTCAAGCCTATGTACCTTTTAGTTGCTTCACGTCGCTATTGAATGATGAGCCTCCTCCCAGGGAAGTAGTGTCCTCACGTGAGTTCATCAACGCCGTGGCGGGCGAACATTTTTTTATCGAGCCATTCACACTGGCATTGGAGGATGTTTCTGACCTCAAACTGCCATGATGTTGGGTCTGCTTAATACTGCCGGTTTGATTGTTGATTTCGTTTGAACTTCCCTGCACTATTGCAGCATTGGCCACGGAGAGAGATGTGGGGCTACTACAACTGACAGTGAGAAAATTGTCTGGCAAGGGAATTAGCACGTCTAATTTCAATTTGTTATTGTTTTCCATATTTCCATAAAGCGTTCCAATGCGCACGCAAACCGTGGTTGTTATCCGCACAAACTCTCCCATACACAGCTTCCGGTGACAATACTACAGTGGAAAACTCGTTAGCCCAATTAAAGCACAAGCAACAAAGCAAAGTCTCACGGGCTGTTCGCGAAAGGCACTTTGGGGCTCTGTAGCCCAGTGAGCGGCTTCAATGAACTGCGCGAGTTTACCCACGGTGCTTCTAATTGTTTATGCGAGAACTCCGACGAGAAACCTCACCTCTCCTCGGAAAGCAGGTCGCGTCACAAAATCACAGCGTTATAACGACATCCAGGACCGAGCCCACATCAGGATGTATCTGCAACACATAATCATGTAGCGGGAAGGGGACGCGGGGAGTATGTTGATTCTTCACTGTATGATTAGATTCGCGCGATGAACGGGCTATAAGACCTCAAGTGCTGCAGCGGGCGACACTACGGCCATAAAAAACGTCAAGTCGGGCACGCAATTTCACGAAAATGCTCCACCTGTGCGCGAGGCGGCTCACCTGTTGGACGTATTGTGATGGCATTTTCCGTCATCGACACCTAACAACCAGCTAGTTGCGCTTCCTAGCTAGTCCCGAGCGAGTATTTTCACTTCCCTAGCAGCGTCTGGACGATTCGCATTTTCGTCACTATACACTTCGCGCGTTTCAAAAAGCCCCATCAGTCTACAACGTTTAGCCACGCTACAAGCACCGGAGTCGGTTCCATCAGATCCCACCGCCGTACAAATGAGGTTACGAAAACACTTTGCAGCATTTGCTTGCAGCTACGCGGAAGCGCCTATTTTCCAAAGAGCTGAGCTTTCACAAGACACACCAATTGTTCCATGAAAGGAAAGGCTTTAATTATTCAAACACGGAAAGGACTGCACCCGACAAGTAGCACGAGCAAATAACACAACGCAACTCAGCCTCAAACAACACCCCACCCTCTGTGGATTTAGTACTAAATCGGTGACATTCAGATTGAGCACATCCGTGGTGAAATCAGACCAACCAAAATTTCTACGCAATATTGAGCGCGCGAAATTTAATTCTGAAGATGTGACGTGCACAAGCAGGAGGAGAAAAATATATGTTTAAATTAAATTCATTAATGAGCCTCACCTGCCTGTAAGATCATTCATGTAATGCATGAAATTTTCCAGATTACTAGTGCATACTGCAAACTCTTGCGGTATTTGGAAATTGGGAAATATTAAAATTGTTGAAAGCAGTGCAATCATCAATTTATTGCTATTAAACTTCGATTGAGCACATCCGTGGTGAAATTTGGCGTACCGTCAAAAAAATTTATTACACCACACAGCCGTCTAAAAACTCCTACTACAAACGACATTCTTGCAGCCGGGTGCAGGGGGGCACAAATGATGTCAAAGTGTCAAAAGTTAGTTGCTTTGGACAAGGGTGGTTTTTCGTAGTCGTGTCTACTTAGTTTCTGCCTAAAACCCGTAAATTGCAAGTGGCTGCACGTTCACAGTTATAGTAATAGCAGTCGGTTTAACGCCGTGAAACACGGTTGGACAAGGATTAATTCGGCTAGTTGTCGAATGAAACCAGCCATCCGAATATGACACTCAGTGCCGCTGACATCGAAAAAAAATATAAAGAAATATATCCTCTGCACTGGCTAGTATGGAACGACGACGAAGGCTTGCAACATGCATTGCAGACAGAAGAGGTCAGTGGATTGCTGTACTTCTTCAAGCATTCGAATGACTTTGCCAGCTATTCGGTGCAATTTGTGCTGAGTCTCGATCGAGAATCGACACCAGGGCATTGCGATAATTACGCGCCCAGGACTAATTGAATTAGTAAAGAACTTCTTCTTCCAGCACGACAAGGAGAAATTAGATCCACGGGGGCGGACGCCGCTCATGCTCGCCGTAAAGCTGGGCCGCAAAGATGCCATCAAATGCCTTTTGCTCGCAAAGTGCAATGCGAACTTCGAGCACGAAGGATGGTCAAGTGAGTTTCGAGTACCTAATGAATGAGCAGTTGTCTGATCTGATGAAAATTTAGTTGTCCAAGAAGCAGTTTGCACCGGGGACGAAGAAATTCTAACTGCCGTCCTTGAGGTAAGAGATTTGCAACGTCATATCCAGCGGGTCACGCATGTGCCGAAGCTTCTGCAATTGCTATTGGATGCGCCCGATTTTTATGTCGAAATGAAATGGGAATTTACCTCCTGGGGTGAGTGCTGCTTTGTAGCGAATTAAAAAGATTTTTTCTGGTAAGGTTAGATTTGGATGCTAAGTGTGTCTGTTTCCAAAGCGATTTAGATAATGCTCTTGATTTGCATTAACTTGACTTTCATGTGGTCTCAGCGAGGATACTAGCAACTTTGCTAACAAAATTCTAGACATCCGGCATATGTTGAGTTTGCTAACGACATCTTTCGTTCGGTTTAATGGCTATATTTTTTAAACAGTAGTGCAACTAAAAATATCAGTATGAAGTTTCTTTTTAAGGCGCCAAGCCAAATGTCTTCATGATAATCAAAATGCCCCTGAAATAGACCTTTTGTACTCATTGAGCTTTTTCTAACGATGATGAAGCACACTTTTTATTTATACCAAACGACAATGAAACATTAAGAACTGCTTCACCTTGTCGAATTATATATGGTTGTTCATGAATCCGAGCGTGCATGCAAAGAAACCCCGAGTAATTTAACATGACCATTAACTAAATTGAGTGTCAACATCTTAGTGCCTTTGATGTCGCGTTTATGCCCAAGTGATGTTTACAAAGTATACAAAAGGGGACCGAATGTTAGAATTGACACGACGTTACTAGGGTTTGATAATGCCACTTGGCAGCGAGGGAACAGGACGTACATTTTTAAAGGACATTGTAAGCCAGTCATAGATGCAATTGACTACGTAAAGTGTAAACATTAACTTTGCCAACAGGCGACACTGCTACCATGATAGAAATAGACCATAATACACATGAAGTACTAGTAGAAGAACTTCATAGCTCAGTTGGAAATGTGATCGCGATTCCTCCACCGCCGGGAGCAGTGCGTGCCAGACTTAGCGCTCCAGTTGTAACAAATAACATTGATATGGATAAGATTAGTTTTGAACGTAACAAATCGGGCATTTGGGGATGGCGAAGTGAGAAAAATGAAACGATAAACGGATATGATTGCAAGGTGTTTAGCGCAAGCAATGTTGAATTCATAACTAGAACACGGACGGAGCATTTGAACGAGGACCAGGCAAAAGTAAGATGACTAGTATTAAAAAAGCAGTTGATTAAAATTCGTTGCAGAAAAATTGTCGTATGCCTATTCACAGTTTCTTGGGAATTGCTGAAGAAGAATACCGCAAAAGCCCAGATTTAGCCTCTTATCGCGAATTGGTAAGTTCGATTTGAATAGATTAATCAGGTAGTTTTGATGAGACGTTTTTGCATCCAAACAAGGAACCCTCGCCTCACGCAGAAGAAACATATGAAGACAACTCACCTGGCGCTACTAGTTCGGGTTGTTCAACACCGAAGATTTCTATTTCGGCTGAAGAGTATTTCTCCGGAGTTGATTTGAATGGGCGAGAAATCGGACATCGGAAGAAGATGGCAACTAAGGTAAGGACTAAAATCGATTCTTGAAATCGTGCATATGCTTATATTTTTATGAAATCACCCGCAAGATCCAAAGATTCAAAGCGAACTTATGGTTAAGTGAAGAGTTTCCCATACGTTTACAAGAGCAGGTCCTACCTATTTTGGACTTGATGTCAACAATGGCCAGTCCACATGTTTCGAAACTCAAAGACTTTATAACAATGCAACTGCCAGCTGGTTTCCCGGTTAAAGTAGAAATTCCCCTGTTCCATGTGCTGAATGTTTGTGTGTCCTTCATCAATGTGTTTGGAGTCGATTCGCCCGTTGAACATGTTGCTACTCTTCAAGAGGATGAAAGACTCTCATGCGTGATTGACGATCAGTGCTTCGATATTCCAAGCAACTATTCTAACAGAGGTGCGCTAATCGAATTGTCTCAGAAATCGGGTTGTCTATATATCTTTAAATTCCTTGTGCAGGGTTTGAACCACGGCGCCAATTGACAATTGAAGACGAAGATGATTTGCTGCAAATTGCGATAGAGCAAAGTTTAATGGAAACAGGCGGTGAAAACGATCAAGTAGACATTTGGGAAGCTCTTCGAGGACAAAAATCTCCACGCAGGACGCTTGCAAGCGAAGAGGCACATCTACAAAGGTATGTGAAGATTGCGTTTGCAACGAAAGATGAAAAATATTAAAATATTTTATTATTTATTTTAATTCAGACCGCATGCTTTTAAGAATAATACGCGTCATCTAAAAAGTATTTTTAAGTGATACAACTTCTAGCATTTGCAAATCGCTTGCGCAATGCTTTGAATAGTGAAACTTTGATATGTTCATGTTTTCAATCACATAGCATAATTGCCTTTTTAGTAATGATTTTATTTTTTCATCAAAACAATTTTAAAAGGCACTCAATTTTACAGATAAAACTCCTCCATTTACTTACAATTTTAGTGAACTTGTAGATCCTAAAAAAATACTCAGCTATATTTCTCACAAGGCTTATCGAATCGCGTTTATGCTAACATCATTTCATTCTCGATTTAAAAAAAAATCTTTTAAACAGCTGAAATTAATTTTTACTGAATTACATGGATAACGTGGTTTTTCGGATTTGAAGATAGGTATAGAATTTCAATTCATGTGGTAGTCCGCCAAGCCTAGAATTTTATGCCTGAATGAGACACGTAGATTGCCTGCTAGTCTTGATATATTTCCATAAAATACATACAAATTGCGTAGCAATTTTTTAGTTGTATTAATTTTTGCAAATTATAGCTACCTTTGGTTGCTTTAAAAACTTATTGCTATTTCCTCTGCTACTTGTTCTTCTTAATTTAGAGTATTGCAAGAATCATTGCACCAATTCCATGGAATCAATTCTCCTGTCAATGAAGAGCAGCTGGACAATGATTTTGTTGCCATTGATCCAGACTTGGCGATGGCACTACGACTCAGCGCTCGAGAACAAAAGATAATGGAATTAGAAAAGCAAAAAGAAGAGGAAATGATGGCGAAAGCTTTGAAACTTAGTCTCGAAGAAAAGTGAATTTGGATACCAAAATTTACAGTTAAAATTGTGATAAATTTTCATAACATGATTAAATGTGTAACTCCAGTGAATAATAGAACACAACGTATTTCGATTCAAGTTCAACGCGACGCAAAATGCGGTGGGAACTAAAAGTGAATGAAAAGAACGATTCGCATATTTTTGTTGCTGGAGTAGCAATTTTCTATTTATTTAATTTTTATATTATAGTATCCAAAGAATTTGCAACTTATTATAAAGATTTATAAATGCAAAATTTTTTATTCAGTTTAATAAAACGAAATGATCCAACTTTTCGAATTTTATTATCTATTTTAGTTGATAGGTTTTAGGTATGCTGTATTTAATGCGACACCGGGAGTTTTCGAATGGTAACAATGTCTTGATTCTGTTTGATTTAATCAAGGCATAGAAATATCGGCATGTCATAATTCGATTTTAAAAATAACTATGAGTGCAATTTTGGGGTCTGGACCAAAAAAGCCTTGAAATTGGGCTAAAATTATGCCTTTGAATTTCTAACAAAGCGAAACAGTAAATCCTGTGCTTCAATTTGTTTTAGAGAGGTATCGGCGCGAATGTTACCTGTGCATAAAAAAGCTTCTGACGAATAGTAGGTAAGTTTCCCTTTGTTTGGCAAAGTTGCCGCTTCGGTCATATAGAGATGACTGACTACTATACTATACTTTCACTACCGAGAATTTAGTTGGCGTTCTTTATTTTTAAATAGCCCCTTAAAAACGGCAATGTTAATATTCTAAGAAGTGGTTGATAAATGAAATAAAATTCCATCACACCTTCGCAACATACGAAGCCTACTCATTGAAATACGTCAGAAACTTTCAATTTAGAAAAATATACAAATATTCCCTGACATACACATTGTGAATAAGTTATCCTATTATATATACTTAAAACACTTTTGCTTGTCATGAGGAATCCTTGTCTTGAATAGTATTGAGTCAGCTCGGTATTGTGTATTCAGTAGCGGCGTGTAGCCAAAAATCTGTAGAATAAAATAGTTTAGTAGATGCGGTAAGATTATTATGTATATTTGTACCTGTGAAAAAAAGTTGATACATTTGTGCCGCTCTTGGAAATGAGTGTCATCTTCACTAAGCGAAACTGGGCAACCAGGGCATCGAAATGTCCAGCGGGATGTTACCTTAAAGTGAAGAAGTAAGTAAGTCCTTTAACGCGCTTTTTTGAGTGGTGCCTTCTGGTGCACGCACCGCATGTACCTGGTTGTGTTCCGCATGTCCTGCCCGTGCACTGCATGTACCTGGTTGTGTGCCGCACGCACCGCATGTACGTCCCATGCATTACATGTGACTGTTTCGTAAGATTTTGGTGCATGTGGCGCATGGGACGTACATGAGGTGCGTGCGGTACACAACCAGGTACATGCGGTGCACGGGCAGGACATGCGGAACACAACCAGGTACATGCGGCGCCCGCTCACAAAATACGCCAGCGATATTGTTTTGCAAGAGTTGAAATAGTTTACCTTAACTGGCGGTTTACGAGTGATGTGCGACACCAGAAAATTCATAGCGATATCTTCACAATTCATGTACTCGTCTACTTTGTCGCGAATGGCTTGGGGAAGCCAGTATGTGTACAAGTAAGTGTAATATTTGTGAACGAAAGCAGCTCCAGTCAAAACCATACTCAACTCGCAACTATAATTGGAATTATAATTCCACGCTCGATTCGAATTCAAGTCCCATGCATGAAATCTCCCCGGGAAGCCGACGACACGATCACGATGCTCGCGCCAAACTCGAAATCCAAAAAGGATCTCATCATGTCGCAAGTGAGCATCATCGTCGACGGATAAGATGGCTTCCGTCTCAATCACATCGAAAGGTAGAAAACGATTGTTCAACGAGTTTCTCGGCCCTCTTACCACAGTGATTGGAACCCCTATGTCAGGCCAACGTAAATCATCTAGAGGTGGCTTCGGTGAATTCCATATCACTACGACTTTGTGAAGGTAAGGCAAACCGTATAGTCGACCAAGTGAGTCCATAAGCACTTGCTCCCGCTCGTACGTCAAGATCACAATCGTGAATTGCTCTCGCGGATGATTGCCTCCCAAAGCCTCGCTGAATTCCTTGCCCGCGCCACCTGCGCCTCTTCCGATAGGGCGAAAGCCCATGTGGGAGCCCATGAACTTCGCCTCCGACGGAAGAACTGGATCGAATGGCAAATGGGGGTACAAATAGAATGGGTCGCCCAAATCGTTCCACGCTTCTCTTGATTGCAAGCGCAGTACTGTGTAGTTTCTCTTGAATTGCGGACTAGGATAGGCGGGTTCAATAGGGCCCAGTGATTCCTCGGGTTCCGCGTCCATAACTGGCGGATCGGACTTCAGCGGCACGAACGAAGAATTGAAAACACTTTGCGAAACGATTG
This sequence comes from Oxycera nigricornis, assembly GCA_963942545.1. Lineage (NCBI taxonomy): Eukaryota > Metazoa > Arthropoda > Insecta > Diptera > Stratiomyidae > Oxycera > Oxycera nigricornis. The sequence continues at coordinate 158,640 of OZ012662.1, read as the reverse complement.
AGGGGATCGGCCGAGGTGGGATGCCAAGTCGATCCCGCAAACTTGCCACAACGGTGTCCACTGTTGCTTGAACAGAACTCAAGAACCGTTCCCATATCAGTCGACCTTGTCTGCGCATCGAGAGCAAATCGGCATCGGAAATTGCCCTTAGCAAAAAGTGTAGCTCAGTTATCCTCGCTCTGGGCAGCATTACAACCAGTTTCCTCCACTCGATTGTATCCGCATAAGGAAGCTGCAATTGATCGGCACCAAGAACAACAGGAATGGCTCCGGCACGCAACGCCTCGTATATTCTAGCTTGGATCAATGTCGTACTGACCTGATTAGCACCAGGTGGTAAAACCAACGCAAATGTGGATTCTTTGAGGATCGCTCGTCTAGATGAGTCGGTGCCACACAAAATCCAATCCTTCAGTAGGAGATGGGCCTTGCTTTCAGTAGCTGGAACACATTTAAATTGCAACAAAAACTTATCTTGCGTCGGACCACTCGATATTTCCTTTAAATGTTCAATTATAAAGTTATCCAGCCCTTCAGAAGCATCTCTGGTTGGCACATTCATCGATGACTTTTCCATTTTCAATTCTCCTTGAAATGAAAGCAAATATTGACGCCTAGCAGGAATCATGGGCGCACATTCTTGCCACACGTCTCCTCCCGGCGGACCTAGAATTGGCGGCACAACTACATCGAAACGAAGACGAAATTGAGTCTTCAGGAATGTTGACTGCACGACGATTGCACGCATTGTGTTTATATCACTGAAAAGATTGGCAAACGTAGATGTAAGGTCTCTTCTAGATAGATTTATTAAAACATGATTACGACCATCACCACCCCAATGCGGGAGTCGCAGCAGCTTTTCCGAATCCACGATTGAAGCGTTGACATTAAGTTGATCTTCGTTTAGCGAATATCGATTGTTTTTCAATAGCTCATGCTCTGGTATAGCTTCACCAACCAGTACCAAATACACGCACGCGAGCTTCGGATCGCTAACCAAATGGGCATTATACCCCAAAGTCTGCTTGATCGTAGTCTTCAGGAATCCGTCGATATCATAGCCATGAGTAAGAATGTTGAATCGATCCGGATCATAAAGGTAAACTGGGAAGCCAGACGTCAAACTGCACCGTGAATGATCAAAACAGTTGCTCATTTCACATCTTGAGCTGTGTTTTTTGTGCAATGGCGTGTACTCCTCCAATAGAGAACTTGGATACAAAGGCTTGGGCAGTGCAAGCTCAGGCGTGTTTCGCTGCACAGCTTCCCGTTGAGCTACTTGGGCTTGTTCGACTGATACTTTCAGCCGTTCCAGTTCAGTCTGTTCACGTGAGAGTTCTTGCTTAAGATCTTCGATCTTTTGATTATAAATTCCTATATCTGACTGCAGCTTTTGTCGCCGAGATTCAAGTTCGCGTAATTCCACCGACACCGTATTCTAAAAGCAAAAGAACAGCTCAACCTTTCGAATTCAAACACTGAATTTTGATACATAAGTTGAAATAACTATCAAGGAAATTCTATTTGTTTGGAAATAAACATACAGGCTCCAAACTTTTTTCAACGTTAGAAGGTGGCAATCTCCAAAAGATACCGAATCGCTCCTGCGAATTGTTATTATTTATGATGATTATTATTGTTGTTTTATAGGCTTTATTGCTAGCAGGAATAGCCCAAATTGAGTCAATATTCATTGAATAATATCACTTTGCTGACACAATCCCAAATCATTTTCAGCAATTTCGCACCTGACCAATACTCACTTTAATTCTCAGCATCTCCTCGATGCGAAGCTTCAAATCGCTTGCCTTCATGCTGCTAAAATCTTCGTAAGCGTCCAACTGAGATCTGGAGCGATGGATATCGTTAACTGGCACGCCAGCATCCGGCTAAAATTTTAGTTATAAAATTAGCGGGCTAGCAACTGTAATATGTGTTGTTTTAAGTTCATGTTTGTTGCATGAAAGACAAAATATTTAACCTAAGTACAGCGACAAGCGCTAAGCACAATGGCACGCGAAATGCCTATATTTCTAAAGCCTAGTATTAAGGCTGGTACTGCCGAATATGGCAGGAGAGTAGTCTGTATTAAAACACTTGCCGATTATGGCAGTCTGGTTTCAAGATTGACTCTGCCTGCGTACATTTTGTTTGCCATTCAACACTACAAGCCCGCATTTTTTTTTAGTTTTTCACCCAAAGTAGATATATCTTTTTGCAGTACTTCATTGCGCAACACACTGCTGTTTAGTAACACCTGCAATTCATCTTTTTCGGATAACAAAGTTTCCATTTTATCTATTAGTACAAGATTCTGTGACCGCACGATTGTCATCTCAGCAAGTGTTACTTCACATTCTTCTCTTAATTTACTTTGGAATTGATTTTCCAACTCCGTTTTGAACTCTAGCAAACTGTCGCGCTCTTCACGCAATTCAATCAAATTGCCGTTTGCATTTTTTATCGATTGTTGCAATGAATTGCGTTCTGCTTCCAAACTTTTTATTGCCATTTGAGTATTTTCTAGTGCGGCTTTCAACTCCGCATTTTCATTTTTTATTGCTTCATAATTTTTGGAAAACTCTTCCCTATTGAACACTAGCTCCTCGACTTGTCTTTCTTCTGACGAACGTTTATCGTCACTAAGCTTGAGTTTATCATTCAATTGTTCAACATTCACCATTGCGCCTTGAACATCTTTTAGTTTTTCTTCTAGCTCAATTTTCTCTGCTTTAATGGCTGCTAGTTCAACACTTAGTTGATTGTTCACTTGCTCGTATTCTTTTATTTGAGTTTCAAGTTTCATTTGGATGGTCTTCATTTCCGTCTTGCCGTTTTCTAAGTCCAATAAAGTTTCCTTGTATTGTGTCGACGAGCTTTGTAGATTCGATTCTGATTGAGAAAGATTTTCAATTTTCTGTTTTAAAATGATTTTTTCTTTTTCCTTTTCAACATTTTCATCGTTAGCGATTTTCAAAACTTCCTCAAGTTTGCCTTGTTCGTCTTTTAGACGCATCACTTGAGCCTCTAACTCCGCAACTTGGTTTCCCAGTTCTTCTTTGTCTTCTATCAAGACTTTTTGATTTTCATGCAGCAATTCTTTCTCATTTAGTTGTTGCTGAATCAAATGAATATGATCTTTTTGTGCTTTCACGTCATTTTTAACATCATTGAATTCTTTCAATGATTTACAAAGCTGAGCATTTTTTTGCTGAAGTGATGAAATTTCTTGGATCTTACTATCGATTTTTACTTCGGTTTTGGATCTGGTCTCCTGTAAGCGAACCAACATTTCATCAGTGGCTTCTTTCTCGCAACGTGCTTTCATGAGCTCTTTTTGCAATTCTTCCACCTGCTCTTGAAACTTGGCAATGCCTTCTTCCGATTGAGAGATAATGCCTTCCCAGTTACTTTTATGTATTAACAGTTCAGACAATTGATGCTTAGTCTCTTCCAATTCAATCATACGATCCTCATGCGACTTCAGTAATGCATTGTAATTAGTCTCGATGATTTTTTTACGTTTTTCCAGAAAATTGAGTTGATCTTTGAGTATTGCAATTTCAACTGTCGAGCTCGCATGAAAGCCAGATTCTTTTTTGTCTCTCGAATTGGTCGAATCGAGTTTATCTGTTGAATTTAATTCTTTTTCAGTTTCCACGAGCTCGACACTTTGCTTCGGATTTTCCCAAATTTGAGTTTAATATATCTAGTCTTTGACTCAGTTCTTTGTTTAGACATTCATATTTACTGATTTGTCCACTTAATTCTGAATTGAGCTTTTCAATTGAATTGGTGTTGATCAAAAACGTCTTTTTATTCGTTGCCAATTGATTAAGTTCCGACTGATACCCTTGCAAGCTATTGGGAGAGGTTTCTTCAAATTTATCATCCTCGCTGTTTACAGGCAGATTGTCGATTATTTCCTCGACTATTGACGATGCAAATTCATGTAAGTCTGCAATTTGCACTTCGACTTCTGATGCAAGCGTCGTGGATTTCAAATGCTCGTTTGATGCATTTTTCAACATTTTTTCATTAAGATCAATTTTCAATTTTAGATCATCATTCACTTTTTGCGTGTTTTTCAAATCGACTTCGTAATCGCGACATTTTTTGTTAAGGTTTTCATTTTTGTATACTTGTTCCATCATTTGATCTGAAAGTTCGATGTGACTTTCTTCCATTTGTCGATTTTGAGATTTCATTTTCTCCATTTCCAAATGCAATTCTTTCAGTTGCTGATCTTTTTCGGTTAATGATTTTTTAAAAGCATCCAATTGCTTTTGTAAATCATCCGAGCATTTATTCTTCATATCTGATGGCGTTGGTTCAATATCGTTGGATACTATAGAATTGTTACTATTATTGAGTATGGCTATGTCAGTAGGAGCTGTATCACTCATATCACTCTGTTCGACCACTACAGTATCAATTTCACTGTCCGCTGAGTTATAACTTTGATTGGCCAACACCGATTCATCGTAGTTCGCGTTCGAACACTTTACAGTTCGAATAACGAGACTTCTGTTTTCCGAATTGTGCGATTGTACCGTTTCACGAAGTTGTTTCTCCAGACTTTCTATTCTTGCTTCACGCTCTTTTAAACGAGTCACCAGGTCTTCTTCGCGCGACTTTAATTTTTCTTGGTTTTTTTCATATTCGAAAGTGAGACTTTCAGTGTCCTTGGAAGCCATTAGAAGAGATTTGATTGTTTGTTGGCGCTCTTCAATTTCGATTTGGTATCCGTTCTGCTGGCACACTAGACTATCGATTTTTTCGTTTAATTCTGAAATTCGAGATTCCAACTCGAGACACATTTTGTGACTCTTCAATTATTCCCATCAGGTTGTTCATAGCTTCTACATCATTGTTTTCTGATTTCTAAGTGTCCTCCGTGTGGCGTATCGTGATGTTCTTTTATCAATTGATGTTGTACTGCAGTATCTAATATATTTTTTGGGGGTTCATAATAAGCATTATAATAACAACCATACGCAAAATTATGTATAATGATGTATGAATCGGCAAGTGTTTTAATACAGACTACTCTCCTGCCATATTCGGCAGTACCAGCCTTAGAAATATAGGCATTTCGCGTGCCATTGTGCTTAGCGCTTGTCGCTGTACTTAGGTTAAATATTTTGTCTTTCATGCAACAAACATGAACTTAAAACAACACATATCACATAGCCACTTACGCTGAGCAGGTTGTAGTGCACGAAAATCGACGCACAAAACAAGCAGCAGACGACCACTATTATTAATTTATACAGCCTTATGTGCCGCAGTCCCATGGCTGAGGGCACAGCCTGATACTGGCCGAACGCTGCCGCACTTTCCAATCCTTGCTTCATGCTGGGTTACACCGCTGTCGGCATTCTGTTCCGTCGAATGCGCCGTCCCTCTTCCTTCGGCAATATTAAATATAAATAAATACTAAAAACTCCAAGCAGCTTACTGGCAGGTGACAGTTCGAGTGTCAGGCTGTCATATTAGAATAGAGGTTAGTTTTCTGTTCCCAGATTGATACCACTCACGTATAGGCGTTTATTCAGTTGGATCCGTTCCGTTCGAGTTAGTTGTCTGTTCCAAGATTCTATTTGATTTGAAATTTTATAGGTGTCAGACGTCAGAGTAGTCGCCGCTTAACTCATTTGGATTTGCGTGAACTCCTACAGACGAATTAAGGAAAATGGAAGAAGAAAACACTGTGAAATTCGTATGTAACAGCTCCGTTCGCTTCAATAAATTTGGTGACGCTTGGTTTCATGTTTTAGGTTATAAAGGACGATCTATGCAAAAGGGTGGGTTTGTCGGCCAAATGGATGAACGGTCACCAAATCTCAGTAGCAGCATTCAGTCCCATAACTAGGTAATGGCATCAGGTGGTAATCAATAGTTATAGCGATGTTGTTTGTTCCAAACAGCACTACTAAAGATTGCGAGTCGGGTTTCGCCGGCCAGAATCAGGTCAACGTTTTCCATTTGACGACGGACTTTGTGTTTGAAGAACCGACTCTGAGGTGCCTGGTAGCAGAAGCAAATACGATATTCGTGTCACTACAGAACCTGAAGCGCCAGGGAAGTCCATCTGACTATGTTAAAATATCGCGGACCTTTCGCAGCGTTATTAGGGCTTGTCTGGAAAAGTTCGAGGAAGAAATATGCAAGGAAGACATAACAGAGGAGAGTAAAACAAGGTAAGAGCGCAACATCTTCGCGTTGTTGATTTGCGGATTACGGAGTAAAAAAATAAAAATAGGCACCAGAACTACATAACGATCTTCTACTCCATTGAATGTATCTGGCATCTGTGTGAAATACTTTACATTGATCCAGCTCCATCGAGCATCGTAGTTCCACAATTATTAGAATGGACCCGATTTCATTTCCCATCGCATGAAAGAATCGCCACCGAGCTCCTTTTGTATGAGCGCGAAGCGAACACAAGCAATGATTACTGGCCGACGGTAAAAGGATTGGTTCTGCAAGGGCAAATCGATGTAGCCCGTGCCATCTTACAATTACACACACTATCGGAGACAACGGCATTCAAGATGGCAGAGCAGATCCTAAAAACAATGCCTGTGTATAATGTTAGCATATAAATTGGTCCCGAACATGATAATGATATGCCATATCTTCGACAGGCATATGGTGGATTATCGATCCAAAAGTTTCGGTCACAATGGCATTATTGGACGACAGACGCGGAATTAAAACTTTCAGCTGGTATTCTTTCAAATGAACCAGAATTGGAGGAAATAGTGAAGGTGACGTATTCGTAAATAAGCATATCATTTTATCAATTGTAGAGAAATTCATGAAATATACATGAATATCCAAATATTCATTGTTATTTGAAGGACTCGTAGTATTAAAGAGATATGCGTAAATTTGAACATTTTTAACATACTGATCTGAAGTCACAACTTGGGCATGAATTATTAAAATCATCTTAACAGATTTTATTCCACTCAACAGCATGTATCACTTCCAACGAGCCCTTGATTTCATTTGGTTATCTGAAATCAACGAAACTCGAAAATATGCCATAAAGCTATTCCCATAGTGTAGTAATTACGACTCAAATAAACCTTAGTAGTCATTTAAGCGAAATGGTTTTAGAACGAAGATTTTCTGCAGCCATTTGAGCAATTGTCTGGCGAAATATTTCATTAAATATATCTTTGTAGCTTATCACGGGCAATGAATTCAGTTGGAACCAGCAAATCAAACAGTCAACGTGCTGGTATGAATATCTAGCCGGCCATTTGTATTACACGGAACCAGCTTGTAAATATTTCGAATTGGGTTCCTTCGCTAATCTCTTAATTAATCGATGGGCAAATCAAATTGGATTTGCGGGAAGCGGATTTTTAAAGCCACTGGATCAAATTATATTGAGCGTTATGGAGAACGACATGAATAAATTTTTACACTTTATTCAGAGAATCGGAGACAATCAGTGGTTCGTGACACATTTAACAGATCTATTGTATCACTGTGAGCAGTTGCAAGTGCTAGGAGAGCAAAAGAAAAAGTAAGTCGATGTGTGGCCAGTTGTTTTAATATAAATGTAATAATTAGTAAATTGTCATCGCAACTAGTATTGGAGCCTCACTCCGAGATGCGCTATTGTTCGAATTTGGATCAACTTTGATGACCCGAGAATCTTTCTGGATGATGGGAATCGATTATTTGGAGCAGTGCGTAGAAGGTACGATCTTGTTTCACATGTAAATAATTGATGATTTTAAGAGTTGCACACTTAGGGACAGCGACCATAGAATTACTTCTTACTAAGATACCTATTCAAAATGAAGAACAAGCTTTGAAAATACTGGACATGGCTACGAGGAGAGGATTTGCTTCCGTTGGTAAAGTTATTAGCAATACGATAGAACATGCTTGCGAAAATTCTTCAAAATCAATATTCCGTAGAGAAAGAAATTTGTTGCGTACAGTCCAAGAGATCAATGACCGCAGAGGATTATGGCAATGCATTGGAATGGGCCATAAGGTCGAGAGACGCTGGATGTGTAACAGTCGTTACAGATTTCTTTTTAATGCACTACTCACGCACCGGAGAAATACTTTGCCCTGACGTTCTGGCAAATATTGGCGGCAAAATGTTTATTTCGCCACGTCTAGTTTTTCTCGTGAAATATTTCGACTTCCAACAATTCTATAAACGAAGAGAGTTTATTGAAGCCGCTAAGCTACTAGTAAACCTTTTGAACTCGAAAATAACTCCTGAATAGTAAGCAGTTTTACATAGTTAGCCCCTGATGAAAATCATATTTTCAGTTTTTGGCCATCATTATTGGTTGATTCCATACCGTTACTGGAGTCTAAAGATCCAAAAATGCCATCGAAGGAGACCTTTGTCATAATGAAGCATCTCGAAATGGAATTGATTCCTCTGATTGGTAAAAGTAAAAAGCACATGGAAAGAACAGGAAATGTACATGATTGATAAATCGAACTGGATGAAGACTTAGTTGAGACTTATTTTCAGAAGCAGCCCAATTTGCTGAGAGATTTCAGGATGGAAAGCATTGAAGAAATTGTTAAGCTCATTCGTTTGGCAGGTGCTAGAAATCTGGCCCGCGCTATAATTATTGAAAATACGGTAATATCTTGAAGTTTTCCACTAAAATAAATACGTAAATTTCATTTACTTTCATCGTGTACTTTCATCTTGAAACCTCAAAAAAATTTTTTTAAGAAATACTGATGTAAGCTAGTTTTGATGGCATTTTCGAAAAGAAAATTTGCAAATTACGAAGGTTTCAGTTATTATTCCAAGCCAATCTGGCAACAAATTTCGCTTATTACTTACAATTAGTTGGAAACAAGGCAATCTTGTGATCACGCATTGATAGCTATTTTAACTGCAAAGGCCCGTGAACGTTCAAATTAAGAAACCATTTGATTTCATATTTTATTGAATTCAGTTCAGATACAAAATATTTTTAGAAAACAATCTCTTCATGTACATATTAACAGTTGTAAAAATAACACAGTTGAAACAAATCCAGCACAGCTTAAATATTTTTTGATTATTTTTTACAATATATATCCCATCATCACAACACCCCGGAAGAATATGAAACTTTGAATTGTGCGACTCAAATATAAAATATAACTTTATGCCTAACCACAAGGTACACGCGGGACAACCAAGTACGTTACTCAAATGTAACGATGAGATCCTCGCCTTCAATATTCATCCCGTTTGTAATTTCCAAAGATTTGACTACGCCAGCTCGAGGAGACTGCACGACCATTTCCATCTTCATAGCTGATAAAACGACCAATGGTTGACCCTTTTCCACAGAATCGCCAACCTTGACGCGAATGTCAATAACTTTGCCTGGCATAGGAGCTCCGACCTCTTTATCGTTTGTCTTGTTAGCCTTAGGATGTATGTGTAGCTCCTACCAAAAAGTAAATAAAAATAATGTTGATTTCCAGCCATCCAACATAACATATAACATTAACCTAGTATCTACATGTGATATAGGGTTACGCTTTTCAGCGAGGAGCATATTGACACATATATAATTACCTTAACCGCTTCTTTGTCTTTAATTAAAACTGATCTCAACTGCCCGTTCATTTCAAAAAAGACCTCCCGTTCCCCATTAGCAGTTAGATCTTCCGCCATTGCAAGATTCTTGAAGCTAAGGGTTTTTCCCTTTTCTAGTTCAATATCGAATTCATCGCCTGCTTTTGGCCCTGTTAAGAATATTCTTGTGGGCAGCTTGTCAACTGGCCCGAACGCGTCGCGAAAGTGTAAATATTCATTGGTAACTTCAGGGTAGAGAGCTGCAGACATTACATCGCGATCGCTTACGTTGCCGTGCTTTTCGCGTAATTCTTCTTTTAACTTAATAAAGTCAAGTGGCACCAACATTTCGCCCGGACGCCCATTTATACGTGGCATGTCTTTCAAAACTCTGGACCTGAAAGGCTCAGGATAACCACCATAAGGCTCTCCGATAGAGCCTTGAAGGAATTCCACAACAGACTTAGGAAAGGAAAGCTCTTCCGCTCTATCTAATACCTCCTGTGCCTTCAAATTATTCTGCACCATAAATTGAGCAAGATCACCAACAACCTTCGATGAAGGTGTCACTTTGATTATGTCTCCCAGCAATTGATTAGCCTGTGCGTATGCTTTCTTCACATCTTCGAAAAAGTCTCCCAACCCCAGGGAGAAAGCCTGAAATTGTAGATTCGTGTATTGACCACCAGGAATCTCGTTTATGTACACATCCGCGTTTCCTGATTTCATAGTTGTTGTACATTCAAATGGAGCGTAAAGTGTTCGAGCTTGTTCCCAATACGCAGAGTACTCGGATACATTTTTCAAGTCGAAATTCGTGTCTAGCGATGATCCTTGCAATGATGCAACTACAGCTCCCATGCTAGGTTGAGATGTCATACCGGACATAGAGTCGACTGCTACATCGACCACATCCGCACCAGCCTCTGCACATGCCAGCATAGCTGCAACTCCTGCTCCTGAAGTGTCGTGCGTGTGAATGTGAATGGGGATGTTTGGATGCTTATCGCGGATTGCAGTAATTAGCATTCTTCAATTAAAACCAGTAAACGTGTTAACAAATTCGATATATTACGCAAGAAATCAATATCTTACCTTGCAGCGCGAGGTTTCAACAATCCAGCCATATCTTTGATGGCCAGAACATGAGTGCCTGCTTTTATTAGTTCGTCTGCGAGGTTCGTGTAGTATTTCAAATCATACTTTGTCTTTTTTTGATCACTTACATCTCCTGTATAGGAAATGGCCGCTTCCACGATGCCGCCTGCATTACCAGCAGCTTCCATTCCCACAATCAAGTTGGGTAAGTAGTTAAGTGAATCAAAAACTCGGAAGATATCCATTCCAGTGTTCACCTTAAATAAGAGAGGAACTAAATTATTTGCCTTTGGTTTCTTCAAACAGTTTTGGCAATCTTATGATTAAATTGCTCATTGTTGTTGCTATTTTCATAGTTAACGTCTATTGACTTGTTACCAAAAAATGCTTACAGCCAATTCACAGAACTTTTGCACGACATTATCTGGGTAATTTGTATACCCAACCGCATTTGCTCCACGTAGCAGCATCTGGAATGGGATATTCGGAATTGCTTTTCGCATATCTTCCAATCGCTCCCAAGGGCATTCGTGTAAAAATCTTAGAGCCACATCGAAAGTTGCTCCACCCCAATTTTCTAGGGAGTAGAGGCTGTGAAAGTTGTGTGCTACATATGGTGAGATTCTCAAGAGATCATGAGATCGAACTCGAGTGGCTAGTAACGACTGATGTGCGTCCCGGAATGTTGTGTCCATCAAAAGTAAATTCTTTCTAGATCGAACCTCCTTTGCAAAGGCTTCAGGACCGGATTTTAAGAATATTTCGCGCAGACCTTTCGGTGGCTCAGTCACTGCGAAGAAAGTTATGTATGAATCATTTTGCAAGTACTCAGTCCAGCAAATTATTCAACGGCAAATTATTATGAAAACACAAAAAACTAACTACTATCACAACTAAATCAAAATGTATAAGATAAACTAAATGTTCTAGTCTTTGCCGATTTTATAGATGAAATGTAATGGGTATAAGGAATAACAAATATGAAAATAAAACGAAGCAGGCATGCATACAACTGTATTCATAATAACATCCCAAAACCGAAAATTTTGCCAATGCTGTTGAGCTTATATTCTGAAATAATTTATATAGTTAAAAAGATTTAGCGTTACTAGAATATGCATCATCTTCCCAAACGACACGACGTTAGCATTCGGCTGAAATTTTAGTTCAAAACAATATGACTTCGTTTGGTATTGATATCTTGATGATTTGTGGTACCTTGTTTTATCGCAACTTGCTTTCTGTCTAAAGAAGTATCTCTTTAAACGTTTAAATGAATCTTTAAGCCAAAATCACTTACTAAATAAACGATTCAAATTCTATCGAAACATGTTTTAAATACGTTACTCAAACACATTGCCAATTTATCATTTATTACTAATTACTTACAATTAGAAAGAAATATTCATAAAACAAAACCTACCTCCGCCTTCTCCACGCTCTTCTCTCTCTAACGCCTCGGGAGACAGATCTTCAATTGTGTGTTAAATGTAGTGTCCATAATAAATGTGTGAATGATGACAAAATAAAATATAGAACGGAAAGAAACGTTTCAAGCTGATAATCAACACAAATTAAGCCTTACTTGAAAGTGGTCGAATTTTACAGTTAATAATAACGTTACAACTTAAGTTGATATGAGTGAGCTTTGCGAATTGTTTATTACGTTAGGATGAAGCTAATAAAAATAGGACTATACTTCTTGCGCAAATGATTACATTGGAATATTATATCTTATAGAAACAAAGTGTAACTCTACGCGATTTTTTCGGACAACTGCTAGTTGAAATACAATATTAAAAAAAGCGGAAGGTATGAGAAAGTTCCATAATAATGAATTTTTGAAATTGGAAAACAATTTAGTTTTTTTTTCTTTAACCATTTTTAACTAAAGTTATGACACCAATATTTTTACACCAAACCATATTAATTTCAAATTATGTAACAAAGAAAATCAGGTTTGAAAATTGACGGGTATTTCGTTTTAAAGAGATTTTTTCAAACCATTAGTACGATTTAAAAGCTACAATCTCGTTAGTTACAAGACATTTTGTTATATTATTTACCTAGTGGTATTTCCGGAACATGAGGAACAACGTTTGCTGGCTTCAAGCTAGTAGCGAGGGGGGTCTTCGGCCCGTTTACTAGAACTTCTCCCAAATAATTAAGCAATTTTTGTGCGCGGTTCAAAGTGCGTTGAAATTTAAACAACTGGGGATTTTCATCGATGAAGTAGGTGTCCAAAACGCCATGCAAGAACTTTTGATTTTCCAACACATTTATCAAGAAGGGTATATTAGTTTTAATGCCTCGAATGCGAAATTCACGAAGTGCTCGGTTCATTTTAGCCGCCGAAGATTGTAGATCAGAAGCGTGAGATATAACTTTAACTAGCAGTGAATCATAATGAGGAGAAACGATAGCTCCAGAAAATGCTGAAGCACTATCTAAACGAATGCCCATGCCCTCACCAGAGCGGAACGCCTCAATTCGTCCAGTGCTCGGTTGGAAGTTATTCGCCGGGTCTTCCGTTGTAACTCTGCACTGAATGGCATACCCACGTGGTTTTATAGACGATTGAGTATACCCCAACTCTGGAAGGGTCATTCCTTCCGCAATCCTGATTTGAGATTGAACAAGATCAATTCCAGTAATTTCCTCCGTCACAGTATGCTCAACTTGTAATCTGAAAACCAAAATGGGTAAAAGAAGCATACGAGTATACTTTATTTATAAACCAGCTTGGAACTTGTTTAAAACTCAACCAGCTTATTAGTTAACGTTCTTCTGTGTAAATGTTCAATCATAAAGATCTTGGTACATTTTCAAGTCATATTTGTTTGTTCCATGAAATGTTTCTTAATATACATACACACCTGGCATTGACTTCTATAAAATAGAAATTTCCCTTTTCGTCACACAAAAATTCAACAGTACCAGCATTTTCGTATCCTACGTGACGTGCAAGACGCACAGCTGCTTCCGTCATCTTATCACGAATTTCTTTTGGTAATCTAGGCGCCGGAGCTATTTCCACCACCTTCTGATGACGCCTTTGAACTGAGCAATCACGCTCATACAAATGAACCACATTGCCGCCTTTATCACCTAGTAGTTGCACTTCTATATGGCGAGGTCTTTCAATAAATCGTTCAATGAACATCGCTCCATTTCCGAAAGCGGCTTTCGCTTCTGAACTAGCTCTCTCGAAGTTTTCCGCTACATCCTCCATTTTTCGTACTACACGCATTCCACGGCCGCCGCCTCCATATGCCGCTTTTAGAATAACAGGAAGAGAATGTTTTTGGCAAAATGCCACTGCTTCTTCCTTCGTTGTTATTGGTCCATCCGTTCCAGGAACAATGGGCACTTGTGCTTCGATAGCTGCTTGTCGCGCTGCGACTTTATCACCCATTTGTTGGACAACTTTTGGAGAAGGCCCGATAAACCGTAGTCCTGCATCGATAACAGCCTGAGCGAAGTCACTTCGTTCTGAGAGAAAACCATATCTGAAATGTTAACAGCTAAATACACAGCAAAGACATTTGGTTTAACAATTAGTAAATACCCTGGATGCACAGCATCTACATGGTTTTCTTTGCATACTCGAATAATTTCGGAAATGCACAAATAAGCTTCCACTGGAGGCAGACCTTTGCCGACCATATATGATTCGTCAGCTTTTTGTCGGTGCATATGCATTTTGTCCTGCTCGGAGTATATTGCGACCGATTTAATGCCTAGTTCCGTACATGCTCGGAAAACACGAATTGCTATTTCACCACGATTTGCAACAAGAATCGACCGAATCGGTTTATATTCAACCTTTGGAGCATGATTATAATGTGCACATTAATAGAAATTGGAAATAGTCAAATTATTAATGAAATGGTTACATCTGAAAATAATTTCGTCCGCCAAATCTGAACATAATAGCCTCATTTGTACAGGTTTTTTTAATAACAACTTTATAAAATAATATTTGAAGAAATTATGCAGGGCAAATAGTTTGTACGTACCTTAGTGCAATAACTATTTTTGTTGAGTAGCCAAATGCGAACCCGCGGATTTCGACATACTGAGTGAAAAACTTTTTTAGCACCGCACATTGACATTTTGGACGAAATCTATCTTATCTATGAATTGAAAAAATCGTTTCGCTTGAAGTAATCGTATTGTTTCTGTTATTGGCTTCAACTCACCTGCCTATTGGAATGATTGCAAAACTCTTCTCAATCAATCGTAACTTTGTATTTTAATTTTTGGCCAAACCCCTGCAATCAAAAATTCATCTCATTATTTTCTTAGTTCAAGCATCTTTTAGATAATTGACATTCAATACCGGGAATGAAAAATTAATGAACACATTATTTAGAGTATTATTATGATTTTTAATATTTATGTAGAAATTACTGGTAAGTTGTCCGTTTGGACGTCAAGGGTTGCAACTCATGACTTGTTTATTTTTTTGTTTTGATATTATAGTCTACAAAGGGTTTGTTATTATCATTAAAATTATGATTATCATTCCATAAATATATATTTTTTTAATTTTAAATAAAGAAATTTTCAACCAGCACTGATTTTTACAATTTTTCATTAAATCAATTCGGTGTACGAATACGAATAGCGCATACTGTTTGTATTATGTTTAGTGCGTCTGTGCTGAATGTTATGTCTCAGTAGATACATTGACCTCTTTGCTAGAAACAAGAGCACTACACGCCACGAAATGTCGATCTCCAAACCAAATGCCGACAGTCAAACCAGTGCTGTCGAATGCTCTAATATTGAATATGCTTCTTTGTTGGAAAGTAGACATCCGCGCAAACTTTTCCTGGGCGTTCCAACTGCGATACGAATATGTAGCGTTCATATTATGTAGTTTAAAATTTATCAGAATCAATTGGGGCTTTATTATTGATTTAAGATTTTAACATTGGTAGGATCAATTTGAAGACTAAGATCGCTTAAAAAATCGTTTGCTTGCATGTGGCAGCACTGATTGAATAAATATAAAACTTCTGCCCACTATATTATCTCAATGCTTTTTCGAACCTGTGGATTGAAATGGCACCACTTTTAAATTTCATAAGATTTTCTGAACCACTTCGCATACGCGGCCAAACATAAATTTCTTCATGAACATCATTTCAACTGAAAAAACTGTTATCTACAATGGTAATTATTCACGTAATCTTCACTTCTTGTTACACGAGAGTACGTAATTTGGTAAGTCGGTAAAATTTTAATATTTAAAAAAAACTCATTTCCCATAGTGATGTCTCAACTGATCCAATAACTCTTTAGACCTGTTCCTGTTTACTGTAATCAAATGTCCACATAATTTACGCTGTTCTCTTGAAATTCAACTGCATTTAATACTTATTTAGAAATAATATGCGATGGCATTTTTGGAGCTTACTCAGTTTAAAACTAATCGAAACTCAGTCAAAACATACTTTCATAGAATTGTAACAAATTCTCACCCATTTCACAATATAAGATCTTCTAAAATGCACCAATTGAAAATATTTACTCTGTCTAAAAAGGATTTAATGTCGAATTACGAGTTCAACTGGATCAATTATACGATAAGAACTATCATGTTGGAAGTATCCAATAACTGCTGATATCGCTCGAATATTGGACGATGGCTTCTTAATTTCATCACTGAGTACGATGATATCATGAGAGGCCGAATTGTCTTATATCAATTAAGAAAAATTCGACGGCTTCCATTCAATCTGTGCCGTTAGTGGGTTTCTAATGTCGTCAGCTCCATAGTACGTTTTGTATTTTAATTTGGTAACCAATTTACATACACTTAATTATTTTCACGCAATAACAAAGGAGGCATGTTTCACGAATTCAGCTCATACTCAAAAGCCAATATTAGTTATTAATTGCATAAAAAATTTAAGGATGCATAATGAATGCACGCATGTATGCTATTTGCTATTATCTTGGAGCAATACTTACAGAAAGTAATAATAGAAAATGATGCCTTCTATATTCTTATGCATTAGCTTATCTATAATATTATATATATTGTATTATATTGGTCTGGTGGTAGTGATACCGCGTTAGCCTTGACTTATACTTATGTTTGACCTAATTTATAGAATGGACAAAACTTGCTTACTTTTGAATTAACATAGATTGTACTTACCCAAAATGTTCATCACTTTATAAAAGCTCACTTGAGCTGAGATAAGACTAGCAAAGCTGTAATAGCGTTTGCATTTTTGCACATTTTATTGAATAGGCATCCATTTATTACGTAACACTCCAAGAGGGGGGGGGGTTGTATTTGAAAATGTTACTAAGTGTTACATGGAGGGAGGAGGGAAGTATAGCAAAATGTTATGTAACAAAATTTAAAATGAGTTGAAATAATTTTTTTATAACACTAAATCATAAAATCAAATTTTAAATTTATTTGCCACGCCACGAGGTGTAAGCAGACGCTAGGCGCGATAAACAAAGTTTAGATGCATTGTTAATATTTTGTGATTAAAGTATTTAAAAGTCTGAGGGGGTACGATGAATTTGTTACCTAATAAAGAGGGGGTCTTTGAAAATGTTACTAAGTGTTACATACATGGAGGAGGGGGAGTTTAAATACTCTAAAAATTTCGCTACGTAATATATGGATGGTTCTATAGCATAGCGGACACTTTGAGCTATCAAAAAACATGGGACAAGGATGCCAAAATTACCCCTCCTTAAGAGAGAGCGCTCTGGCTTTCGTTTTGCAACTCGTGCAGAAAAAAACTAATGAAATTACACAACCAAATTTCTCCATGTGGAATTGGGCAAATTTATTGTTTCGAGGCTGCAATTTTGTGATCGGCGATTCGTGTAAGTCTGCACGCCGCGACCACCTAGTGTACGAATAACAATGCAAATTAGAACAGAGTGTAACAGAGTTTGATACTTTATGCTATGGTGCAATCCAGCATATTGGAGACATAAATTTCATCTGATTATAACTTGTTGCGTTTAGGTTAACCTTTGTTCGTCCTTTTTACTGCTGTGTCCTTAAATTATAATTTATATTACCGAATTGTTTATAATAACGTACATAGTTCCGAAACTGATTAATATGGCAATTTTCAATAGTCGAAATTAAATATCGATATATTGAAAATAAAAACATTACTAAAAATATCATTACATTGAGAAAAATATCAATATATCGAAAAAATTTCAGTGTTTCTTAGCACACAAGACGGGCAGTTTCATTCGATCGGTATGTTGAGAATTTTGAATATTGTGCATGTTCAAATCTTTCCATACTATCAAACGCTAATAATTTTTCTGAGCGGCAACCTCAGAGAAACAGAAATGTGAAATAAAAAAGACGGTTACAGTAAAACCTGTCAATAACGGAATCCTGTGGGGAACTTATTTTTTCCACTATTGACACGAATTCCACTATTAACAGGTTCCATTATTGACAGGTATTTGAGTCAAACCAAAGTGATTTTCCATTATTTAGAGTAAAATTGAATAAAAAACCAATGCAAATATTTACATGGCTATTTAATGATCAAATCAAGTGATATAATGAACGTGAAAAGAAAATATGTACTGAGATAAAACTATTTTTTGATAAATGAATGAAGGAAAAACTGAAAATGAAAAAAGCAGCGAATGACAAACATTATTATTTAAAGTAATCGGTAATCGAAGACTGTTTTGTTTTGCTTGCAATCAAATCATCTTGTACTAACTTGATGGATTCTACTAAAAATAGGGTAAAAATGTATTTTCAACATTTTACGATGAAAGGTATTCGTCGATAATTTCTTTTTTGTCTTTAATAACCATGTACACAGCAGACTTGCCACATTTGTATTTTTCCTTCAAAACTTCGATTTCAAATTTGGACTCCGTGATCTTTTATCAAATTGTACTTTTGTTTTAACGTGAGACGTGAACGTTGGATTGGTTTATTGTCCCCCTTTTTACGATTCATTTTCAATAGCGACTGAAAAATGTGAGAGTAATGAAGTTCTAATTGTGTGGTCAAAGTGTTTTTCGCTCAAGTGCAATTGACGAACTGAACAATCTATGGTCGCACACACAAAGAGAGTGCATAATTCATAGCTATCGAATCAGCAAAACTGAATTTCGATTTCTTAGAAGTTTTGATTACACGATGCTGTCCAAACAATAAAGAAGTCTAAACAATGACTCGAAGTAAGAAAGTAAACGATACATTTTGTTGCTATGACAAATTGCCGCAACAGAAGCGATAAATTTTGCATTTTACGAAATGAAACAGTGATTTGGAAACGATTTTTATAATCATTGTTTGTTATATTGGAAAAAATATAGTTTCAAATGGAAAAAATACCAAAAATAAGCGAAAAACTTTTTGTTTCCAAGAATTGTTTTTCCACTATTCGGAGTTTCCATTTTCCGTTATTGACAAGGTCAATTTGTATGGAAGAGCTCAATGGCCAAATTTTTTTCCCACTATTGACACGAATTCCACTATTAACAGGTTCCGTTATTGACAGGTTTTACTGTACAATAATTCACATGTGCATTTCTAGATATGGTTTCTATGGAAATTGTGTTTAGTTCGTGGAAAATGCAGTGGCTATACGATTTGGCTATTTCTTTTTGGGAATCAATCTGAGACAACCCAACCTTTCGTTCTAGTCATAGCCAATACAACACAAATTTAGCGGTAATATTATGCAAGGCTCTCTTTTTGCTTGCACGGTAAGTATGCGGCATTCAAACTGCCCATAAAGCATACATAAATAAAACATGCTCCTGTAAGGCGAACAGGTATAGCTAGGAACACACATTTATGACTTCATTCAGTTGTCGCCGCTACACCCCGTGGCCGGCATTCATTTTGCTTGTGCATATCGATTGTATGTGTAAAAACAAATTCAATCGCCCTCGATAAACTACATTACAAGCATCGATAAGTATTAGCTGCTGCTTACGCCCGAGGTTTCG
The DNA here is from genome assembly GCA_963942545.1 of Oxycera nigricornis. Classification (NCBI taxonomy): domain Eukaryota; kingdom Metazoa; phylum Arthropoda; class Insecta; order Diptera; family Stratiomyidae; genus Oxycera; species Oxycera nigricornis. The sequence continues at coordinate 138,977 of OZ012662.1, read as the reverse complement.
TATATAAAATCTAGAGAATGAGTTTCAATAAAATCTAGAGAATGACCTTATCAATGACTTGGCTCAAAGCATGCTGCCATGAATGCACTTCCATGTAAAAATCGATCAAAATTGATAACCTGAAATCAACATGAAACCGTTGACTTGAAATTCTTTTGTGCTTTCTTAGTAAAGTCGCGAATTGTAGACACTGGAAGTAATATCGCTGAATCGCCGTCATTATTGCTCCAATGTATCAATTTTAATCTAAAGCAAAAAGATCTATTACAATTGCCAGTAGAACAACAGCTCAATTAAACCACGCACTTCACGGACTTTCTGATAAGCGGTCTATTTTTTACTAAACTTACATGCAAATCACGCTGTTATATAATAAATTGGTATTTCTGCAAAACGAAAATAGATGAAAAGTACCCATCTCAAAAAGGGCGACAGATGCAGTATGCAAAGGATGTCAATGCATCTTTTCGGCAGGCATTACGCAACTAAAACTATCGGTCGTGAACTAACCTGTTATTGTTTGCTAACAATGTTAGGAGCCCAAGTTCACATCCATACGTGTCGAATGAAATCTTTTCAAGCAGCCAATGTGAACCTCAAAATGCCTACTCCTCGTTTATGTGGTCTATACTAATAGCTAACACTTCGATCTTACCACTGCGATGATACAATCTTACACTTAACAACTTGTTTTAACTTCACAATAACTAAGGATAATTTCGCTAATTTCTTTTAAATAAAATTCATTCGAACAATATACGAGTTTTATGGCGCTTAAGTGTGCTCATTACAGAAACCTGCCTTTTGGTAGTTTCTATTTCGGCCCGTATTATAATATCTCTGCACGCTCTAGCGACTACGGCACGAAAACAGCTTTTTCACCGCGGAATCTTTCGCCGACTGGGGCCTATCGCAGCTGTCGGCTTCGACTTAGTTACTAGAAATATTAGCCGAGGCGGCGAATGAAACATATTGTCTCCCTTCAACGCCCCGCCGCTACAGCGTTCTTTCATGATACGAATTATTTATATTGTCAGTATGTACATATGTATGCTTGCCGCTATGAATATGTTTACAAAATTCTCCAGAAACGAATTGTGTTTCTTAAATTTCGATACACAACAGAAAGCTGATGCAAAATTGATCTCAACGAAATAATAAAATGTTATTTGATTGATCTACAGGCAATTGAACTGGCGGCGAAACTTTCTCAATGTTAACTAGAACGAAAACTCTGCATTTTGAGATACTGAGTAATTGTACAAATTCTAGTTTATCAGTCAATCTTGATGTGAAGGTATTGATTATTAACAAATTATTAAATAATTATAGTAATGTAATTAAAAACATTTGTGGTGATTTCTAGTGAAGATCACAACAGTACAATTCAAAAATATATTTGGTAAAGCTTAAGATTATGGCCCCACCCCCCAAGGAGGTGGGAGTAGGGTGATCGAAAGAGGGGGGCACAGTATAGGTACACCCAGTAGGTAATGTTTCATATAAAGGCGCACTATCAAGTCATGGTATAAAAACTACAGGAGGTAAACCCGAAAAAAAATCGTCATCCTATTTCGCTCGCACATTTGACTCACATTGCGTCACGTATTCACCGAAATTAGGGCTACCAAAGTGAAAAATCGGAGACGGCGCGTATGGCAGCCCAAAATATAACGACATTTCACGTTTGAATCTGGCGTTGCAAAAACGTCACATATTCAAATTTAGCAAATTGTCAGGTAACAAAAACGGATGTTAACTGTAATCAATATTATAGCTTAGGAAACAAACAAATATTCTCTGAAGAATATTTAAATGGCACATTATTTATCTTTTTATTCCATTACGTGTCACTCCACCCAGCAGGAAAATCATATCTTGTATGCCGCAAAGTGTTGCTGAAATTCCGACTGGGCAAAATGTCATGATTGTCTGAATCACATGACGTCACCGCAGCTTCGGAAGAGACTACCTTCTCGTCTTTATACCATGCTATCTTGGAACAGGGAACTAACAGGAACGGAACGAACTGAATAAACGCCTATACGTGTGTGGTATCAATAGAGCCCTGTTCATAAGTGTCAAAGGTGCATAAGTGTCAAACGACTTTCATTGACAGGTCTTAACAAAAAGAAAGCAAAACGCATATTCATCGAAATTTAGTGGTTTTCTACAAATCCTGACCTTATTTCGAAGTACTATGTGACAAAAACAAGTGTTAACCTCGGGTGTAGCAGCCCGAAGAAAACAGTGTTGATAAATTGACGCGACAGGTAGTGAATTTCAAGAATTTGTGATATAAAGAGCAAAATTTATGCTTCATCATATTTTCGAAATAAAGGAGTGCATTTTCGTACTTAAGTGCAGTAAATATACACGCTGTTATCTGTTTAGAAGATTGAGTACTTTTAAAAGCTGTTTTAATTGAAAATTTCACATTTTTATGAACTCTGAAATATCCAATACAAAGAATGACATTTCCCAGAATTGTGTACAATTGACAATCAGTGGCGTTTCAGAAATTAATGAGACAAGATGAATTTAATCAATTATTTATTTCATAATCAATGTTGGTAATTGCCATAATTCTGCCAAAGCCGGTCCCAAGCCCGGTTGTAAAAGGAAGAGGGTGGCTTTAATGTTTAACAAAACAAGTCGAGTGTTCCCGGTTTTTTTCTGTTAATATTAAATATTGAGTGGTTTACTGCAATATTGACGGGATTTTTAAAGTTTAGCCATAACCATAGAAAATCATCCTATTGTAAGTCTCGAAGACATATGATTTTAATGTTTTTTTGCTGTGTTTAAAACTAATATGTTCAGAATCTAAACGTTAAGTGAGTGGGCTGTAGCCTAACATGGATAATTGATTTCGGGTTCTATTTGATATTCATGCAAACTCTTTTCATTGGAGGTCTATAATTGCCGTAATATATTCTTGAATAATGTTTCGTTATGAAATTTTTTTGAAATCTAGCGCCAAAATTTCGGTCCCTCACATTATCGATGTCGTCCGCCAGTGTCAACCAACCACCACATGAAGGTGTCACAAACCCATAGTGAAACTGCTACCACAAATTATGTTGATGTTCCACTCCATAGTTACCTCTATTCATGCTATCAAGTACGGCCCGCGGTTATACGGGACAACGTCAAATGTTTGTTTACATTTTGCATATTTTGTTTACATGTATCATCTGTTTGCTGCATTCAAGGAAGAGAACTGCAACGGTTTGCTGCCATTTATGACAAAATGGCAGCTATCTACTGGTGGGGGCACTGCCAGAGCTCGTATATGCACGTTTCATGCTAGGCGTGAAAAACGCCGTTAGAAACTTCGGTTCATTGAATTACAATGGTGAAACGTCTTCGCTGACACAAATTTCATTTGCTTTTGACAAATTGATTAAGAGTAAAAAGCCAAAATGACTGAAAAAATGTCTCATGTGTCGAAGTGAACGATGAAGTCCGCGAAAGTGCTTTGTGCCTCTGCAAATCTGGCAGTGCTTGGCATTCGTCAGCTTTTGCAAGCACATGGCGCCATTTCTTGGAAGGAAAATACGAGCTTTTGGGCTTCGATTGCATACTGGGTCTACCTATACTGTGGAGGGGGGCATGAAAAGTTCGCGGCGGTCACGGTCCCATGAGAAGTATGGCGGTCTCCCCACTAAAAAATGATTATTTTGCCTATTTCCAGAGGTCACATGAAACCGTAAAATTGATCTGGGAAGTGATTTTCAGGCTTAGACTTAAAATTCGTTTATTACCTCTTTGGTGGTATCAATATTGCCCCGGGGTTAGATGTCAAACGGCTTGCATTGACAGGTGACTTCAAAATGAAAGCAAAACGCTTATTCATCGAAATTCAATGGTTTTATGCGGATACTGGCCTTATTTCGAAGTGCTATGTGACAAAAACAAGCGATAACCTCGGGTGTAACAGCCCAAAGGAAACAATGTTGATAAATTGTCGAGAGACAGTGAAATTCAAGAATTTGTGATATAAAGTGTGCAATTTATGATTGTGAAAATACATCATATTTTGGAAATAAATGAGGGCAGTTTCATACTTAGGTGCAGGAAATATACACGCTGCTTTTTATTTTAAAGGGTGAGTGCTTTTAAGAGCAGTTTTAATAGACAATTTCATATTTTTGGGTGCACTGAAACATTCAATACAAGAGATGACATTGCTCTAAATTGTATACAATTGTCAATCAGTGGCGTTTCAGAAATCAATGTAACAGGGGGAATTTTTTCAATTATTGATTTATTCGATGTTGGTGACAGCCATAATTACGCCAAAGACGGTCCCAAACCCGATTGTCTTGGAACAGGAAACTAACCTCTATTCCGATTGCGAAGGGAAGATGGTGGCTTTAAAGTCCAACAAACTAAGTGAGTGTGTTTTATCCCTAAAATTCAGATATGTGTGACAGCAATTTGAGCAGCTGTTTGGAAACTGTCAAATGGACGTCTCGATGCTGAGCTGCTTGCCAATGCTTGGTGTGTTCTGATTAAAACACTGAATAGGATAACAGTTGGCCCGAGTGAATAGCAGCTCTAAATTACCCCTAAATTACTAATGTCCCCACTAATTTCCTGCGAATCGATGTCGACCTAGAAAGCTTTCAGACACAGATGCAGACGGAGATAGCTAAATAAATAGTGCGCAATATGTTTATGTTCAAAAGAAACTTACACGGCCATTGGCGTGACCGCATTCTGTTTCTGTCCAGTTTTTCAGAAAAGCGTAGTTTCGAGCCGAGAAGTTCAAGCACTGGTGATAAAAAGAAAGGAAAAAATTCGATGAAAATTACTCTACTCGGAAAAGAAAACGATGTGTCTATTACCTCTTTGGAAGAGGCACAAAGAATATCGCGGCGTCGTGATATGAAACTCGTAAAGGTTGAAGATCCGGACCAGAGGGCACAGCGACCATCGTACAAGCTGTTACGCGCTTCAGAAATTCTAGCTGAAGACGTTACCAGTAAAAGGTGAATTTTTAACAAGTTTGTTGGAGACTGTTGCATACACGCAATCAATTAAATCCATTAAAATGTTGCATGTTGAGAAAGTAGTTTCCATGAATTTTGAACGTTGCTAAATGCTCTGCATGTTTGATGAAAACTTTAATTTGGTGATGTTTTTGTATTGTTGATTGCGGCTTTTCTGACCGATTTTATTTTGATGTAATTTTTGACTAGAATATAACGGGCAAAATTCGACGAATACGCAGTCAACTTATTCTCGATTGAATCACAAGGTGATGATAACCTTTTATACTTAATTTCTTTCAAATGCTAGATATGCTAACTGGTGACTCTACTCAATTTGAGCACGGACCAAAGCCATGTGTATCTACATCTGACTGGAACCAAAGTATTCGTACCCTATGGCAAAGCTTTAAAAATCAAAATAAAGTTATGCTATTCATTTTTAACGCATTATTTTATGCGTTGTTATTCTATGTAATATCATCTAAACAGCCTAACATATTCGGTCGAAAAACAAAAAATAAATGTACATCAATAAGTGATTTAATATTTTGTGGAATTTTCTTTGCGTTAGCAATAACTACACAAGCAGTCCACTAGTTTTCGTGCGAGATTCTGAGAAATCCTTTCCCATTCTTCTAAATGAGTTGCTTGTAATGTACATCGATTGCAGCAAGCAATACTTCAAACAACATCTTACAAAATACTCTCAAAGTATGTTTTGGGTGTGCTTCGCTATAAAAGTGAAAAAAAATAAGTTTTGGCCTTCGAAAAATATCGCCACCTTTTTGATGCAGTTGCGTTTTAGATCATAACTTTGTGATATTCACAGCTACACAAAAGTAATGTAGCTACATGTTGTTGAAAGTTTTATGTTCTACAAGTTCGTCATATACAACTTTTTTCCTGGAAAGCACGGCTAGCGAGATATAAGAAAATTCAACATCCATTTTCTTTGCAAGATGGCGGCCAAATACAGGGATCTGAGACCCTATAAACTTCAATTAGCAAGTTTTCAATGTACAGCATTTGTGTAGGATCAAAGGTTACTGAGATACATATAATATGATCATATTTCACGACGCAAAATTTACGCAAGCAGCGCAGACTGTCTTCACGGCTTGGTTTTTAATTAAGTGTGCAAATCTTTCATTGTATGTTTTTCCGGTACGTGATTGATATTCAGCTACAATAACAGAACACACAGAGAACAATTTCTATCATCGAAATTGTGTGATTTGCGTAGTATTATGCAATTTACAACAGCCTTTCTAACTGCAGAAAATATATTGATACTACTATACGAAACAACCTACAAGTACCTATAAAATGTTCACTGGCTTGGTGTTGATGTGATTTGATTGATTTTATAGTTCTTGGGCTTGTATCATCTTGCTGCCAACAATCACAATGTAACTGTCAATATTTTTAAAAAATCTTCAAAGCAATGAATATAAAAATTAAGTTGAGATTACGAATTTTCTTGGTGCTAAAGATTAAAAAGAATCGTAATTCACATATTTAGTGAAAACAATCCAGCGAAAGTAATGTAAGTGATATTTTTATTAGAAAAGAAAGTGATTGCCCTTAAAATTTTCCAAAAATTACATTTAAATTTAAAAGACATGTTTTAATTTTCAGCGCGCACCGCTCTAAAAGACAAGAAAAATTACTCAACATTGGAAGTCGCATCGAAGAGCATGATTTGACGTCAAGAATAAACAACATCGCAAAATGGTTACAGAAGGGAAATGAAGTACGCATTTTGATTCATGGAACGAAAGAAAGTGATCCCGGAATTGAAAAAGTAAATAATGCCATCGAATCAGTTGTGAAAGACGTTGGTGGACGAATTGTTCATAGAGTAGATAAAGGCGGAAACATAAAATTTTCAATTTTGCCCTCCCGTAGTACACCCGTCGCAGATGGCAACACTACGTGACTAGAACCGAACGGAAGAAAGGCTGCAATTATCGTTTGTTTTTTAGTATTTGTGAAGTACGCCATTTGGTTGTTAATAGTAAAATGAATTTAGTCGACATATCAATGGTGACAGTATTTTATTAAAGCCCTATCGATGTTTCGTTGCAGATTGCAAGTCCCCTTGCACCAGAAATTATTAAGGTTAAGATACTAATTCTCGTCATGAACAGCTTAAATTTAATTCTTTATTTTGAATATTTTTTTCAATTGAACGATTAAAATGTTTCAGTATTAACAGCAGCTCCTTAAAAACAACTTCCGAATGAAAAAAAAAATTTTTTCTTCAATTTAATTTTATCATTTGTATATAATCTTCAAAATAAGATCATTATTGCTACATTGACACGCCTTTCGATATCATTTTAAGTGATTTTATTTCATGTATTCAAAATAATGATTTTATTTCGTAATAATAAAATTGTACAAAAGCTCCGGATACGTCACAAAAAGGTACCGCACCACGTCGAGTGACCAAACGATGCGAAATATTTTACATTGACATAATTTTTATGACCGTATCGCTAAAAGAAAATCCCACACAAGTCCGGTAAGCCGTTATCCTTTTGGGAAATTGTTATTTTCGCGGATGAAAGTAAAATTTACTTGTTTGAATCGAATGGGTGACGACGCGTTTGGTGCGAATCTAATAAGAAGCTAGAATTAAGGAACTGAAATACCACTGTAAAATACGGCGGAGGAAGTGATGCTTCGCAGCGTCAGTCATTAGATGTTTGGAATTCATTACCACGAGAGTGGATAAATATGAAGACTTAAATATTCAGAAAAGAAATTTAAGGCAAAGTGCAGCTAAGCTTGTTTTTCTAGACACCTTCCATTTTTATGACCCCGAGCATAAGAGAGATATTTACCGACTGTGACGCCTGTATAATCGCTTCAAAGTGATGGAAACACCTCCACAAAGTCCCGACTTGAATTCAATCGAGCATCTTTGGGAAATTCTAAAAACAAAAGTATCGAATTAGTAGCAGAAACAACCCCGAAGGCGTTATTCGGCAGGAATGTGATACCATTCCACTATCTCTGCCAGATATTGGGAAAATCAATTCCAACGCGCCTTCGAGAAGTGATTACGAAGAAAGGGGGACCGACCCGGTTTTAATTTTCTAGGTAGATTCTTTGTTTAATATTTTTGTTCCTTTAATGAAATTTTCTGGTGGATATCAGTTTTGGACATAAAAAATTACTTCGAAACAATATTTTGAAAAACAGTTGCTCGAATTAACAACCTCTGGAATCAATTTATTTTTCATTTTGTATGGTTGAAAATTTCTTGTTAAAATGTTCAAAAAATATTCACATTCTGCCAAAATAGTTTTTTTTTATTAAGTGTATGTATGACACTGCCCACAACGATCGCTGTCCAAAATAATCTTGGATAAAAAATTTTTCAAACAACCTCTAATCCATTTACGTACATTAAAATAACTAATTCTGAGAAGTTTTCCACGTCTGCTGTACAAATTTTAAAAACTCTATGCTCTTCTGAATTCATCCATTCCTCTTCAATATTTGAGGTACTGTACTGTACTTTTAATTTTCCAGTCCTGGTTTTTAGATTATTCTTTACAGATTTAATTACAGTCTTGAGTTTCTTAATCTTATCGCTCCGTTTTTTTCGTTCTCGGCGTTTCTTGATTTCTTATAGTTTCGTCTTGTTATCACGTTATCATCATGATATCTTCGCCATTGAATTGAAGATAAAATAGCAGTGTTTAGTAGTTTTTGTTGGGATTTTCTTTAAGAATAAAGGTACTTTTCTCTGAAAATCAAAATATAAGATCGTTGGTTGCACCGGACAATCTTCTGATGAAGTGCTTTCTACCAGATAGAAAATACAAAAAAAGATAGCAATACATTTTGGAAGGCATGTGACGGCACGCAATGTAGCCCTTTTTTAATAAATGCCCAACTCTTTTAAATAATTGAAATAGTTCTGAATCTTTTTTGATTCCAATTTTAAAATGTATCGCGTTCCCTGCATCAGCGTATTGTTGTGAAAAATTTAATGCTTTTCAAATAAGAGTTCCACATTTTCTTGTCGTTTAAAAATTCAATGAAAATGAAAAAAGATTTGATGAGTATGTATCGCATGTTATTCATTTTCTACATGACATTTGTGAAATCTAAATTATAATAAACAAACATAAGTAGAAAGCATGTTAAATGTCATACGCCATAAATGATGCATCCAGATTTTTTTACAGGTTCAATTAATGATTGCCACTCATTAATCATAATCATCACTACACTCAGACACACTACAACGTTCATTTTGTATTCGATGCACGCATTTATGTATCTGATTAGCATTCAGAATAACACGTGTTCTCTGGCGTAGCACATATGTACCACATGTAGCTGAGCAAGGTGACCACGGCGACCAATTGGAATATTGGCAATCATCTTCATTTTCCATTCCATTATTTTGATTTTCTTGACGTTTATTTGGTCTATTATAAAGCGCAATATGTTCATGTTGAGGTTTGAGTTCGGGACATTCCTTAATACATTTTTCAAGCCGAACCATCTTTTTTGGGCAAAGCTTGCCCCCTGAACGTGGATATCTGAGTACTTTCCTAACTTTAATTTGCATTCCCTCGCCGCACGTCACGTTACATGGTCGCATCATCCAGTCAGATACTTTGCAGTCGATCTTGTCAAATGCATTTTCCAACCGCAGATCTTCAACGGAAAGTCCGGGAGGAAGCACTGTGCTTTCGACTGGAATCGGTTTAATAAATTACCCATTTTCACAATAGTATTGTTTCATCAATTTTTTATTGTGAGCATGAGCCCAGTTACTTACTTCTGCATGTTTCTAAACAGTTTTCCCTTGATTCAAAGTTATTCTTGTTTCCGCCACAACCGCTATATGGAAATATTGCACAGTCTTGAGATCCTTGATCATAGAACCAACGATTATTTGTACTTCTACAGTGACCGATCTCTGGCCGCAAAAGACAATATTCAGGTGGTTCTTGGAGATCACACGATTTATGAGTGGCGCAAACCACAATTTCTTCCTTCTTTACACTGGAACATGGATCATCTCCGCCGTCTGCTATATTGCCTCCCCTATATAGCAATCGTCTTTGCCGCTTTTGTGTTCCGTTTCCGCAAGTAACACTGCACGGGGACCATGATGACCACTTACTCATTCGGCACTGAGGATGTTCGTCCTGTTCCGATGAGCGAAAACATTCTTATCCTTTCAGGAATATACAGCTTCTTTTGATAAAAACTTACCAATAAACTATTTTCAGAAATTTCGCCCGTGCAATCAGTGCCATAACATTCTTCGTTAATTTCCAGGAGTGGCCTATTAGTTGATCCTGCCTGTCAGAATAAATCGTGTCTAAATATTGAACAGAGTTGTGTGCAAAGCAAATTTAAATATTTCTACAGTGAAACACAAATTCCGAAATAATCTATGTTCTCCTCCTTACCTCACACTTTTTTCTTGCTTTCCTATTAACATACTTTCGACTCTTAGTTCGTGTACCTTTGCCGCATGAAGCGCTGCAACCTGAAAATTCTGACCACTGTGTTACTGCACACTCTGGCTGATATCCTCCGGATGGTGTAGGCTCTTCTTCTTCGACTTCTGGTTGGGTGAGTGTCTTTTCACAATCAGGACCACTACCTTCGCATGATTTACGTTGAGTCAATCGTCTTTTACATCCCATTCGATGTGCCATCACCGAGTCTTTATATTCGCGTTGTCTATGACGCTTGCCTTTACCACATTTCGTACTGCATTCGGACCACTCGCTCCACGGAAGTGTTTCGCATGCATTTGGATCATCTTCACCTGAGAAATATGATTTTAAAACAAAGAGTGAATTACTTTGTTCAACGATTTGCTCGAACTCATAAAGTAAAACAACCCTTTACCGTGCTGCGAAATATCAAATCTAACATTTCGCTATTTACCTGACGAGTTTTCGCAATTTTTTTCATATAGACGTTGTCTTGTAATGTACAGTCTTGCCAATGGTTTCATTTCTGCTCCGCTGGTATCATAAAATGGAGATCGTGGATCGTTGGGCTCATTTGTGCGGATTCGTTTTATTGGCACCCGTGGGTTTGTAGGCTGGTCAGGTGACTAGGAGGAAAGCAAACATTTTAAAGGTATCCACACTAAACAAGCGATGTTTGTTTATACGTACTATGTAAGTAGGCCCACTGTCAGTCCCGGCATCCCACGGGTACAGATTGTGGACTTTGTAGTCCACCCACGAGCAATTGGACAAGCATAGCTCTAGTCCTGAGACGCCGACTATCCAATCCGGCGAAGGATCGATTTGTGATATAAGCGAAATAAGATGATGTTTAGAGTCAACTCGGAATACGGCGAATGTTTTTCCAGTTACATTCGGATGTGCTATACCACGCGCTTTGATAATGGTTCGAATCTCCTCGCTCTGAAAAATAGCAACACAATACTGTATGTATGTAACAATCGCGTGGTGTGAGGATAATCTTTTAGCGACTTTAGACTCCCCATTACATTCCGAAAAAGTCACTGTATGGTGCGGTTTGCAAGCCTGTAGTCATTTTGACCTGTGGTCATTTTTTTGCCCAAATCTGATGACGAAACTAACGTTACCGGTAATGGCAATCTACCGTTTATCGCGGATTTATGCCGTATAACTTTGGTAAATTAGGCGCTAAAAAGAAAGGGCCTCTCATCACTATAAACTATAAGCGAGTAATTGAAACATGGTTTGACGACAAGGACAAGGAGTACTTTTACACGCGTGAACCCGATGTTGAAAAGTGGAGGGTGGGAGGGGTGGAGGGTGGGAGGGGTGGAGGGTGGGAGGGGGGGACAAAGCAACCGCCGAGAAACTTCAGTTGCACCGGCTTTTCGGCCGCGCGCACAACTTGTGAAAGCGAATATCAATCGATATATATAAAAATGAATTGCTGTTCGTTAGTCTCGCTAAAACTCGAGAACGGCTGGACCGATTTGAGTAATTTTGGTCTTGATTAATTTGTGGAAGTCCAGAGAAGGTTTAAAAGGTGTATAAATATAAAAATGCTTGCAATTAAATAAAAACAACAATTTTGTTTTCCTTTTGGTGTGCAAATCAACGAAACACCAATTTGCAACATCGCCAAACATTGCGCAATGGCCAAGAGCCTACAGGTATGCAAATTGAATGTTTGGGATGAATGCACAAGGCGGCTGGAGGCGCTGGACAGAACGTTGAAAGATCTTCGTGACAACCAAAATAGTTTTGGTGGGACGGGTGATTTTTGTTAGACTCTTCCAGTTAACTGTTGTTGATGAATAAAACACATGCCTAAAATCATCGAATTTGTGTCGGTACGTAAAGACACTCCAATTAACAACTAACATGAAACTGCAAATGAGTTTGCGAAGCAGTTGTTAGACATTGGAAATAATAAAGTCGCAGTGGACACCTCGACCGGATTCATTACATTACCCACAGATTTCTGTTACATCACAGACTCAAAAGAGAAGCTAATTCAGCGTGTTTTCCCAGATATAGCGCAACACTTAATAACCATAATTGGCTGGGTGAACGAACAATATTGGCGGCGAAAAATAAAGATGTCGAGGATTTCAATGCGACCATTCAGAATTTTCTTCCGGGACAATTGGTTTCCTTCAAATCAGTCGACACCGTTATGAACCAGGATGACGTAGTCAACTACCCCACGGAGTTTTTAAATTCACTGAAATTGCCTGCATTACCACCTCACAATTTGCAGTTAAAAGTAGTATCATTTGTCATCATTCTGCGTAATATTAATCAACCTCGACTGTGCAATGGAACAAGACAGGCTGTGAAAAAGGTGATGAATAACCTCATTGAGGCAACAATCATAATGGGAAAATACAAAGGAGAGGATATCTTGATCCCGCGTATACCGATGATTCCAACGGATTTACCATTCCATTTTACACGTTTATAATTTCCAGTAGGTCTGGCCTTTATGATGACCATAAATAAATCGCAAGGCTAGTCGTTGGAAGTTTGGGGAATCAAGTTGCAGTTCCCCTGTTTCGCGCAACAATTATACTTCGCGTGTTCGCGCGTAGGAAAACCGTTATCTTTGTTTATTTACGCACCACAAAACCATACAAAACAATTATTGTTTATCAGAAAGCTTTACATTGATTAACAGACTGTACCATAACGATGTGTGTCTGTCAATAGCAAAGTGAAACTTTATGAATAGCCAGTATTTAAGAAAAACTCTGCTTTGTAAGTAAGCAACATCATGTGTAATTAATTGAAAATAATAATAAAACTTCATTCATACCGCGCATTTTTTTTTAATTACGGATTTCTTTTGTTTGTTTTAAGTCTATTTTATACAAAAGTTTATGTCTTCTACTTATCGATTGAGTCACCACGAAGTCTGTTGGGTCAGCTAGTTACTCATACAAAGACCAAATGAATTGCTTCAACCTACTGCTTTGTATTTAAATTGTGTATACTGAAAAAGATAATAGTGTTTAGTAGTTGTATCGAATAAAACGACTTAATTTTAATGATATTGTTTAATTTCATTAGTTTGTCGTAGATGCTAAAGGCTTGTGTTAGCCTAACTGAATAGGATATGTATATGGAAATCGATCATTGGTGCATTTTTGTAAGATCTGTCGTAAACAATTGAAACTTGGAAAAGAAGGTAAGTAAACTCGCCATATCTCTGTTCGATTCCTTACATATTTAGGCTGGGATGCAGTTTCATGAGCTGCAACTCAAGAGGTTACAGAAATTGTGGATAAGAGTAGTTTCTCTGGCGTCCATTGAGGATACAAACGTATTTTTTGAGAGGTGAATACGTTCCTAAGTTGTAATGATGGTCAGATTTCTATACCACTTCAAAAGATTGCTGGGTCGTCGCCTGACCTCTACTTCCGAAATTGTTGTTCAGTAGCGAAACCAAATAATGCTGGGAAATTACTAGATTTGACTACCATCTCATAGATTAACTGCATTGGTGTCAGTATCTAAGCGACGAGTGATACTATTTGTATTGTTAAACATTTTTAAAACAGTGGATTGTATAGGTAGCTAATCAGAAATCATGTTTTCGCCTAATCCATGGTAACTAAAGACTAATAAGGGGCCATCCATATATGTATTACATAACAATCCATTGGGGGAGAGGGGTGGGGGATTATTTGAAAAGGTTAGTAAGTGTTACATGGAGGGAGGGGAGTGTTCAAATACTCTAAAAATTGTGTTACGTAATATATGGATATATGATAAAATAAATGACTCGCCGATTTGCTGGAAAAAAAATTTAAATTCCAAAATATGAAATACAAATTCTTAAATACATAATATTCAAAAATTAAAAAAATCCAAAACATACACTACAAACTACAAAATGCATCATACAAATGCCATAGTACATAAAGTATGTTTGACTTTATAGTACTATTATAGAATACCCACCGTAAAAGTGTTAAAACCCGAAGCACTGCATGGGTCATGGTTATAGATCTCTCCGACAAAAGGATAAATAAGCTAAAAGCCACCAAATGTAAAACGAGTAGCTTCCAAGACATGCAGAAGCTATCTATCGATGATGTAGAATCGTGACCTTCATCGTCAAAACATAAAAGCGAATCGGTTAACGACGTAGATATCAGTTCGAATTGAGCCAAGACTACGCGAAAAGCGGTTCGTGTAATCGTTGAATATAAAGGCGGACGGCTTTAAGTCCAGAATACTCAAATTGGATACTGGACGGATAAAAGTTTTTTGGTCGATGTCGATAGAACCGGTCAACGCCAAGAGCTTGAAGGCTATTTTGTTCGATGGATAGAGTTCTTGGAGTATTTACAGGACTCAATTCGAAGCTGTCGCAGCAAGTAATCGGTGAAGTGAAAGAAAACGAATGACTGCAAGTAGATGGACTTCAAAGTACTACGATCACACTTTGAGTCAGTCAGTTCCAGTAGAACTTCCTGTGAATTTAGCGTCCAACGCGTTAAGGACATGGACGAAATGAAGCAGGTTTCTGAGTTGATCTATTGATAAACACTCATATTGTATCATGAATGGCATTGTGTTCGTTGTGCGGGTTGCGCAAAATAATACATAGCTTGAGAAACACTAAAAACCCTCCTAATTTAAAAACAGTTTTTCTATTCTTCTTGTTTGTAAAATAATTGGACTACAGATAACCTGGAAGCTACCCATTTGAAATGTTTTTCGATCAATGAGATTTTTTAGAGTATCAATTTTAACATTGATATTTTGTTTCTGGATCAAACTTGTAAATTCATGGTTCATCATCAGTTACCGCATGATTGGAGAAATTGAGGGTTATTTTCAATCAACATTTTTCCAATGGTTTTTCTATTCAACCGTGAAGTTTTTGACACTCATATATTAAGCCAAAAACTGGGAAAGGATGAAACAATTAATGAAAATTAAGATCATAAATTAAGTAAAATCTTAGACAATCAAAGTCCATAAAAAAATTAAAATTTATTCGCCAATAATATATTAATTTATTCGTATTTCACTATAGTATGTTTCACATTTTCAACAGTTTTCGATGTTGATGTTGCTCGCAAGCCTTCCAAAAATGCTTTTTGTCACTGAGCAACTTGTGTTTTAAATAAGGTATGTTTTTCATAGTGTTGATGCAGCAGTAGGCAGTAGGTGAAACTGGTGAGTTTTTCAAGTATAATCAAAAAATATAGGCACACATTTGTTCTGATATTTGCTGTTCCGTTGTTGGTAACATACTAGAAAGACACAACTTCCTAGATACCAGATGAGCTTCAAATTTCTATTGCGTTTGTAAGATGAACAGAGCACAAACTTTATGAAGATACAGTGCTAAATTCAGGTAAGTCCTACATATTTTTTTGCAAAGAATCAAAAAAAAAATCACGTATTTTACTAGTAAATATCAATAAAAACATTACACAAAAAATTCTAGAGTGATGTCTTAATTCGAAAATTATTTTTAAACGTATATAAAAGTAGCTAGGTCATTTACAATAAATGTACGACGGTACAGTCGTATCAAATGTGCTAGTCAGGTCGAAATCAACACTTGTATTACAATGTAAACATAAGCATATATTTCCCTAGCTTTATGAAACATGCATGCTTGTGCTCAGATTTCCTTCGTGTTCTTACTTTTCAAAGCTTCTGAAAGCAAAATGAAATACAAATGTTGATAATCGATTCTTTTTGACTTCCTCCTACTTTTGCCCGGGCCTACAACATTGAAGTATTTAAATGATTATTCATGCCTAGCGCACCAATTATTGGCAGGAAATCATCTTCTTATCTCAACTAGAAGTTATAAATAAACATAAATCATGTCTAATTATCGTTTTCCTTGGGTTTTCGTATTCAATCGTAATTTTGTTCGACGGGCGAATAGTATTCTTTTAAAATATGGCTTTGGTTTGTGTTGAAGATTACGAAAAAGAAGCATTTCGTAGGGTTGCGAAGAACGCCTTGGATTACTATCGTAGTGGCGCAGGTAACGAATATTCTCTCGTACTTAACGTTGAGGCGTACTCTAGGTAATTTCGGATGGTTAAAATTCAAAGCAAACTGTACCGCTTTTGCATCTCCATCTAAGTAGATTTCGAATTCTACCAAGGTTTCTTCGGGATGTTAGTGTAGTAGATACGAAGTGTACTATTTTTGGAAGTCAGCTTCGCACCCCTGTAGGTGTTGCTCCTACTGCCATGCAAAGGTGAAGCTCTGTCTTGAAGTCCTAAATTTGATCATGTAGTTGGCATTATTCTAACAAAACAAACAATATCTTTAAAGTATGGCTCATGAGGTAGGCGAAATTGGTACCGTACGTGCTTGTGGAAAAGTTGGTGGGATATTCATTCTAAGCACCCTTTCTACAACATCTGTCGAAGAAGTCGCCAAAGCTGCTCCGGATGTCGTCAAGTGGTTTCAGCTGTACATTTACAAAGATAGGTAAATATTTTCCAACTAAAACCGTGAAATTAAATGGCGTGTGTGTAGAAAGCTTACGGAATCAATGATAAGACGTGCCGAAAATGTAGGATTTAAAGCTATTGTTCTAACAATTGATGCGCCATATTTTGGCGCGAGAAGAGCCGATGCAAGAAATAAGTTCAAACTTCCGTCACACCTAAGGTGAGAAAAATACGCATAGAAATGTGCATATGTATGTATGTTGTTTGGTGATTTTTAGCCTGCGTAATTTTGAGGGAGAACGTGCCAACAGCGTGAAAAGCATGGAAGAATCTTCGGGAATTAACGAATATGTGACACGTCAGTTCGATGCGGGGATCACATGGAAAGATGTTGATTGGCTGGTGAAATTTAGTAGACTGCCCGTTGTTTTAAAAGGTGTACTTACCAAAGAAGATGCCCTGTTAGCGCGAGATCATGGATGTAAAGGATTAATTGTTTCCAACCATGGTGGAAGACAACTGGACAGCGTGCCTGCGACAATAGAAGTTCTTCCCTCGATTGTAGCAGCTGTTGGTGAAAGCTTAACTGTAATGTTGGATGGAGGAGTGAGGCAAGGAACAGACGTATTTAAAGCTTTATCTCTAGGAGCAAAAGCAGTGTTCATGGGAAGACCGTTGATTTGGGGGCTGGCAGTAAGTGGTCAAAACGGGGCAGAACATATTCTTAAATTGGTTCAAAGTGATTTAGAATTGACAATGAAGCTTTCGGGATGCTCGCGTCTTCAGGATATAACAAAAGAGTTAGTTAATCATGAGAGTCAAATTTCAAAATTGTAATAAATACTCCATGCCTAATGTACAAGTTAGTACACGTTTTTTTTAAAAAAGCGGAACGATATTTAAAATCGAAAAATGCAAGCAATTTTTTTAGGAATCATTTAATCCATATGAAATAGCAATGTATGAGCTTACCCTGCTTTTTAGCTCACTTTCCAACACATGAGTAGAGCCATGTTCTGCCACTTGCTGTGTACCATTGCTAGACAGTTCTCCATATTTCCAAAAACTAAATTACGATCGGTTTTCTTATGATTGTAAAAGTAATTTTGAAAGATACTAACCTGTATTCCACTGTATGAGATGCCCCAATAATGTCACTGAAACGAGTAAGCCAGCTATTAGTTGGAAAATCTTTTGGGTGTGTGTGCCGAGACCATAGTCCTTCAAAGGTTAACTGGAAAAATAATTAACAAATAATAAAAAAAAAAACTTTTTAAGCTCATTACCATATGATAAATTAATATTCTGTTATAATTGCGCTTGAGCCAATTCACAGGTCAATAAATAAAACGATTGAATAAAATGTGATTAACTGGCTATATTCATTATATCACCCCTGCTACCTCATATTTTGCCTCGTCGCATGCACAACAAGGATCCACAATCGGAGGTTGATTGTCGACAACGTCCTGCTCGTCCTCGCACAATACTTTCGTAAGGGGGCCGTCGTCCATGTACCAAACGTCACGATGCTCGATAACGGTTGCTCGAAATGCAATACAACCTGATCCTGTCGACGGAGCCACCCACAATACCTGGATTTCACTTTTGGGCAAAGTACTCGTTTGAGTGACGACATTTACACATTTATCGCTAAACCGAGTGAGTGCATCGCCGAGGAGCTGGAATTCTCCCGTGTGTAAAGGCGTGTTGCCATTTGTAACTGGCTCCATTACTTCGGGCTCCGCCGCTAGCATGAATCCGGAGAACTTGTGAGGACCTAGCATTGACCGAATGCCGGCTACATTCACTGCAAATGAGATTTGATCGATTAGAATTATGCATTTAGTCATAAGGAGAAAGTTACCTGTGTATGTTTGGCCAGCTGTGTAAAGTTCGGGATTACCCGTAATTCGAATTCTGAACCGACCGTCGGCTGGCGACTTTCCAGCTCCTGTACCATCGGGTGCTCGATTGCATAGTGGTGTCGTAAAAACAAACAAACTACACAAAATAATGATCAACAACGTCTCTTTCTTACATCGATACAGATATTCGCCTGCCTGAAATTTTATTATTCATAATTACTTATTTGAACCTTAACTCTCGCAATACAACAGCTCATTCATTGAATTGTTTGAAAATTCTTAAAATAGTCTATTTTTGTGTTCGTTGTTTAAGGAAATGAGTACCACTTTGATCTAAATTAATAGTAATCTATTTAATGGCCCCCCGATTGGCCTTCAATTATGTGACTGCATGCAAATCGACATTTAATATTGACTAAGCTCTAGGTTGCATCTGAAGCTACAAAAACTGTTAAAGAAAATTTGAATAATTTTATTTTTTCTGTTCCGTCACAACTAACTTACAAGTAACAATTCGATAAGCTTAATAATATAAGAACATATCCGGTTGCACTAGCAACGAAGCATAAAAATATGAAATTTTATTTTCAGCTGTAAGCAGAGCATAATTGGTGGGTGTAACTGTTTATCCAGTTCACACGCTTAGCGGCGTGAACTGGAATGAACCACAACTGCGAATCAGTGAAAAATTTCACATTCAGTAAAAAGTAAAAGAATTCAAATTTCAAGAGCGCACAATTAACTATCGTTTTGAGCGAGCATACCTTAAGAGGTTGAGTTCAGCTCGATTGCCTTTTTCTAAATATAAATCAATATTCGCAAAATACTACATGCTATTCAAAATGTAAAAATGTATTTCAAATTTGCATGTTTGTCATTACCATCCTCATCATTTAACTTAATTTTGCACGATTTCTTGTGAGAAAATTAAGGTTGTTGGTACGCTATACAACTCATAGCTTTTTCACCATAGTAGTTAAATAAATATAGTTCAAGGGCTTTCACGCAAACACTCTACACGCTCGCGCACTGGACCTATTCATTGATCTTTCGCAGAACTTGCGAGATACCGTGGCTTCTCGAAACCCAAAGATGATTTGCATTCTATATTGACATGCCACACGTATGCACAACAGTCTTATCGCTTCTGAATTACAAATTGAACTGGAAGTTTCTCGTCGGCAGAAGATTGAATCACTTCATCATTAGGACAACATATGATCTAGAAGACACTTCTAATTGAGACCAATTACTCGCACTATATCACATAACAATAGAAGCGTCATAGTTATTTTGCGGGTTCACGTTGAACATACGCCAAAGGAGAAACGGAAGAAAGATGCAACACCAATAATGCTTCGAAACTGGAAATTACCCTAGCAACAATTAATTCAATTAGTTATCGTGAAATTGCTGCTGATTGCATCAATTCTCTCCATTTTCTTCAATTTGCGCAGGCTTGCAACGTAGTACGCAAATTTTGCAAACTATCACTCGCTGTATGTGACAAGTGTTCTCATTTTCAGACATCGATTCGGCTTTTAGTAAGTTTGCTGACCACTTACTATCATTGCATATTTGAGTTAACATGACTATTTTGATTGATAAAATCTGTTGTCAGTATTGACTTCATACTACCTTTCCTTAGCGAAGCGGAAATGATTTGGGGGTACATTTAATGAGCAAAAAAATTTAAATTTCAGATATGTTTTTTGGTTATTTATTTCTAGTTGCTTCACATTATATGATTGAAACGAGGTGCATTTTTATTCTATTGCACTTGTTAATAATTTAATAGTTAACAATAGACACAAACTTATTTAAAAACAGTGACGAGAATCTTTCATTAGATTAGATTTTCCAAACTGGTTGAAAAAGTCATAGCACCGAATGGTATGCGATCGTTACTTGGACAATGCACTCATTTTCAGTTGATACTTTGTCTTCCTTCGATAGTTAGATGAATAGTTGGTGTTACATTTGAGTAAGAGTTTTATATTACGGTTAAATAACGTCCATATTGACTATTTGACTTTGCGCCTACTCTGTGTATTTTGGCGTACATCCGACTGCGATTTCTTATCTGATGATACACCTGACTTTGAAGTACTAATTAACGAAAAAGGCAAGGTCGATGAAATGTCATCACTTGGCGATCCGTTGGTCTTTAATCGTCGCATTGTGTTACTTGATGTTTGTTTCGATTTATTATTGCTGCTTTGAGATTCGGTCTTTTTTGGCATGGTGTGACTCTTTTGCAGCTGTAATGGAAATGTACATATTTAATGGTCATGAATCTAAAAACTTAAATGCTCGCATTGTTAACAAACATTACCTTTTCCGCTGGTTCCTGTGAATAGTTGATCTCGTAACCTTCATGTAAATGCTTTGGTTTCCACGGCGCTAACATTGAAACGGATCTGGAAACAGTTCGCGTCATGGGCTGATTCTTTTCCTTCTTTTTAAGAGCAGATAACTCTTCACGAGACATAGTACGACGTCGGGAATTCAAAAAATATGGCTGAGGTATGGCACCGACCGTAGTGGCATGTAAATAGACTACACTACGCTGACTTTGAAGACTGGAATCACCTTCAGTTCCGGAACTATCGTGAAATCGCTCACGTTCTCTTTTAAAAGGATTCAAAATTATCAAGTTTGTTAGAATGATACATGCAAATCGCATGATATTATGTGTGGAATTATGTTTAAGTATTATGTGCCTTCGTGTGTTAGTCAGTTTCTTTCTTTGGGTTTGTAATTATATTTCTGTCACTAAAGCATCGAACGCTCGGTTTGTCGGTCCCGCCTGAGACTTATTAAGATATGTTTCACACACCTCGGCGCGCGAAACATTCTACGAGTGCGTGAAACATTTCGGTGACTGCGAGCTGATCCCTTTCCCAGACCTCGCCTTTGATGCTTGTGTGACAAAAAATAGATTTCGTCATTCGTGCCTTTTTTGCCGTGTTTAAGTCCTGCGATGGCTTTCTTCAGACTCATTATAAACAGCGCTTCACGCAGTCATAACGAAAGTAACTATTTACTCACCTTAACAAATTTGTTCTCTTGTCAATACTGCGACTCGGCTTCGGTGGTCCTGGAGGGGGCTTTCTAAATTCAATACGAGCTAGTTCCGAGGAACCTGCCCTTTGTGAAGGAGATTCTCTTTCATTAAGGTCGCGGTCATAATAATTATGGTGAGCCCTTCGCCGATCTCTAGATGATGAGACCCTAGGCGCAATTAATTGGGGAATGTGGTTTCGCTTTGAAGGCTCAGAATCACTTTCTGAGATATTATCTAGTTCACGGGAACGAGAATGCTGACGCCTCCGGGGCCGATCAATTTCATCAAATCCGTTGTCTAGGTTCTGCAATGAGCTACTTCGGGGCTGTGCTTTTTTTGTAGATTTGATCATACGGTCTAAATGATAGGCGCTTTGGGAATGTTTTTGATTCCGACTTAAAGCTATCACTGACGGGCGGGAGCTGGAAAAGAAGGTAAAAATTTATCTAACACATCTAAAGCCCGAGAGTACACAACACTAAGTCTTATTTTGTAGTAGATATTGGTGCTATACACAAAAATCAGAAAAATTAGTTGAATTTTGTATTGTGAAACAGGCCAAACAAACAAAAATCTCATTTTATTTGATGCATATAATGCTAAACTCCTAATTTAATTTTAATGAATTGCTCAGGAGAGTAAAACCACTGTCTAGCTTTAATATAGCCAATTTGCTGTGAGATCTTTTTTCAACTACATTTAGCGGGTTTTGAACGAGAGTAGTTGTACCAACCGTCTAGCAATAAATAAATATGCATGTATGCTTTTCTTAATTCAAATCGATTTCTACTCGGAACAAGATCCATCCAGCAATATAAATTTCCCTATAATATGTCTACGCTTAGTCGACATTAGCGCGCACTGCTAATTGAATAGCATATCACAACGCGAAAGCCCAATGTAGATTAGATACATTGTGATGCACTTACCGTGTAGCTGATGCGGCACGCGAGAAGCTTGGTACCGAGTCCAAGTCAGTATCTCCAAAGAAGCGTAAATTTTTTTCGGGAGCTTGGGGCGAAGGCGAGGTCTCAACGGTTCGATATGATTTTTTCACTCGTGAAGTGGAAAACCCATCTTGCATTGTTGAATTCGTTGGTGTCCGTGATGGCGAATCAAAGTTTTTCGATGGTGGTTCCTTTTCGCTGCTTTTCTTTTTCGATCGTCGATCTATGGATTTAAACCAACCTGACTTTTCCGCTTTGGTCATTGTAGAATCATCCCTCATAGCGAGCGGCGAAGGTTTGCGGCTTTTCTCCGAAGATGTTCTTTTAAGGAGGGGACTTGCCTTCGGTGTTGATAAACGTCTCCTCGAAGCGATGTTGGTTATCTGTGGTATTCGAAACAGAAAAGGGACCATTTTTCGTATTCTTATCGCCAATTGAAATTTAAACTGTTTCGCTTTGAAACATAGCATTCAAGTCTAAGTACATACATATATGATTTTACATACAAATTATTTTATTGTACGTCGCCCCCGTTAACCTGCCAGAGATTCACCTGCGCGTTGATCATTACGTGTATGTTGATATATGTTTTTGCCAATCACCTATGTTTCCAGAGCTAATCATTTTTCAACTTTTAATAATATAGCCTAAATGAGAAAATACCTCTGTGAAGCCACAATGAGCTCACTTTTTATCGGCTAAAGTTGAATTTTATGGACATTATGTCTTCTACAAGTGTGAACAGCCTCACTTGGTGAGTATTGTGGGATCATTCTAAGGTGCTCTCTTCAGCACTTGAAAGCAACAACACAATTTCATCTTCAAATTGAACTGGCTTAATGTAATTGAAATATGGATTCTACACACTAATTGTGAATTGTGAGTTTAAAGCAGCACACAGAGTGCTGCCCATTATTCAGAATTTGATTCGAGCTGTAGAAGTTAAGATGTATTTCCAGTTATGCTTCACATAAAAAGATTCATCTGTTTAGCTTCTTATTACAGCTGCCAATCGATAGCTGCCCAAATTTGCCCAGAAAATTACTGACGATTCGGCTCAGATACTTACTAACTAAGCATTTCAAATATAACAATCACTAAATCCTGCATCAGCAATAGAAAAACCACTTGTCTTTGATTTCTCCCATATTTGCGACAAAAAACACACACCAAAAGCCAATCATGCACAAGCAGCCTGGCAACAATATTACTCAACCTTCGTCTAAACCAGCATTTCATGTTTATAAACCGGTATCACATTTTTGGCAACTAAGGCGGCATACTTGTTTTTCTCGTCTCTATGTAGGCGACATATATTGGATGATTGTATTTGGTAAAATAAGACACATGCGATGAGTACAAAATGCCATTTAATAGCTAGTTCGATTTCCTGCTATAGCAATAATATGTCTGAAGTAATAAATTCAGCGCAGTGAAAGTTTAAGTACTAATACTTTAATGTGAACTGTTCCTCACTGCACACCTTTTTGATTCACATATTTTTGATTTGAGCCTCGATGATATTTCATTATCAAAAAAGTTTGAATACGTGTGTTCCAAATCGATATCAAAAATTTCTATGATTGTAGCTATGCGAGCAATGCAACTGTTAAGGGTTTTTCAACATCGCACAATTTTAATGAGCTTCATTTTTCCCGCCATGCAAGTCGGTGAAAAATCAAATCAGTAAAGCACTTGAATTTAGCATGACAGGTCGTGGAATCGATCACTCTATGAAGCAAAGTTCTGCATGGGTGTATACATACATAGTACCTACGCTTTTGGTTGATGAGATCATGATCAGGTGCAAGCAAAAAACTGACTTGCAATTTCGGGGTCAGAGACCAAATAAGACGATCTGTTGAAGCACGTGTGTAGGTATATGATACTCAATTGGCCTTTCTGCATTTATATTTCCACTTGGATCATTGTAGCTTCAACATTTATTTGGCGTAGATTTTATGAAAAGATCCCGGACGATTTCGATACATTTAGCGTGAGTCGAGTTTATATTTCCACTTGGATCATTGTAGCTTCAACATTTATTTGGCGTAGATTTTATGAAAAGATCCCGGACGATTTCGATACATTTAGCGTGAGTCGTATTGGTAATGTTTAAAATTATTTGGAACAGTTAAGGTAAACGAAGTAATTTGGATTGTATGATCATCATATGGTGTGGTAACTCGTAGCCATATGCTAGTATCTGAGCCATTTTTGGGGCAAATCATGAAAATATATTGGAATACTTACCGTAGTTTCAGGAATTTGGGGTTTGTACTCGTGATAACGCTGACGCATCTCTTCTTCGCGCACCATGTAGCGCATTTTCAACGGATCATTCAGTTTGCCATCCACTTTAATAATTTTATCCCCTATTGTCTCTTTTAATTCGTTCTTTTTAGAGCTACCCAAAAACAACTTTTTGACTTTCTCAAGACTACCTTTCTTCTTTTCACGCTTCAATGTTCCACCCGTCTCACGATTGGGGCTTGAGTATCGGTTAGTTTCTTTTGATTTTCGTAAAGTACCCTTGGGATACTTATCAATCCGAGGGTCAAAGTGTGACCCATCGTCAATACTTCGCTCACGATAGACGAAATCATACCATTTGCGATGCAGTTCCTCAACGTGATGCCGCTCTTTCCTTAGGAACAATTCACACTCGTAAATATCGTCTTCTACAGTCCGTTTGCGCCATCTGTAATTGATGAAACACCAATATTTTAGTGTCCGCTATTAGTTTCAAATGCATAAAGGCCGATTTGATAGGGTTGGTGCTAAATAAGTAGATAGATATTTCAATTCAAATATACCTACTTTGAATTCAGATCTCCGATAAATGACTCTTTACGAAAGTCGTTCTCTATTCCGGAGTCGCCTATATCGAAATTTCTTTGTAGATGCATATTTCTTTTAAGACTTTCCTCCGAATTATCTTCCTGCCAGTTATTGGATTTTTGATTTTCAGGTGATAAGTGGGCATCCTCTCTGTAAACGTAGGCAAAACCCTTGACTTCGTTTTTTTCGTGGCCATTAGATTCCTCAATTAACTCTGTCTCACGTGGCCATTTTGGAGAGGTAAAAATTTCTCGTCTCCTTACTTCTCTATTATGAGGTAGGCCTAGCTCATCTAAGTAGACTTCTCGCTTATAACTGCCTCTTATTCCACGATGTTCATCGATTAATATTTTATTGTGGATATAACTGGAAGTTGCGGCTTCCTTCACAGGAGAGATCATATCAAGGTGTGTCCTTTCTGGTGAGTACTTATGAAATATTTCAGAATTATTAAGTTTATGATATTTCGGAATATCGTCTCTAATCGGAGAAAGAACGCGATCCTGCCGTTCTTCTCTATAGTGATTAGGTGAGGTTCGAGGCTCCTGACTCCAATCTACGTCTTTCTCTTTCAAAAATATGTCATCTTGCTCAGAATTTCTACCTGATTCGGGTACGACGGAGCCAAATCGACGGCATCGAATTTTCGATTCAAGTGCAGCACGCCGGTAGCTTAAATCGCAGAATTCTTTATGTGGCTCAAAAGGAGTTTCACGTCTTTTTGAATCCATTCCGTCAGCTCGACCACGATCGGCGACATTCAATCCAACACCAACAGGAGACAAGTTTCGAATCACTGGAACTATTGGAGGCTCTTCGGATGGTGATCTTCTCTTGTAATCGTAAATAGAATGACTAGTTATTTTGGATGCTTTATCTAAGTTGTCTTTTTGAAATTGTTTCTTGTCCTCAAACCCAAGACCTTCGTCTTCGTCGCTAAGACTTCTTCGACTTTGTCTCTTAACTTGAGGTGAGCCGGTATTGTGGGTCTTTATAGACTGGGGTGTGTGAGAACGATTGCGGTTTTCAACACGCGATTCTCCCAAATGCGATGCACATTTTTCTTGACTAGGGAAAACGCCTAATTGTGTTGTGACTGTGTGGTTGAAGCTACCAATTAATTTACTCTCAGCATCATCTCCAAAATCCATAGGTCCTTTTTTAGCATAGTTTTCTTGGTTATCATCGCATAAAACTTGAGCGTAGATTACTTGCTGTTCGATTGAAGGTCGTATGTATGAAAATCCAGGGCTTGATAGGTGTGGTGTTGGTGAAAACCTTTCCATAGATAGTCGCTTTACCAGACCATCTACCGTAACTCCTTTTGTTAATGGAAGCTTCTCCGGTGGTAATTGCGAACAGTGCATATCCTCCAACGACTTGGATTGTATATGGAATAATGGTTGGTAGTTTAAACTTTTCTTGGTGGTTCGTGGGAGTGATCCGAACCCTCGATCTTGTACCGTTCTTATGTCGTCGCCTGTAACTTTTTGGAGGGAATGAAAAGCTGAATTTTTAACAATCAATTCGCCTATGTCTCCGGCCGTTTTGGAGCTCTCTACCTTCTCCGTTTTCTCTGGCTTAAGATTGTTAAAAGTTTGCTGCTTTTCAAAATAATCTTCGTGTTGTGTAATTTCTATAATCGGGCTTAGTTGCGTTGTTTTTGTGAAATTTTCTTCAGCTTCTTCAATTTCATTAATGTCCGGTTTTCCATTAATTTTATAATGTTTCTGTGATGAACCGACATCACTTTTGCTGCGCGTAACTCTTTTTCCGTTTATTGATTTAATGCTTAGTTCATCCAGATTTGGTTCACTTTTACGACTAAATATGCTAAATATCGACGGTTTCTTAGTTTTTTTTGACGATGCGTCACTTACACTACGAGCCACTGGTTTTGATGATTTGCTCCTACGTGTGGGCAGAGAATGAAATTTATTGAGAGTGGACGAATCGCGACGTTGAATTCGCCCTCGAGACTTTTCATTTAGACGTCCTCCCACGATTTCGCTGCCTCCTGCAACAGTACAATTTACGCCTTCCGCTTGAGCTAGGACGAGAGCAGCTTCTTTGAGAATACTTTCATCAGAGAGATCAGCTGGAAGTTCGCGTCTGAGGGATGGTTTGGAGTTTTGTGGGGGTTGTAAGTTGGTTTTTTGAACCGGAAAGTTTGCTCCTTCGCTAATGCGACTACCTGAAAAAAGGAAAAGCAGTAGACGTAATTAAACATCTATTAAATTCAACGAAGCTTAGTTAAAATCAAACAATCGGTTTAACAACAAAATAATGATTACAAATATATTGGCCCTAAAAGCCTCATCCTTGGAAATGTAAGGTACCTCCGGTTGCTGTAATGTATTTTCGTTGGCCTGTTCTGGATGGAATATTGTGGAGGCGATAGATAATCGATCGGATAATTTCGTTAAATTAGTAAAATTTTAGGCATAGTACCATCGAACATTTTAAACGACTCGTAAATAAGGAGCATGCCAACGTTAGTCAAACCAAATAAATAGGAAAATCATGCAGATAGTAAGCTTCATCTGACCGCTTTGGAGGTATCCAGTTAAATCATAAAATTATTCTATTTCTGAAGTTCCAGCGAAATCTAAAAGTTATTCGTTTTCTAAAACTACAATAAAACCATTTAGTTTGCGCCAATTTTGTGAAAATAAATATTTCTAAGTATGGTGATTGAATTCATTCTGCAAAAATAAGCTCGCGAAATATTTCAAAATAATTTTATGCAAAATTTATATGACTCAGTACCTTTTTTGCTTTGGATGCTTTCTTTGGTTACTCGAATTCAAGCTAGTCTGTTTTTCAATTATACTTGTTTTGAATCTCATTGCGAAATAAAATTTCTCAAGTTCAAAGGGTGTAATTATTCATTTGCGAAACGCGATGGGTCAAACTCGTTTACCCTTTTAAGTTTAATTTCATCGAAAAGGGGTTTTCTGAAAACACTGATAAATCATGGGCTTTCCATCAGGACAGAGTATATGATTTTGCAAAATAGATAGAAGCATCGAATCAAAAATGTAAAATCAATTATGTTAAGAGAATATTTAGTATTGAAATGTCAATTTTTTGAATAAGTTGCTTGAAAATGGTTTAAATATAGTTCAAACGCGGAAACATACTTTTGAGAGCTACATCAACTTCCTTACGTTCACAGCGTAGTCCCTAGTAATTCGCCTAACAAAATAGAAATTTCGGTGTGGAAATCTATATTACTTCCCCTATGGAATTAGGCTAGTGCCGCATTTCAACTTAACCCAAACTACAATAAAAAGATGTATCTTGAATAATAAATTTCACTTTAGGGATCGTAAACCTTATCTACTAAAATGCCTTAAACCGACTTCCATGGTCTAGGAAATACTACGCACTAACATCAACAATAGACGTGTATATTAAAACGGGGTCTTAATTTGGAATCAGACAAACAAAAATATTATCATAGCCATATCACGACTACTCAACAAGGCAAATTTATAACTTTCAAACGCTGATTTCGATAGCCGAAGTTTAAATAGCCCAAGAACTCAACTTGGAGGGGTTGATTTGCATGGCAAAGGCGATTCATATATGAAAATTTACACCATGCCAAAGAAAAAGCAATTACACTAGAAACAAATTAGGCATTAACAGTCTAGTTAGTTTTTACAACGCGTTACTTCATAAAATAAAATAATAATTAAGATAACATTTTTTAAAACAGCACTAAGAAAACACTCACTCGAAAAGTAAAACTTTAAATAGTAACACCTACCAACTTTCCAATGAATAGATTTTGTCGAAGATATAGTAGACAGTTTTTCAGAACGCATTCCAAGATCATAGAAATATGTTGAAATCTTATATAAAAGATATGATCATATATATTTGATGAGACATTAGACGATAGCGTTGAATGATACATTACACTAAATTACATTTCTATGACACATTTGATCAACATTGATGGAGAAAATGGCTCGTGTGTGTTGTATGTGTAGTTTTATTTCACATTTTGGGTGAATATTTTTTCAATTGATAATTTAACAGAAAATTCAAATTTGATTAACGCAAGAAAAACCTCAAATCTTCGACATGGACCTACTTACAACTATAACGGAGATATTATAGAGGTTCTCACTGCGAGAACATTTGAATATAGGTATGTTAGATGTTGAAAAAAATCTTTGTCAAATCTAGGGCATTAAATGATCATATGAGTTATTATGTATACACAGACGGCTTGGGAACTTGAGCTCTCTAAATTCTGAACCAGTGTATACAATAAACAGTAAGTAAACTTGCGGTCATGAAAATTAAACTTTAAAACGAAATTTAAGAAGAATTAAGGGACATCTATGCGAAATAGACATACAAAATACACGTGTTAACGTGTTAGAACAGAGCATATACTCGCGAACGCTGGTACCAGCTAATAAAGGCGTTGAAAATAGATAGTCCGCTTTTTACTCTAAGTTTAATAAGTTACACATAGACTATGTATTACATTCAAGCTATGACCGCTGATTTGTATGTGCTTGTGCGTACGTTCCCAAGTAACAATTTTTGTCTTTAAACATTTGAATTAATTTCTTTGCTTATTCACTTGTATACACAAATATATGTATACTAAATATCTTACATACATTCCGGGCTTTCAAGACCGTCTTTTTGGGCTATTCTAAAAATTTGCTTCGTTGTAATTCTCATTATAGTTGTACTTCTCATTTGATTTCAACCCAGAACTGCAAGCCTAAAATTCTTGCAAATCGGTCAACTTTTTTTCAGCAATAAAATATAGAGAGCTTTGTGTTAAGCCTAACATATCGACAAAATAGTCATACTTTTCTAGTTTCAAAAGTATAATCGAAAAAAGATTGCTTTCACTATAACACTACTTCAATTTGAACGATATCGGCTAGTAGAGATTTTGTGATCTTTTCGCAACTTTGATAGCCTGAATGGCTGATAGATATTGCTGGATCATTCAAATATTTCAATCGATGCCGTACACGAAAGAAGCTCAAAATCGACACATTGAGATACTATCCCGGCACTCAAGCACTTGATTTCGCCCTTATTTTGTGTTTCTATCTATGTTTGTCCCAATAAATCGAAACAACTGAAACTGCCAAAGCATTGGCAAAAACTGGTCAACTAGTCAGGCTAACGTCATGCCGCAAATTACTTCGGTCATACGTGTGTAGGCGTTGTCGCTAGCGATGAAGTTTAAAAAAATTAAAATCCACCTTTCGTTCACTCAGAATGGAGCGAGGATTTATGACATCATCTTACGGTTACTTCAGCCCACATATCGCCAGTGAATAGCTCACTTTGCACACAAACTTGATTAACACTTGGAAAGTGCTAACCAATAGAGAGCTGACATTGCTATCGGGTCCACGCAAATTATTTATTACTAGACATACATTTTATGTGAAAAATCCAAGTATGTTGCGTCGCAAAGTTCGCAAAAATGAAATGGGAGGTAGCTTTTCAGTGACGTCTTCCCACGCACTTCTGAAGGCAGATAGATCGGCTCCTTATCTGGACTGCTGATATGAGTATGATTTGTTGCGACGATGAAGAAGACACCACATCAAAAAACAATGTAGCAATTAAGGACAATAAATGAAGCCTTATTTACTTCTCCGGCTGATAAATACGTATCTTCACCAAACTATTGTACTCAGCAGACACATGCTCTGAAACGAGAAATCTTGTCTAACAAGTAGATGTTTTTGTTTTTCTTCGATTCCAGGCAAATGTCGTCAATAAAGCTGTGATACCCAGTCACCATCTAGCCCGTTCACCTAGAATATGTAGCCGACTCTAGCTAAAAGGAAACAGCCGCTAAGCAGTTTGTCTTGGCCTTCTTTGTAATTTAATAAGCAGCGAGATAGTTCCGAGTAGGAGTGAAGATTAAGACCTTCTCTGCCTTTTTTACTGTGTTTATTATCATTTCAGGTTTTTGCGAGGCGTAACGACAAAAAAGCATATAACTGAATTATAAGTGAACTGAAATGCGATTCAGTATACATTATATGTACATATATATATATATAATATATAATATAATGTAATTAGAATCACTTACACATTACACTTACACTTACTCATATTTTTTCACCTGATTCCACGGCAATTGAGGGAGGTAAAGCGTTAGCCAATGCTACTTTTAATAGGATGACAGGACAGTAAAGTTTTGGAAAACGTAAGATTTCGAGCGGACACGTAAATAGTGGCACATAAAAATTATTTTAAAATGCATTTATTTAAGTAAATATTTTACCAAATAAAAACAATAAATTACAATAACATATCAGTCACGTGTCTGGAAAGCCTTCTGCTGCACACTCTCTTGTAGGCGATTCGGCATTGTCGTTATAAGTCTCCTGCATCTCTCCACATGTATGGATACCCATGCTTCTTTCACCGCATCGAACAATTGGTCCATGGTTATGAAATTTCTTACTGCTATCGCTTGTGTTATGTCTCCTCACAAGTGCTCGATTATATTAAAGTACGAACTCGTTGATGACCAGTCTAAAACGGTGACATTTTGATACAGAAACTTCTTTGTGTGTTGTGTCGTATATTTAGGGTCATTCATTGTGCTGAAACTTCCATATCGTAGCAAGATTTTCCTCAGCCCATGGTAACATGATGTTTTCTGAGATGTTGACGTGCTTTTCCTTTGTTAATATTTCTGCTAAACGGCGTATTGGTCCAACACCAAACCACAAGAAACATTCCAAAACACTGATGGAGCAACCTCCGTGTTTAACAACGGGTAAAGTGTAGCAAGGGTCAAATTTCTTACTTTTTGGTCGTCTTACATATATCCTGCCATTAGAGCCAATGAGCTATATTTTTGTTTCGTCGCTCCAAAGGATGAATTTCCACTCATTTTTCCAGGGTTAAATGTTCCCGTATGAAGTCCATTTTTTTCTCCTGATTAGTTTTCGTTACCAGAGGCTTCATCCTGGTTATCCTGCCATGTTATCCTGATTAGTTGTCGTTACCAGAGGCTTCTTCCTGGTTATCCTGCCATGTAGTCCGGCTTCCACAAGACGTCTTCTGACTGTTCTCACCGAAATATCGCTACTTTCTCCGAACAGCTGATTTTTTGGGCTTCATTTCGATGTGCGGACAATTTGTCTATCCTTACTATGAATTGTCTATCGGGCTCTTTTAGCCCGAGAAATATCTTGGACAGTCCTGCGGCTTTCCACGTGTTCCAACGCATAGTAATTGGTCGATATGACAAGCCTAAGTCTCTCAAGTCTACAACTTTTTGTCTAACTAGAGGAGTGCATCTCTTAGCCTTTCCCATCGTTATTTAAATTAAAGGCACTTTTAAAACTTTGAAAATGACGTTTCAACTGTAACGAACGCAACTATATAGTGAAATACATTGTTTCTAATTATGTCCGCTCCAAAACTTGGGTGTTTCTAAGGCTTTGTTGTCCTGTCGTCATTATAGAGGTAGCATCGGCCAACTCTTTGCCTTCCTCAATTGTCATTGAATCTGGTAAAAACAGATCTAAGACGAATAAGTAATATCAAAGGATTTATTGACAAATTGGGTTTTTCTAAGTAAGCTGCAAGTGTTTCTAATTCTATGTCCGCAGCTACACACGCACTCTCTTCTCTCTCTCTCTCTCTCACACACACACACACACACATATATATATATATATATATATATATATATATATATATATATATATATATATATATATATATATATATAGTGGTGGTCATTAAAATAGAGCCACGACTTTGCATACGGTTCTTTTATAAATTTTAGAATAAATTTATACACTTTCTCTTCCGCCCTATGATATGAACTGTACAATAATAATGACTAACTCCTTTAAAATGCATTTCGATTATTTCGCGGAAACGCACTTTCTGAAAACGTGTCAATTTTGCCTGTTCAGATTAATAGAGTCATTGTGTTTATTTCGAGTGTTCTTGTTTAAAGGAAATTCTTGTCAGCCTTTTTGCAATTATAATATCAAGTAATAGTGAATATTATAAAAAAATATCAAATTTAGGATATATCCATGTCGAATTATAGTGAAAATGGGACGTGGACTGCATTGTTCTTTGAAGGAAAGGGCAACAATTTTAATATTACTGGGTGTGGGAAATCTCAAAGTGAAATAGCAAGAATTTTAGGCTGTTCGAAGAAAATGATTGAAAATGCTCCCACAATACACCAAAAAAACCTGTCAAACATGGAGGAGGGAACATAAAACTATGGGGATCGTTTTCGTGGTACGGAATCGGACAAATTTATTGTTTAAAAGGGATGGTCGTCCATCTCAATCAAACAGTAAGTCGATTCAATGCCCCGACGCTACTAAACATTGAACATTTTACTTTTTTTAAATGAGTAGCTTTTGATATTTTCTTTGTGTTATATTTTCATACTTGGAATATATATTTTGTAGCTGGCTACTTTTTTCTTTTATGCAAGTTATGTCCATTTCCACTGAACATTTTATTGTTATAACCAATGGCTCTATTTTAATGA